>JAIUJO010000046.1:106431-521717 GCA_023846275.1 Vanilla planifolia
ACCTTTGAAATGTGCAAAATTCTTAAAAATAAAATATTAAAATATATCCAAAAATATTATTTGTACGTCAAAAAATATGTATTATGGTTAAAATGCGATCATTTTAAGAATTACAGTACAAATAAATCAAAGGAAAAGTAACAAAAGGAAAACTAGATTGCATGATAAGATAAACAAAATGTTAATAAATGAGATAAATCATGTTTGAAAGTTTCACTTTATGATATTAAGGAGATCGAGCATACTGTTCTTCAATATGAAAACCTAAAAAATAAGATATTTAAATAATAGATATATAAATGAATATTAAATTAGATAGAGCTCATCGATGTGAGTCCAATAATATTTGTTTCATCTTGATCAAAACTCCTTTAGAATTATAGTGAATTTCAAAATTAAATAAAGATAAATAATGCTATATTATTATTATTTTAGTATTAAGTAATACATGTATTAAAACTTAAATGAGAAAGATCTATGGAATGTAATATAACATAATAGAAAATATGTGTAATTAACATAAGAGGAGAATTAAGGTTATTGAGTAATATAATTGAAGCAAAGCAAAATATTTGAAGAATTGAGATAAATTATTTTGGATAGTTGCATTTTAAGATACTTTATAGATCATGTGTAAAATTCTCAATTATCAAGATTTGTACAAACTAAATTATCTTCGAAAGAATGGCAAAATCTTAAAAAACTAAAATAAGAAAACTTATAAAAATGAATAATTAAGTTGATAGAGCTCATTGAGACATGTCCAATGAAGTTAATCTTTCCTCCAGAAAAACTCATTTTTAATTATTGCCACTTTTAAGGTGAATTAGAATAAATAATAATAATTTATTCCAATCATATTATTTAAATATATAATAAAGATGAAATGTTGGTAAATTGAAGCAATATAACATAACAAAATAAAAGTGATGTAATGCTCACATGAGTAGAGATTTAAAAATAACATAGTAATATAAACAAATAAGAGAGAAACATTGGGTGAAAAGAGATAAAATGTGTAGGAAATGTTGTGTTCAAGGATACAAATAAAATCTCGTACAATGCACTTGATTATAAAATCATGCTTGAATGAAAATATCTTATAAAACATATTAGAACAAAAAAGTAAGATATTTTAAAAAATAAAAAATCAATATTTAATTTGATAAAGGTCGATGAGGCAAGTCAAACAAGATTTCTTCATCTCATGCTGACCTTATTTTGAATGACTGCCAATTATCATTTTAAATATGAATAATAATAAGTGATAATTATGTTAATATTAAATAAATATATTTTATTGAGAATATGAGACAAATTTAGTTGATGTAATGTATTATAATCAAATACATATAAAGGTCACATAAGAGAACAATTAGAATCACATAAGAATATAAACAAATATAAACAAAAACTTGCCAAACTGAGATAAATTATATGATAATTTTGCATTCTAACGACTAACAAGAACAAGCAGAATATTTTTAATCATCAAATTAGATAAATGGCTAATAAAGTATGTAATTTCTTGAAAGCACAAAATCTTTAAAAATATGTAAAAAAATATGTAATTAGATAGAGCTTATTGAGGTGAGCACAACATTTTCTTCAATCTGATCCAATCTTGTTTAAAATTATTATGAATTATAAAACGTGAAAACATAAATAATTATAAATTATTAATATTAAGAAAATAAATGTTATAGTTTAAATGAGATAACTAGAAATAATGTAAAATAATCAAATCAAAGACATGTGAAGTTCAAATGTGTGGAAAGCTAGAGTTAAATAGTAATATAACCAAAATAAAGCAAAATGCATGAACAATTGAGATAAATTATGAAAGAAAATTGAATCTAGGATTTTAAAAAGATTGAGCATAATATTCTCAATCGTTACATCAAATACAAGTCAAAAGGTGTAATAACAAGTTCAAAAACATTAAAAAAGTATATAATAAAAAGATTAAAAAACAAATATTTAATTACACAGAGTAAGACGAGATGAATCCATTAACATTTATTCTATCTCAATCAAATCTCATTTGAAACTATTATGAAATATCAAATTAAATAATCATAAAAAAATGATGTACTATTTTAAAATTAAGTAAATATATATTAAAAATAAAACATGATAAATTAAATTAATCTAATATAGTAAAATTAAATCAATATTAAAATTACATAATAAGTGAATTAGAGTTAAATTGTAAGAAAGACAATGAAAGTAAAAAATTTGAAGAAGTGAGGCAATTTTTTTGAAGAAATTGCATTCTCGAAAAATAAGGAGATCAAGAATAACTTCCTCGATCATCAAATTAGCAACAATTCAAAATACAACATTAAGCATTTAAAAATCTAAGAGAAAAACATATTTAAAAATATACAAATGATCATTTATTTGGATAAAGCTCATCATGGCTAGTCCAATAATATTTTTTGTCTTAATTAGACCACATTTAGTTTTACTATGAATTGCCAAAGAAAATAAGTATAAGTAATAACAAATTATTATTTTAATATTTAAGCAAATATTATAGCTAAAGTAAGATAAATTGAAGCAATGTAATGTTAACAAATCACAATAATATACAAAACATATTAAAAGAGATTCAGAGTTACATAGTAATAATAAATTCAAAGTGAAAAAATTTGAAAATATAAGATAAACTATATGGGAAAGTTGCCCAGCAATTTACTAAGAAGATTAAGTATAATAGCCTCTATCATTTCTATATCTTTGTTGTTATTTTTTTTTGCTATTATATCTCTTCCCTCTTTTGGTTTATGTTCTATACAATGTCCCCTCTCTTTATTTCTCCTTATTTATCATTTAGCTCTTTACGTTTATCTCACTTTCTCCTTTCCCTTTCTATCTCTCTTTTTCCCTCTTCTTTGACTTCCTCTCCTTCTCTTAAACCCGACTTAACAAAATTGGTAATTCTAGTTTCTTTTACTCATTTAAGCACACATTTGAAGATTGGAACTTATTTGGATTTCATGCTTTATCTTTGACCTTATAAATACCTGTTGACTAAACACTTTCTTTGACCAATTTGGCTTAGTTTTGCTAATATTGAAAGGGTCAAATTCGATTCATTAATTTGTTTGCTTTCCCTTTCTTATTATACCAGAAGCCTCCTCATCCACTAAAATGAGCCTTTTTGACACACTCATACTTCTTCGCTCCTTATGCACATGGCAATAGTTTAAGAAAAATGAAAACAATAACAAAAAAAAAAAAAAGAAATTAATGAGAATCATTCCTCATTAATTTCACTAGAATGTTTAACAAGAGTGTCATATTGATCAAACTCTTTCCTAACAACATGGAAATGCAACCTTCTATGCTCCTGATTCTAATTTCTCGTAATTCTTTTCTTCGAAAATCACTCTAGTTCACTAATTACTTGAAATTTGTCTCACCCAATCTCATTTGTATAGCCAAAAATGCATAAGCAAGGAGAACCATTCGCACAAGGTCAAGTATGCCATTATTATTGAATTCTCCAATATGGGACTAGCTAAGTGCATGTAGTCATGGGCAGCATTAAAAGACAACCTTATTTTTAGACTTTCTCTACATGTGTTCCACACTGTAATATTTTATCTTTCTCAGACATACTTTTCGTCTCTTTCTTTAACTATATCTATCTGTCTCCATCATATTCTTTATCATAATCTCTATCATCTTACTTTAACTATTCTCACTCAAAATTCATGTTCTTGTCTCACTTTCACTTCATCACTCATTCAATCTCTTCTAAGTATCTCTTGCTTGCCATACTTTCTTATTTTGTGTGCCCTTTTTTTAATGTTTCTCTCTTTCACTCTCCTCTCAAGCTCACTCTCGTTCATTATATCTCTCAAATGTATATCCTTCCTACTCTTTGGGTCGTTCATCTCATCTTCATCTTCTCATTCTTTAGGTGTATCACTTTCTCACAATTTATTTCTCATTTTCCAACATTTTCCTCTCCTTTTATCTTTCCTCCCTCGCCACAAATTCTCGTTCGTTTGTCCGTTTATTCCCTAATTCACCTTCAGATGTAACCTATTTCCCATGTTCTCATTCTTTCTCTTCCTCTTAATCTTATTTTCATAACAAATTCTGTCATGTTTTTTTAGATTTAATCCTCATTTTTGATTAAAAACTTAAAAAATAATATGGAAATAAAACATTTGTATTTCTTATTCTTACAACGTTCATGTAATAAATGTTTTATTATTTAATAAGTAATAAGTTAATTATTTTAATGTCCATCATAATTCTTTCCATTTAATTGCTATTAGTTAACAATACTCATACACTTCTTATTATTTTTCTTATTCTCATTTTGTATTTTATCGTTTTCTTTACCTTCTCATCCCATCACCTTTCTCTTATTCCAATGATAAATGTGTGCTTAGAAGTACCTCTAAGCTATTAAACTGAGCCTTTTTGACACAATCACACTTCTCTGAATGTTATGGAAACAACAATGATTTATGACAACCAAACCAGCAGCGAAGGACAACAACAAAGTGATGAGAATCTTTCCTCGCTAATGACATTGGAATTTTTAACAATAGCATCTTTTTTAACAAATTCCCTCCTTAAAAATGGTAATGAAAACATCCATGACCTTGGTTCTCCTTCTCTGTAATTGCATATTGCCCAAATCAGCATTGTTCAATAATTTCATTAAACTTGTTGCACTAATTTACATTTCTATTGCTACATATTTATAAGTTGGGAGAAATATGTGCTTAAGTTCAAGTGGGAATTATTATTGAAATCTCCTACATTATACTTGACAAGTGCACATACATAGGGATTGTTAGAAATAAAAACCTTATTTCTAATTTTCTTTACATTTGTTGCACTCTCTATAATACTTCATATCTCTCTCACTCCTACTTTTTGTCGCTTTCTTAAAGTATATCCATCTCTCTTTATCACATCTTCTATCATAATTATGGCCATCTTGTTCTAACCATTCTTACTCAATATTCATCTTCTTCTCTCTCTTTCACTTCATCGCACTCTCAATATCTTCTATCATTCTTTTCTTTTCCACTCTATCTTATTTTGCATGCTCTTCTTTTTCTATCTCTCTTTCTCTATCCTCTTATGCTCCATCTCATTCACTCTATCTCCCTTAAATATATCCCCCTCACTGTTTATATCTTTCATCATTGTCTTCTCTCATTCTTTAGATTTAAAACATTAATACTATTTATTACTAATTGTCTAACTTTTTCTTTGCCCTTTGTATTTCTTGTCTCTCCTTCATATTATCTCATTTATTTGTCCCTTGATCCTCTAATTTACACTCTTGTATAACTCTTTTTGATGTTCTTATTCCACTCCATTCTTTTCTTAATCTTAAGTTCATAATTAATGCATGATTTTAAAATTTAAACCTAATTTTTAATTTACTAATTTTAAAAAAATGAAAACTAAAATATTTCTATAACTTAGTTTTATAATGTCCTTATAACAAAAATTTAAATTAATTAATAATTAATAAATTTTTATTTTTAAATTTCCTTATTTACTCTTTGCATTTAATTCAAATTAACTAACAATTCTCAAATCCATCGTCTAAATGTTTTTTTTCTTATTACTCATCTAACATTTTCTTAGATTCCTTCTCCTCTCACTCTTAATATTCCAACCATTTGTTGTCTTATTTTATTGTTATTGTTATTTTCTTACTCTACTCCTATTCCACTTCTTTTACTTCATTTTAACTAAGTTTCATTTTGTTCTTCTCTTCTTCTAATCCATCTTCAAAATTTTTCCTTCTTTTTTTATATTCATTTTGTGAAATCTTGGTATTTTTTGTTTCAAGCTTTTTGTCACTTTATTCTTTTTAATAACAATAAAAGTAATAAATATAAGAATAAATAACTTTATTATTCATTTCATCAAAGTTACAAATATGTTATTTTTAAATATTACCGTAATTTAATAATTGGAAACATTAATTATGAAAATATTATTCTTTTGCTGTAAGTGCTAACCATGGAAAAATACAAATAAATGACATTTCTATAAAAGAAAAATTTATTTTAATAACTACATCATATTCTTCTGCTATTATTAATTAACATATTATCCTTTAGGTCTAGATCTCGAAAGGGTGTATTTGCATGGTGTTGAAAGGTATGCTAAAACTTATTTTATCAAATAGATCATTGAGAAAGGGTTAGCTTTCAGTAATATATCCATAGAGAGCCTATCCATAGGTGTTATAAGTTTAAAATATAAAAATCATATGATCACTGGGTTTGCAAGATCTTCCCGATTAAGCCTCCCATATTCCTATCGATGGCTACTCTAGAATCATACTATTAGATTATTTTCACACAACAAGGTGGAATAAAAATGCTTAGTGGTAACACATAGTTACTATTAAAAAGTTTATCTCAAACAATATGGTGAGCATGTCTATTTATAAAGACAACAAGAGTGCAATTCTTGATTAAGAAATCTAAAAGATATATTTTCGATTTTCTAAAAAATTTAGAATTTCAAAAATGATCATAATTTATAGAGGAAATAATATGAAGTTTACAATAAAAGCTAAAAACATGAGTTAAAATGAGCATTGAAAATTAAAAAAAAATTAGGCCACATAGATTGTAGAATTAATACACACATCCATCTTTGTTACCTTATGTATAAAATGAGCATTGAAAATTAAAAAAAAATAGTGAAAAAAGAAGAATTATATGTTGATAACTTGGATTAACTATAATGAATCCTCCACTAGGGAAGAAGAGAAAAAAAGTTGCATTTGACTTATGCTAATACATAGAGACATTGTGTATACTTCTAAAGATAATGAGATATAATCTTCTTCTAATGTTTGTTCTGAGAAGTAATACATAGAAATTTTTCATAAATATAATAAATTTGTCTCTAGAGTAATATGTTGAAAGAAGATAAAGCAAATTTCTAAGTCTTATGTGATCATTTAAATCACATCATTGTTAATTATTTAATTGTAGAAATAGCTATTACAATGTAGTTGCTAATGTGACAATTCAAAAATATGCTAGCCCATTAATTGAATGAGTTTAAAACACTTCATCAATTCATGTACATGACATGGTACCAATATCAAATGTAATTATATTGTGAAACATAGACACTTTGAATCTCAATGCAAGATTAAAAGCAACATTCACTTCAAATTTAAAGATATATTTGGGTAAGAAGAGATTGCTTAAATACAGTTTCAATTATAACAACTCAATCTAAATGGATTTAGGTTCTCAAATCTAATAAGTAGTTAACATTTGCAACCCTTCCTTCCATCCAAGACTAGAGAGGATATATGGAATTTTAATAGTTATTGCTTAAGGAGCAAGATTAGTTACTCTTATCTATTCATCCATTTGAAGTAATATGATGATGTTCAAGTTGTTCTTAATATGATGGTGTTGAAGTAATACAATTATTACGAGGCTTTAAGTACAATCTTCGTAGCGTTAGACAATTATGTGACACTGATTCATCTTGCAGCCCTGTGAACTCGGTAGCTTCTGAGGTGGGTTCGATGATGTTGGCAAAATGTAAAGCAAGTTGGTTTAGGCATCTGAACATCAGATGTAGAGAGCTGAAGCTCTTGGGCATGCTGCTACTCATACTATGATTGGTGAACTGACTGAGCTGTGTTAGGAAGAGAACAAGGCTGAGGAGCGTGCAGGATGTGCGTGGTCGGAGGGGACTCAGTGTCTTGATTAGGCTGCTGCTGGTGGAGCATTGTGCAGCGCTCCACTACAGGCTACGAATATGGAGTCTGAAACGAATTGAGTTAGCTTCTAGGAGGCCTTGATTTCCAAGAATAATGTTTCAAGCGGGTGTGTAACATCCTTGGTGCATCTGACTACCATTGATGTTATGGATAGAGCAGCGGGCATGTCAGACCATGTTGAAAACAAAGATGTAGTTATGTCATCTGAAGCATGCTATAGATGCATTGAATTCCACATGTTCAATCTGGTTGTGCGTGTGTTCAGAAATATCCTCTCGTTCTTTGTTATTGCACGGGTACTACAGAAGCAATGGGGTCATTACAGAAACCTCAGGATTCTAGATTTTTCTTATGGATGCTTCTGCCTACACTTTGACTCAATGCGTGATAGAAATGAAGTTTGATTGGGTGGCTCGTGGCAAGTTACCTGGCAAGCCATGGGATTGAACATGTGGAAGCATGAATTTCGACCAAATGCCATGACAGCGATGTGTGCACCTGTGTGGGTGCTTTTCCCTATAATCGGATGTGGAAAATATCCTGAGAATTGGTAAGGTGATTAGGGACCCAATCTTACTGGACGAGTAGACCGTCGACATCTAAAGAGATGCATTTGCTTGGGGGTGCGTTTGAATGGATCTCTTGAAGCCCTTAAAACCTTGCATGTGGTTAAGAGAGGAGTTTGGCAAAGTTTACCAACCACTTGAGTATGAAGGGCTGCCTTAGGTATGCTTCAGCTGTGGGCATGTGTGTCATCTTGTGGGGCAGTGCAGTATGCACATGACTTAGGAGGCGCCTGTGTGCACTCCTGGGATGATGAGTAGTGGGAAGGAAGCGGGAAGTGTGATGAGGTAACCACAAAATCTACTATGGCTCATGGTGATAATGAGCCTGGATGTAGATTGTTGTAGGTTGTGGAGATGGGCACATGTGGCGGGTCTTCTACTAAAGCTGAGTGGTCCAAGGGTGTGGGACTACTGGGGTGACATGGAAGTGACTCAAAGGAGAACACAAAGCTTGGGGGCCTGGGTTGGTGGATGCTTATTCTTCCTTAACACAGGAGGCAGGGTACAATCGCACGTAGGAATACACATAGTAAGGTGAGCCAAAACTCATGTAGAACCTTAAGAATTTATGATAGAAAGAGGAGCCTATCCAAGGCCAGAGAAATGGACATGGTGAGGTAAGCTTGGTTCCCAACGGCAAGGGAGGACAGTGAGATGGATTCACGTTCAGAAGCCCTAATGAAAGAAGCGAGAATGGGGCAAATTGTGTAGGCAGAAGAGAATAAGGGGAAGAGGCCATTACTAGAGGAGGAATATGTGACGGATGAGGACACATGCACGGATGGATCTTAGACCAATAAAAAGTAGGAGGGCTTCGCTTGGGCTGCACTTAGTGGGGCGTAGGGGATACCGTGATGGATGATGGAGGCTGCCTTCTGCCTCATTAAGGGAGAAGTGCAATGGCATGGATGTATGGAATTACGCTTGCTCTTGTGGACTCTTGGGGAGTCTTACTCTGTGACGGTGGCTACATAGAGGTAATTTAACAAATTAACTGATGGTGAGATTTGTTATTTGGAATATTAGGGGAATCCAAAATAGGAAATCCATATGCTATCTACAAAGATTTTTTCGTGAGGGTAACATTGCTATCGTGGCTCTTGTGGAGACGAGAGCCAAAATTTTCATGAGGAGGAATACGAACTAGCTTCTTGGAAGAGAATGGAATTTTGTAGTGTAGCCTTCTGGGATGTTAGCAGGAATTATATTATTGTGAATGAGTTAGGTTCACATCAAGATTACCACTTCTTCTCTGCATGTTGTAGCCTTTGAGGTCAGGCTGCGCGGCGTGGTTAAGCTGAACTACTGCGTGAACATCACAAGCGAGGGGTGGTCTGGGATGTTCTGAAGAATGAATCCAATGGTGATGATCCCCTTATTGTGGCGGGAGATTTCAATCTCATAATGGTTCAGAGGGAGATGTGTGGTGGAAGAAAATTCATTTATAGCAAAGGGCAGCAAGAGTTAACGGATTTCTCTGGCAATATCTTCACCTAATGTAATGGGAAGCAAGGTGGCACACGTATCGTAGAGAGACTCGATCGGGTACTTGTGAACACTACGGGGTTGCATAAGTTCCTTGAGTTTTCTGTCATGCACCTGGGCGGGCTTGGGTTGGACCACTGCCCTTTGTTGGTCGATTTGGGAGGCAGAAAGCCAATGGGGAACAAGGGAAGGATACAGTTTGAGAGTGTATGGCTGGACTTCCCATCAATTGGGGTGGTGCATCAAGCGTGATGCAGGCGTGCAGAGGGAAACCATATGGAGGAACTAACGACCAAGCTCCATGACGCTCTTGTTGCATTGTAGAAATAGAGTAAAGCTAAGATGGAGAGCATTGCTAGCAATAATGTGGAGCTGGAGAGAAGCATCAACGAATTGCAGATGGAGTCTTGGTAGAGGCTGGATGATGAGGAGAGTTCACGCCTTGGCCACATGATCATGGCCTTCCACCATGGATGTGCTCACGAGGAGAGATGGTGGTGGATGAGAGCGAAGCTTTACTGGGCATAGTTAGGGGATTACAACTCTCGGCTTTTCCATGCAGCAGCGATGACACGTGCTCGTAAGAACCACATCACTCAGCTGAAGGACGTGGAGGGTAGGGTGGTGATACGCCTGAGAGCATTAGTGCTCTCCTCGTAGACTTCTTTGAGGGAAGGTGGCACTGTGCGGGGCGTGCAGCACTGTCATTTAATTTTGAGACGCACGCCTGCATTAGTGGTGACATGGCATCTTAGTTGACTTGCAGGGTGATCGAGAAGGAGATAACCACAGTTATCCGTGGTTTTAAGAGGAATAAAGCTCCCGGCATTGATGGGATCACTACCAAATTCATCCATTTATATTGGGTGATTACCCGAAGTGACATTATTCAAGCAGTGCTTGCCTTCTTTAAGGAGGAGAGGATGCCGAAGGAGTGGAAGGACATGCTGATTGTCTTAACCCCTTAAAGATTGGGTGCATGCATGCCGGAGCATTTTCAGCCTATCAGTCTCTGAAACACCATATACAATGTGGTGGCATGTGTATTGGTGGAAAGAATGAAGCCCATGATGCCAATTATCGTCTCATGGGAACAAGGTGCCTTCATCCCTGGATGAAACATTTTTGATAATATCTTCATCACGTAGGAAATGACCTCCAGAATGCACTCCTGTACTACAAAAATTTGGCTCATAGCTGTTAAGATTGATATGGAGCATGCCTATGAAAACATGAAATGGGACTTTCTGGTCGGGATACTAAAGCTTTTGGGGTTCCCTCCTCTTTGGTGCTAATGGATTGAAGCCTACATCACATTTTGAGATTTGTTGTACTTATTAACTTTGCTCGACTTCCATGGGTGGAGACGCAGTCTGTGCTCCGACAGGACTGACCGCTCTCGCTTTACCTTTATGTCATCATGACAGAAAATCTCTCCATGCTGGTGCATGACTATAAGACCATACAATTGTTAGGGTTTAGGTCCATACCACATGTGTCGTCGATCTCATAGTTTCTTTACGTGGACAACGTCCTCCTATATGCCTCTACAATGCACAAGGCCATATGTGCACTACAAAGAATCCTGATGGCCTTCAGCACTGCAGTGGGGCTGCACGTGAACTTCTCTAAGTCCAGGTTTACTTCAGTAGATTTATTAGCATGGAGAAGACGTCAATGGTGGTGAAGAAACTCAGTATGGGGTGGGGCCAGATGCTCACATATCTCGGGGTTCCTATGGCAGCGAAGCGTTTGAAAAAAATAGACTTCAATTCCCTGTTTCAAAAGATGGAAGCCTCTGTTGCTAATTGACAGATTTGTCCTTTGTCACTTGCTCGCAGAGTTACTTTGGCTTCCTCTATTCTCATTGCCATCCCAAGCTACATATCGTGCCATAGTGTTGTGGCCTTGGGAGTCATTGATGACACGAGAGGAGGATCAGAAGCTTCCTGTGGTATGGGGCTCGCAACGCACATATGATGCATTATGTGTCCTAGGACAGCGTCACATTACCGAAGGCTGTGGGTGGCCTTGGGTTACGGGACCTTTGCATTTGGAAATGTGTTTTGCAAATGAAGCGCTACAGGTTCCTGGTGAGCCACAAGGATAGTCTCTGGGTGGATATCATGAGGCATAAATACAATGTGATGCAAACATCTTCGAAGACTCCTCGGAACCTTTCCCATGAATGTAGGTTTGTGTTGGAGACAATGCAGAGTGCGGTATCATACTTCGTATGGAGAATCGGCAATAGGAAGATGGTGAGGTTCTCGGAAGACAATTGGATTGGCTTCCTTTCTATCTGCAGCTAGCCTTCTTTCATTATTATGAACATGGTGTGGTCAGCGAGTGTGGTAGAATGCAGTACCGTGGTTGGAGTTTGGATCGTCGAAATTATATGTGCATGGGCTGGCGATCTCGTGCTAGATAGGGTACTGCACCTTCCCTTGGCCCAGATGTCTGGACAAGACACGCTGCTTTGGGCGCACACTGAGGCGGAGAAGGTTGATAACGGGAGGGTCTACTTGCACCTGAAATGCAAAACTGACGATGTCACAAGGCGAAGAAACAAACAAGGCACGGATCAGATGAGGGGATTATGGAAGCTTAATGTGCTACCGATCGTGTGCATTTTCCTATGGTGCGTGGTGGGGGATCACCTCCCTATGGCAGTTTGGATGGCCCAGAGATGACTGCTCCAGTTTAGCAGCTGTTCTTGAGGATGTATAGCAGAGGAGACCACGCAGCATGTCTTCTGGGACTACACGCATGCCCAGGAGTTTTGGGTTGACTGTCAGGCATGCGAGATAGTCGTCGCTTTTAGGCCAGCTCTGGGTGCAGGTATCGGGTTGACTTTTCTACACCAGCTCATGGAATTCGGCGTTTCACCGACGGCAATATTTGTGGATGACATTGGTCGTGCCGCAACTTTGCCCACCACAATGTATTACTTTTGGGAGAGAAGGAATGCGAAGAGGCACAACAATCCCATGGTCAACTGTTGCACTATGTTGCGCAAGATAATGTTCGAGGTTATTGCAGTAGCAAAGCATCACAAACTTTTCTCATCCATGTCCAGCGGGAACCCTTGTAGCTCCACTGAACTGCCAATAACCCATATTTGGGTTCCCTTTATTGGATTGATTGAAGTAAATTGTGACGCTACTGTTGGGAGGATATCGCTGGCCTTGGGCTAGTAGTGAGGGACTTCATGGGGAAGCCGTAACTGGGGGTTGGTAGAAGAGTTATTTCGTAGGCTGTCTAAGCTATAGAGGTTCAGGCAATGCTTGAGGCCCTTGACTTTTGAAGGGATACCCTTTCTCAATATCACGCTGTGGAGATCTAGACAAACTCGATGTCAGTGTGGCAGAAGGTTTGTAAGCTCATCTCTCAACCACCTGTGGTGGGTCCCTTTGCTAAGGCTATTGAGCATGCAAGGTGCCTGGACGTGCAAAGATTTTCTCATGTCACAGAGAGGGAAATGCGTCTGCTGACCGAGTTGCGTGCGCTACCTGTTGTGCTGGATTTCTTTGAGAAGGGGGTGTCCCTTCCCGAGCCCCTCATCAAACTTAAGGTGTTAGATTTCATGTTTGACCCTCCGTGAGGATCATCCACGACAACTTTCTGTAAGGCTCAAGCCTCCTTTTGAATAAAAAAAGACAATTATGTGACTCTATGTTTTGCATTATTTTTAATTTTAAAGAGTTTAATATTAGTAGGAATAATAAACTCATCAGTGTATGACTAAGATATAATAATGCTCATGCACTACATTTTTAGATTATTAAAACAAGTTGATTAGAATACCATACATCATGAGCAAATAATGTTGATTTGTGGCATAGATTGTCATGCCATCTTAGCTAATTAACTTTTAAGAGGATCACAAAGTCTTATTTTGTTAAGTGCCCAACTAATCTTTATTGGAATGATTAGTATATGTTTATGCATTGCAAATTAGAAACAAACCACAAAATCTCAATTTAATTGATAAATCATGTAATTACAAGATTAAAATTGGAGTTGCTACATTTATAATTATTCGGAAACCTATTCATCCTTATAATCTTGGATGAACAAAATTTTGTTTTATAATAATTGGTAATTTTTCATGAATTTCTTTTATCCTATTCATTAATAAGGAAAGTGGCATATGAATAGCTTACATAATTAGTCAATAGATTGGAAAAACAACATGACTTATCCCTTGAATTTATTATATGTGACCAAGGAGGAGAGTTTTAAAAAAATTATTTATGGAATATAAAGTAATATAGTTCCTATAAGACCTTTACTTTAGATTTCCCCTTATGAAATTTTATATGACAAAAATCTAAAATTATCTCAATTGCTCATGTTCTTTTTAAATACTTATTTTTATTAATTGATAAAAGAATTATAAGAGCTTGATCCTTTGTGTAATGATGGAATTTTCTTAGGATGCTACATTAATATCAAATCATATAGAGCACTAAATAAGAGAACTCAAGTTATAAAGGAAGTTGTTCATGTGAGATTTCATGAGTCTCCTTGTAGTTCATATTATAGTCAAATGCTATTTGATAGAACTAAGAAGCTAAATGAGTTAAGTGTTGATGATGAGGCAATAGATAACAAAATTAAAGGGGGCATTATATAAATACTTGATTGTGAAAATTCAGGAGAATAAGAAGACCATGAATGTGAAGATGTATAAAGGGATTATTTATTAATTATTTTTACCATAAATCTAATTTTTCTAGATTTGTGTTTAGTATAGATTTGTGTGCAAGATTTTAAGACAATTCAAAGAAATCCCATATTCAAGCTATGAAGAAAGCTTTTAAATATCCTACTAAAATGAAATCTTTATGCCTATAATATACTAGATTTCAAATGGGTTTTCACTTACTTACCTAGACTAATGTTCAATTTTCTTAGAGTACGACTAAAAAAAGAGATTTCATCTATTACATTTTTAGTTTCATGAAAACTCACTCATTTCATGGCCTAGACATAAAAGAAAATTTGTTCTCTATTTGTAATAAAATTCAAAATCATATTAGTTCATACTTGTGTAACTCAAGTTCCTTGGGTTAGGAAAAAACTTTGAGATTATCACTTACAATTCACTAATGTACCAGTCTATTGTGACATTACTAGTGTTATATGCTCGTAAAAAGTATCTAGTACAACATTCCTATACATACAACACAACATTAAGAACAACATCAACTGAGACATTGTAGAAAAGAAAAATAATACTTGAGGTTTTTCTACCTAGTGCTGAATTCATAGAAATGTTTGAAAAACCTTTACAATTAACATCTGATGAATTTGACAAACCATTAAAATTCACAACCCTTTTGAATGATTAAAAACGGTGAGAGTGAATATGCTTAAATTGAAATGGAGTTTAGTTATCATTTAAGAAGGCTTTTTTTCTTTGTTTTTATGCTAAATTTTTTTTGAGAAATTCTATTGTATTATTATTGCACATCTTTTTAAATATTTGCACACTTTCATGTGTAGAACATTGGCATGGTTCTCAATTTAGTAAAGATTATGTAATCATTAGCTAGGCGAGATTAATAACCCTATGATTTATGTGATTTATCTTGAACACAACCAAGAAAATTATCTCCTAGTCATTTATGGATAATGTAGTTAATATAAAAAAATGTTTAATGAATAAAAATAAAAGGGTAAAAAAAAAGTTACAAAAGTAACATTATTTGTGACATTGTTCAACAGGATCACATAGTTTCAAGCCTAGGAGCCAATAAATTCACCACTTGGTGGAGTGGTTGGCCATACAGAGCTCATCATGTACTACTCAAATTGCTTATAATGTTAAACCTTTAGTTATTACTTTATGGCATAAAGGATCATATTCTTCAAACTCAAACATACCATCTTGTTAATCTTCCTTCGATTGAGTCAAAGTAGTGAATAAATAAAAATTAACAATGTAAGTTTGATGCCGATATAGTTAAAAAAATCTTAGGACTAAAACTAAACTTGTGTTCCTTGAAATAAACTAGATAAAAACCATTAATTTATACTTATTTTTTAATTTTTCAAAAATGATGTCCCTCATCACAGTAGTATGGTCTACATTCCTTCTCTCAGCCCCAAATGATGAATTACTTGTATTGTTTATCCATTTTCTCTCTCTTTTCTCGTACCACTTCTTTGATTAATTATTGCCATCTTATACTCTTTTTTGGCTTGTCTACTCTATTGAACTTTGTACATTCTTTCATGACTCTATCCTCGTCTTATCTTTTCCTTTATTTCTTCTCTCAATCATAGCTCTAACAAATTTCTCTCTTAACTTTCTCACTTCCCTCAATTTCTTTTTTTATCTCATGCATGCTTTCACTTGCCTCTATATGTTTTGCATAGTCTTTATTTGTTACCCTTTTTTTGTCTCTCTTTATCTATCTACCAATCATTGTCTGATCATCTATCTACCCTCTCTACTTGTCTCTCAAGTTCATCTTTCTTATACTCCAATGCACACTTCCTCATTTCAATTTATCATTATACTATCTTTTATTTAACTTTCATAATGATATCTTTCCTTTCTCACTCTTCTTTATCTTGCTTTATGTCATCCTTTTTCTCTCACTATGTCCTGGTTCTCCCCACCTTCTTTATTCCTTAGTTTGCTCTCCATCTTCTACCTTCCTTCAACTTCCTTTATCGCTCTTCGTCTTATCGCGGTTTAAGAGTCTCCCTACTTTCTCGTATTTGTGCCTTTCACTCCATCACTCTTGTAATCTCTTTACCAATCTATTCTTTTTATCATCAATTTTATCTCACTTTACCCCTCCTTCAATTTGATCTTCTTACGTTTCTTTTACCCCCTCTTTTTTCTCTCTTTTTCCCAACACTATATAATTGACTCTCCTTATATTTTTCTCTTGCTTTCTCACTCTTCCATTCACGCCTACTCTATACTATTTTCTCTTTATTATCTATTTATCTTCCTACAAATCTAACTTCCTTCCTTTCACTTGTATTCCTTCTGTTACACTTTATTTATGATTTTTTCTTTATTCTTCTATCTCCAATAGAATCTACAACATAATCTATCTCCCATTCTCCTTTTTATTAACCAATATTTATTATTTAATGATAAAAATTATTGATAGCCACTATTTGTTTCTTGTAATCTTGTTAAGTTTTTACTCTTATAAAGTATTATATTTTTAGGTTATCCTTGTGTTTAATGAGTTAAACCTTAAATATTTAACTTTTTACTAGGCTTGTATGATGTGAAATAGGTTTACATTTAACAAAAAAACCATGCACTTTTAATGATGAACTAGTTGTCTTCAAGGTACTTTAGAATGTTTAACGAGATTTAAGGATTAAATACATGCACATCATATTTGAAAAGGTTTTCATTTTTATGAAATAAAATATTACTTTGTTGATTATAAGGCACACCTTAATTCATCTCACTTTGAAAACCTAGCTTAAACTATGTGATGGTTTAATAATGTTCTTATTTTAGAAAGTGTATGTGATTCCATTTTTTCAATCATTCTTTTCTTGGTTCAAATCCTAAAATCATTCACCGATTTAAGAAACATATAATTTTATTTTTGAACAATTCCTTTCTTGTTTAAATCTTACTTAAGTATTTTTACAAAGTATTTTGTTAGGTTGATTATTAAACCTTTACTAAATTAAAAAAAAATTATGTTAAATTTTCCATAATTAAAAAAAATTAAGCCACATCCCAAGCTGTACTCAAATGCCTAGTTCTTGGTTCAAGAAAGGCTAACGAGTTTTCATAGAGTATAAGAACCAATGATTTGAAGAAAGTCAGAACGAGTCTTGATCTTTGTTTGGTGTAGTCCTAAATCCTGTAGGGGTATGGCATATTGTGTTTCAAATGGAACGTAAGAGCAAAAATTAACCAATAAGCTTATGATAGTATGAGTGAATTAGGTGATTACATTTAGAGCACACAAGGGGGAGCTAGCCCTATTTCAACCCACACAATTATCCATTGCAGATCTTTATAAAGTGTAAATCAATTTCCTACTCATTAATATAGGATTAAATATTTGGTGCTTGTTTGCTTCCAAAATCACAAGTGACTTAGCAACATCCAATCATTCATTTTTGTGATCACATGGTAGTGATTGCCATAGCCTTTAAATAGTAAGCTTAATCAATGAAATCATCCATTTGATGAGTCAATCAAGTAATACTACTTCATCCACTATAAGTGATTGATCGTTGCTCAACATCTAATGACTATGATCTTCTTCGACATTGTTAGACCACTTATGAAAAATCTATTCTCGAATCGTATGGCTCTGAATTATCTAATTTGATTACTTTAGTTGAGATTGTTCTCAATTTTATCACTGATTAATTGAGTGATCCAAATAACATCTTATATGATAGATGACCTAGATTTAATCCATATTGATCCAATAGTCTTGAACTCATCGATCTTGTCAATCTTTGATCCGATGATGGAGAATTCTTCTTGGTATATCCAATAGCTCCTATTCATCCTACCTAACAATTATTTTAGTACCTATCACATGTACAATTTTAGGTTTGAATTTTAATAGAATATTTAAGTTGTTTTGAAAAGCTTTATAAGTAGTTTAGTAGTACCTCTTAGAATAACTTTTCTATACATTCTATTAACAATAATTAAATTTTTTATAACTACATAACAATTATAAATAAAATTACTACTAAATACGAATAAGATTTTAACATCTTAAAGAAGGGCTACATCATACTCTATTGGTATAAATTTCTTATAACACACCTGTAACTTATGACAATCTGAGATTCTAAATTCTTCTAGTTCAACCTAATTACTCTAAGCTTTCATTTTCTCAATTTCCTCCAAAACTTTTAGCTTTTTGTAACTTTTTATATTCATCAATAAGCATAAGCAATATTATGCCCTTTTTGTAAAATTTTTTTTCTTATTGTAGTTTTATTTTTCTTTTGGGCTTAGTAGCCTAGTGTTTATGAAAACCTAAGTTGATTTTGATCTTATAAAAAATCAAGTTGACGTTGAGCTCATAAAAGCCCAAGTAAAGTTGAGCCATAAAAAATGCTAAGTTGTAACAGTTTTACAAGTAGAATTTTTTCTAAATCGTAATTGGGTTGGACATGGGTTCTAGTTTGAGTCGAATCACCTAAAACTTTATTGTGTCATTTTAATTAATATTTTTCGTTTTCTTAATCATAAAGAGTATAAATTAATATATTTATAAATTAAAGTCCTCTATAAAAAAAAATTGCTTTTAATAAGAAATTATTAAAAATAAATACAATCTAAAAATTACCAAAAATATTTTAAAACCAATAATTTACCTACTTTTGTGGGATTCACATATACCTTTTTACATCAATTGGTATAGAAGTGGGTTCGCTACAGTTAGTGAGTAAAATCACTAGATTGATCATTTATTTTGTTTATGCGAATTTACTATAATTATTTTCTAATTTTTTTATTTTATTAGTATAAATTTTAATACTTTATACTTTCTTTTGGTAATGTGCTTCTTTTATATAATTGTTTATGGATAAATAAACCCATAATTGATAATTATGAAACATTATGGGAAGGATATTCATTATGTCATCCTCCATTATTTATTTAAGAGTGAGAATTTTTTTATTTCAAAAAATGCCTTTAAGAATTTTATTCAAAAGATTGCTGATAATTTGTGAGATCTTTTTATTCACTTTTTTGTGCTTCTTAATGATAAAAGTAAACAATAATTTTATTCAATTAAAGGTTACATGAATAATTACTTATTTTGTACATTGTCTAAAGAAATTGCTATGAAGGTGTGTATGGGTATACCTTATTTTGAGGTGATGTAAGAATTAGATAGATTGTATAGTTAGAATGAATGTCAAGATATTGGTGACGATAAGAAGGAGATGAACCATAAAGAGAAAGAAGATAAGAAAAAGAGGAACACGAAGAGGAAGAAGAAGAGGATGAAAAACAAACTCAATTTAGTGTTGAATCATGGAGGTAAACATGTATCAAGTACTGCTAATTCTATCCATGAGTCTACTTTTTTATTTTGTGATGAAATATCAAGTTATTTTAGTAATTTAGTTTTTAAGAGTAAAAAATAAATTAAAATATATGACGATCTCAAGAAAAGATGTACAAAACATGAATTTAGAATAGTGAATGGCACGAATAATGTGAAGCACTTAAAGAGGAAAATATTTCTTTAGCTTGTCAAGTTCGGGCATATATTTCTAGTATTTGATATTTTAATGCTTTGAGTAAAGAATGTGAAAATGAATTGTGCAAATACGTTTCATGAAATAATGCTTTAAAGTTAGAGAATGATAATGAACTGAAGAAAATTCTTTGTTTAAAGAAAAAAAGAAAAATTTGATTCACTTAAAAAGGAAATACATGATCTAAAATCAAATTATGCTACTTTATTTTGTCATATATCCACTTGTAATCATTTACATATGAGTGATACTTCAATCAATTATGTCAAAAATAGTAATATTCACTTGAATACTTTATATGTACCTAAACATGCTTCGTATTATGACCAATGGACAAAAAACAATGTATGTTTACATACTAAATGCATATGGAAAAAAGATATATCCGTGTGTTGAACTTAATGCCAATTCCTTGTTTTTGAACATTTAGTTATCAAGTTAAGTCGAATATTTTATGCAATTATTGTTCAAAATTTATACATCTTACATTTAATTGCTTGATTAAAAAATCCATAAATCTAAAGCATAATAGATATGAGTGGAATCCTATGGGAACCAATTTCAAAAATTTCTTTGGAAAATCACAACATCCACACCCTACCATTATTGAACCAAAGATGGTTTGGGCTCTTAAATTTAATGCTTAGTTAATTTAGAGCTATGTCTCCATATTTTTGGTCCTATAGAGATAGGGCTTGCTTTGTGAGTTGGTGTAACTCACTTGCAAATTTATGGCTTTGTTAGCTGAGATTAGAAGAACAAATATTTTTAGATTTACTTATTATTTATCAATATTAATCACTTGGAACTTATTAGTTGGTGCGTACAATTGTTGTAAGATGAATTTAGATATTGCAAGCAAGCCAATAGCATATTTGTTTCTTCACGTTTTTTGATGAACTATGATTGAATGATCGTATGATTTGTTATAAAAAATTGAAATGTATGAGATTATATTTAAATCATAGTTGACTTATGAATTAAATATAAAAATGGGCAAAGAAAATGTATGTTATGTAGAACTTTGATTAAAATGACTTAAGAATTAGTAGAATTTTAGAGATAATTTTATTTTAAAAAACCATATTTTAAGTTTTGATCTAAAGAAGCTTAGATTTCTGGTTGACATTGATTTTTTTAAATTTGCTAGACTTAATGTTTATAAGAATAAAAATGTGTCCATCATCGACTTTTTGGACTTGATTACAAAATTTGAAAGATAAAAGTAATTTTTAATTTAATAAATTATAAAAAATATATCTATATGATAATTAAAAGGAATGGTAAATATGAGTCCAATTTATATCTCACAATTAGAAAAATGTTTATGCATGTACAGGAGGAAAAAATAAATATTACATGTTTGGAAATTATTTAATTCATTTTCAAAACTTAATATAATTTGATATTGATCATGACATTTATATTTACATTAGTTATTTTCTTTGAATTAGAAAAGAGAATGAAAACATTTGATTAATTTTATTTGAACATTCGATGGAGTCTGTATGCATGTTGTGTTTGGTGAGTTAATTACAAAAATAATTATTGAAAACATTGAATGATTTGATGGAGTCAATGATGAACGTTTTGCTAAAAACATAGAAAGTAAATTAGAAAAGAAAAAATATGGAGAAGATGCTAATCAATGACTCTTGAGTTTGGTAGTATCAAATTCTATAGAAATCAAATAAATGATATACTAATGAAGGAGTTAGAAAATGAGTTTCTAAAAGAGAAATTGATCATTGTATATTTGTAATTCTTATATAAAAATTATATTTAGTGAAGAAGCCCTAAAGGGTATAGGTCATTTCAAAAATTCATACTTAAATAAACTTAAGACACATTATGTATAAGGTTTAATTTTTAGGCTTAGTGATAAATAATTCATTAGAGTTAAATTGGTATTGTAGCATAATTGTGTAAAAAATGAATTACTGGAGATATGACTAGGCTTGTTGCTAAGGTATATAATTAAGTTTATCAATATAACAAAAGAAATCATAAAAATATAAGGTTTCACTTTATTAGAGATAATGTCATTAAAGGATTAATAAAATTATAGTATATAACTTTCAAGTAAGAATTGGACTATGTATTTATAAAACTCCTTCAAAGCTCCTTTTTGTTTCACTTTCTCATTGTCCTATTCTTCTTCTCTTTGTTGCATTTACCTCTCCCTCTTCAACCATCGTTAAACTTTTTGAACTCAATCCACTTTTTCTCCATTTTGGAATCTTTATCCTTCTTTCGCATTAATTGTGTCTTTCACTTTGCTGCTCCCTTAATCACTATCCTTCATTGTCTCTTCTATTTTATATCTCTTTATTTTCTCACTCACCTTTATCACTCACTTTTTCTCTCTATCTAAGATCAATTTAATTTATATCATTTATTCTATTTATCATTATCTTTTTATGTCTTAATCTATATGGTATTTATTTATGACATTCTTTATCATAGCCTCTATCTTCTCTCTCCTTCTATTAACTCTCTTTTTTCTACTCTTCTCTCTTTCTTTTCTACTTTTATGTCTTTTTATTGCTCCTATCACACTCTCTACCTTTCACATTATTTATGCTAGCATGTCACTTTCTATATCCATGTCTGTCTCTTATGTTATATCCTTCACTTTGCCTTGCTCTATTTATTTATTTACCTTTTTACCTTATTTTAATCTTTGAATTAGTCTAATTCATTGTCTTCTCCTTGGTTTCTCTTATTACCTCTAGACTCTCCCTCATGTCCTTACATTTTTTATCTCGCATGTCAACGTCATTATTTATGCATTCTTTCGCTTTCTTATAGATCTCATTATATTCTCTTTCAATTTATCATCCTTTTTCTCATCTCTAATTACTTCTATCTCATTTCTAATATTTTATGATCCGTCACTCTTTATTTAATATATTCATCATTTTTCTAACTCTCATAATTTCCTTTACTACTTTATCACTTAATTTACTCTTCCTCTCCCTTCTATATATTTCATCAACAATTATTCTTATTTATCCTATCATTTCTTAACACTTTCTCTCTTCCATGTATCTCCTCTCTTATTTCTCTCATATGCTCTTTATTGCCTCTCATCTTACCTTTATAGTTTTCCTTTTTTATCGTTATATATGCCCCTCATTATTTATCTCTCTTATTGTCACCTTATCTTTTTGTCACTTATCTCTAGCACATTATCTTTTCTCTACTCTATTTTATCTTTTTTATTATCTCTATTTCCCTTCTCTTATTTATCTTGCATCTTCGTCTCCTTCTCTTCTCTCTTTTCTCCAGCTCGATCTATCTCTTTATTTTCCTCTCACTTAAATATGTGCTTCTATTTCTTTTACCTTCATTATCTCTCCATTTCTTTATTTCCAAATGTCTTCTCATAATCTCTAACTTTCATTGTATCTTTATCACTCAACCTCTCTACTTTACTCTACTATTTCTTCCCCACTTTATCTCTCGATCTCTTTTTTATTTGACTTATTTCTTATCATTGTCTATCATTGTTTTTTATCTTTGATCCTAACCTATTATTTTCTCTCTCCTCTCTCTTCCTGTATTCTATCTTCGATAAATGTTTTTCTTTATAGAACCCTCTTTTCCTATTTTTTCTAACAGTCACTATTAAATTTCACCTATCACATTCCTTTCTCTTTTCTTTCTAACTCCTCTCAGTATAGAAACCAAAATTTTTGTCTCATTTATATCGAAGTCTTCATCATTTCCCTTCATTATTTTTATCTCCCTTTATTTACTCTATCAATTACTCCCCTTACTACTCCATATTTTATCTTACTCACTTCCACATTCTCTCCATCCCTGTATCTATTTTTTTTCATAACACTTTTATCTCATCTAATCGACTCTTCCCTTATCTCCTTATCAATCCACCATTTTATTCTCTCAATTAAAGCACTCTCCCTCCTTTTTCTCTCATTATTAAGGATTATCTCTATCTTGATCTACCTTAGTCCCTTATTCTCTTTCTCTCTTATTGCTCTTTTATTTCTTTTTTCTCTCTTCCTCTCCCATCTTCTTTTAACAATCTTTTGTCATTTTTTTCTCATTTCATCTCTCACTTTTTCAAGAATTGTCTAACTTGCTATTTATTTCCCATTATTATTATTCTCTATTGCCTTAGTCTTCTCTATTTTTATTTGATGATATATATACTTTATCACTCTCTCTCTTTCTCTTTTTTAATCAATCTTTGCATGTCTATCTTCAGTATCCTATTTCAAAGGAAAGTCAATTAATAGAACAACAAACATGATATGAATCAAATGAAGGATAATACGATTAATAAATTAAAAGAAATATAATAAAGAATACAAATATTAATTATTATTCTATTAAAACAAGAAAAATCTTTAATAATTTTAATAGTTATGAAAATGAATTACACATAAGAGGAAGAACCACTATAAATAGTATTTAACATTATCATAAATATTATTTATAAATTCAAATAGATAGAACAAATTTATTTAAGTAGAATAATTAAATTATATTTTTTAAAAAACAATATTATTTTTTAAATTATGAAAATAAAATTTTTTAAACAATTTATAACCAAAAGTTATTGTAAAGTAATTAATTCATTATAATGGCTACGATAATATAATTAGTCTTATTCTTATGTTATTGATTAGAACGATTAAGTTAATTTATTAGGACTTTAAAATTGTAGTAAATATGAAGAACATTTATTGTGATTAAAAAAACTAATAATAAAGAATAGTAAAAAATAAAATGATAATAATAAATATTATTTTAAATATTTTAAAGAAAAAAAATTGTAGTCATTTTTAAATTACTATTATTCTTTTTTCGTTTTCCTCTAGTTGTTTTTCTTCTTTTTCTACTTTATCTATTTCTTCTTTTTCTACTTTATCTATTTCTTGTTATTTTTTTATTCTTGTACTTATACATGAAACTTTATGTTTTTTCCATTTGTTTATTTATCTTATTTTCTTCTTTTATTCCTTTTTATTCATATAATCATTCTCTTATTTGGGCTCATTTCAATGTTCCACTTTTTAAAATTCATCGTTTTATGATCACTTTCTTCATAATACCTCTTTTAGAATCACATTATTACTTTTTTGAATACATAGAAAATAAAAGGTAGAAAAGAAAATTCTTACTATTTTTTTGGATAGTATGTTTACTGAAATCAATTTAGGAAATACCATTATCAGGTAATAAATAATTATATTAGTGTAAAAACTATGCCTTAATTTGTAATTTATAAAAATTAGATCACTAATAAAAAACGTTACTACCTTTGTGTTTTTTATTTTATGTTTATAATGCAATGTTATTGTCTATTTCTTAATTTTTATTAGAATAGTTTTTTTTCTAAAATTTACAAAAAAAATGAAAAAATATGTTTTTAGATATCTTATGATTATGCTCACAAAAAATTGTTTATCACTATTATCACAATTTAATAAATCAACAAACTTTTTTTTGTTAGTCTCATTATTTTTAAGAAATAATTTGAATAAAAAATAAATGACTAAATTACAATATATATGATGAATATATTGATTATTGTTATAACTTCGAAATTAAAATAAATATTCTTAAAAATTTTTTTTAGCACAACATAACTACAATAATAGTATTTATTGATATTAAATATTATTAATTATTCATGTAAAATGATTGCAGATATAATTAGCATATGATTAACATATTTATATATAGTTGATGGTCATGAAATTTTATTAGTGTTCAGTAGTATTAGAAAAAGTTATTCTTGCCTCTAATTCTTAAACTATTATTCACTATAGTTAGTTATTATTGATAATTACAATAATAATTTTGAATTAGTTATAAATAAATATGGAATGATAATTTAAGAATAAAAAGTATTAAATTTAAATATTAATTTTGCTAAATATTTCATTATTAGTTATAAATTAATAATAACTTTATTAACTAACTATTAAATTTTATGAATAGTTCATTAGAATTATTACTAAAAAAATTAACCAGAATTTCCAAGAGGAAGAATGAAAAGAGAAGACAAATAATTATTAGTAAAAAACATTTTAAGGAAGTTTAATGGTAACTAATAATTATTACAAATATTTAGAAAAATTTATATAGTGGCTATTCTTATTAAAAAATTAATATTTTTGTGTACAACAATAAATGATAATTTCAAAGAATTTTGATTAATTATTGTTAAAAATATATTTTTTATATTTTCTTGTGTCAAAACAATTGACTTATAAGATTAGTAATTTATTCTTTAGGTTTTCTTTTCATAGTCTTTATTTGACTTTATTCTTTATTTCCCTCTTTATTTATGTCCCTTAATCCAACACTTTTTCACTAATTATTAACTTTTGTCTGTCACAAAACATTTGTGCCTCTCTATGTCGCATTCATTTTTGTTGTCCATTCTTGAGTTTTTGGAAATTTTCTCTCTTCTTCCTATTCTTCATCTACTTGTTAGTACTTTCTCTATTTCTTAGTTTTTTTGGCCATTCTTTCATTTGTTGTGTAGAACCATAAGAGTCATAATTGATGTGAACATAACATTTTTACTCATAAACAATGGTTAAAGCAATTGTTTTTATTTATTGTCAATAGTGTTAGAAATAATTGTTCTTATCTCAAATTCTTAAGAAATTATTCATAATAGCTCATCATTATTTGTCATAACAATTGGAACTACTAATTATATATATATATATATAATTAACAATTATATAATCATAAAATTAAATAATTAAAAATATTAACTATGCCAATAAATAATACATTTTTTGTTATTATTAATAGTAAACAAATTAATTGTTATTATGTTTTAAGAATTATTCTTAATAAAATATATTATACTTACTAGAAGAAAATTGAATGGATAAGAATAACTATTATAAGAAGAAAAATATTAGTAATTTATGATTAATAAAAAAATATTCCAAAGAAAATTAATGGTAGTAACAATTATTAACAATGTTAAGAAAAATTTTTATAATGGTTATTCTTATTAAAATTATTATTTGTTTTATAGCAATAGTTAATAACTAAAAAAGAGTTTTGAATAATTATAAGATTATTAGTTTATTTTTCTTGTTCTCCTCTCTTCTTCTCTCTCCAACTTCATTCTCTCATTCACTCTATGTATGTCCTTTATCCATCACTTTTTCTCTTTCTCTAACCCTTTATCTCTTATAAACCATTTATGTCTCTTTTTATCACATTATTTAATGTAGCATTTTTCAAGTTTTTTCCAAATGTTTCTTTTTTTGGTGTTCTCTCTCTCCTTATGACTTGTTAATCACTCTCTCCTTTATTTATATCTCTATCTCCATTAAAACACTTATCCCTCATATAGTCTCAAACTTTTGCATATCACCTTCTCTTCATGTCACTTTTTTCTATCTTCTTATATCTACTATTTTTTTTCTCATTCTAATTATTCATTAATCTTTTTTAAGTTGTATTCTCTCTAACATTTTGTATTGTACCACTTACACTCTTCTTATGTCTTTGTCCTTTTGTTTTCTCCTTTTTAATCTCTTCTAGATATCTCTACTTCTAATCTTTTTGCTGCCATCCCTCTCCTTATTATCTCACTTTCCTCACTAACAATTCTTACCACATGGATGCTCTCACATACTTCTCTATCATTCTCATTCTCTTTATTTGTTTTCCTCTGTCATATTCTTCTTCTCGCCTTGTTCATCTCTTAATCATTCTCCTATTGTCTGTGTACCTTATTCTAATAGTCTCTTTTATTCATCATGCTTTTGCTCTCACCCACTCTTTGTTTATTCACTCTATTATTCTTTTATCTCCTATCTACTTAATGTATCTATGAATTTCTCTTCTCACACTTCTTTATCTTGCTCTATCTTTAATTTTCTATAACAATCTTCTTCTTCTTCTCTCCTCCTCTGCCACATTTGCTGTCATGTTTTCCCTTCTTACAACTTCTATCTCTCTTCAGCTTTATCTATTGAAATTTTTTTCTTTTTCTTTTATCTATTTTTCTCCTCACCACTTCTTTAATCCCTTTATCTCTTTCTTATCCATCACACATTCAATTTCTCACTTTTCTTTCTTTATTTTTATTTTTTTCTTGCTTCTTGCATTCACACTTGTCACTTTCAGTCCTCAATCTCTAATTCACTCACCTCACTTTTTTCTCTCTCACTTCTTAACTCTGACATTCTTCCCTTTCACACTTTATTCTTCTCTCTTTATGATATATTTCTCTCACTTTATCTCAAAAAATTTCACATTATAACTTTAACTCTTATTTACTTTTTTCTTCTTATCAATCACTTGTTTCAAAATTTTTCTATTTTCATCCTATAATCTACCTCAACATTATTTACTCCCTCTCCAATTTAAAAGTGAATATTTATTATTTCATGATAATAACTATTAATTGTTATTATTTTTCTTATAATGTTACTAAATATATTCAAAATAAGGTCTTATTTGTACTAATTATTATTTAATATCTTTTTTTTATCTCTCTTAATCTTAGCTTCTTAATCTCCTACTTTTCCTTTTCCTTTCTTAATTTGCCTCTCTTCTCTCCCTCTTGTCTTTCTCTTATCTCTGTTTATCTTTATTTTCAATCATTCTAATGCTCTTTCTTGTTTTATTTCTCTTTTCATTTCTCAATCCTCTATCATTATAGTCTTCATTTCTCTTTTTCAATTCCTTTCTTTGAACACTCACAATCCTCTCCATGATATTCCCTCAGTATCTCCACCTCTCTGTAATTCTACCTTTAGCTATTTATCATTTTCTTTTTTTATCTTTATCTCAACTTGTCTTTCTCGATCAATAATCCTTTCAAATGTTTTTCCTCTTTTTTGCCAATCTATATTCTTTTTTTGTCTTTCTCTGTTATCTCCTTATTTCTTCCTTATGTGTAAATGTCTCTCATTATCTCATTTCTTTCCTTTTTCCTTTATCTCTTCTCTCCCTTCACTCTATCACTTATCTCCTCATATCATTACAACAATCATTCTTTCTTATTTCTACTTACTCTCTATTTTCTCATTCTCTTTTTGTACTTCCTTTCTCCCTTTATCATTCTTATTTAACTTTAAATCACTTTTTCCTTTTCTCACATTTGCTATTTGTCATTTTTTCCTATAACTTATATGGTGTCTTTTTGTTCTTGTCTTTCTCATAGTTATATCTTCTCTCTCCCACTAATATCCCACATCTTATTTATTCTTTTCTCTTATTCCATTTTTCTTCTTTAACATTTTATCTCTCCTCTTTCTCTTCTTTATATCTAACATTATTTAACTTTGCATGTCTCTTTCAACCTCTATCTATGCCTCTTATGTTATGTGGTATAATTTGCCCGTCTATTTGTATTTATTTTCCTCTTTACCTTTCATTTCTCTTTCTTTTTGTAAAATTTCTTTTAACTATCTTGCTTTCTCTTAATGAATAATCAATATCCATATCCTCCTTAGTTCTTTCTCTCTCATCTTGACCTATTTCTACTTCACTCACTCTTTCTTATTCATTTGTATGCCACTTTATTCTTTACAACTTTACTTTACCTTTTTGCTTCTTTCTTATTACATCTATCTCATTCTTACTTTCTTTTTCTCTTCATCTCTTTATCTTCTAGATTTATCATTCTTCTATGTCCCTAATAATTTTCAAAATAATTTAACACTCTCTTCATTATTGCTTTTCTTACTGTCTGTTCTTCTATTACACCTTTGTCTCTCGTATTTTTTATCCACATTTTCTCTTATATCTCATATATGCTGTTTATTGTCTCTCCTCACATCATTATTTTATCTCTCTTGATCTCCCTCTATGTCCCTCTTTGTTTACCTCCCTCTTGTCCCTTTAACTAATTATGTCTTCTCTTCCTCACATTCTCTCTCTTAGCTACCCTAGCATGCTTTTTTTGTTTTTTATTACATATCTCTCTATTACATCTCCTATCTTATTTATCTTGCTCAATCTCTTTTTTGTTATCTTATTTATTTGTTATTTCTCATATTATCTATCATATTAGTGTCTTTTTTGGTTTTACTCTTCCTGATCTTGATTGTCTTTCTTTTTCTTTCACTACCATATTATTATATTCTCTTTCCCTTTATTGCATTTCCTTCTCTTTCTTCTACCTTCCTTAAACTTCCTCCATCTTAATCCACTTTCTCTTTATTTTGGAATCTCTATCCTTCTTTCTTATTAATTGTGTCTTTCACTTCACCAGTCCCTTACTCTATTTATCTCACTCCTCCCTCTATCATCTATTATTTTACACTTTCTCACTCTTTTTATTTTATGTTCTCTCTAATCTATTTCCCCCTCTTTCCTATATTGTCTCCTCGCTCTTTATTCAGTCTACTTATTTTTTTGTCTTTTTCCTCCTCACTCTTCCATGTTCTCCTTTCAATAAATAACTTTCTTAATTTATTATCTCTTTGTCTCACCTTATCTTACAACTCTAACTTTCTTTGTTTCAGGCAAGTTCTCTGTTGCTCTTTTTATCTGTCATTTTTTTCTCTATTTCTCTTTTCTTCTCTTAAATGAAATCTCATGATCTCTATTTTGCACAAATAAAAAATATTATTTATTTAATAATAATACTTTTTAATTAAAATTATTTTTTCTTATAATATTATTAATTATACTCATAACTTTTTTATTCTTACAAATTATGTTTTCTCTTAATTTTTTGTTTGTCTCTCCCCATATTTACCTCCTACTCTTTCTTTCTTCCCTTACCTCTTTAAGAGCTTTATCTCTTTTTTTGCCCCCTTTATTCCCTTTCTTTCATTTCTCCTTCTTTCTTATCATTCTCCTCAATCTCTAAGCCAATTTCTATTATTATTTCTCTCTTCCTTTGTTAGTCTCTATCACCATAGTCTTCCATTAAGTATTTAAGTTTCTTTCATTAATAACTTTCTCACACACCTCTCCCTTATGTTCCCTATATTTCTCTTCCTCTCCATCATTTGTCCTTAAATTTTTCTCTATTATATTCTTTTTTATTTTTTTCTCTCAATATCTTTCTCCAAATTTCTCGTATTTTTTCATTTCTAATTTATCTCTTTATGTTCTTTGTCACTCTCTTCTCTCACTATTATTTTTTTGCACTGTATAGCCATCTTTTTGGTTCATGTATCTCTCTTTTGGTGTCTTTTCTCTCCATTTTATACTATCTCACTTCTTTCACTTAATTTTATCTTTTATGTCGTTATATCTCTATCTCCTTTTATTCCCTCTTATTTCTCCATCTCTTTATTTTCTCACTCACATTCTCTCTCTATCTATGAGCATTTTAATTTATATCACTTAATCTTTCCCTCATTGTCTTTTTATGTCTAAGTATGTATGGCCTTTGTCTATGAAATTTTTTTTCATAGTCTCTGTCGTCTTTCCCCTTTTATTATCTCTCATCTTTCTACTCTTCTCTCTTTTTCCCTTATTTTATAACTTTTTATCTCTTCTATTACACTTCTCTACCTCTAATATAATTTATGCTTGCATTTCTATTATTATTTCTATCTCTATCTCTTTTGTTATATCCTTTGCTTTGCTTCTCCTTATGTATTTATATACCTCTTTGATTCTCCCTCCATATCAATTGACATTATTGCCTATTTAGTCTCTATGTATTACTCTAATTCTTTGCCTTAGACTTTCTTTCTTTAGATGTCTCTTCACACTCATTTATATCTCATTTATATCAAAATTTTGGTTATTTTTTCTCTCTATCTTTTCTATCTCTCTTTAAAGTTTGACTCTAACACACTACGTATGGTCTTCTCTTTATCTTCCTCACATTCACATTGTCTTCTTCTCTATATCTCTTTATCTTGCTCAATTTAAACCTATGTTGCCTTTTGTCAATCTCTCTTCCCTTATCCCCTTGTTATCAATCCTTCTTATTCTATAAATTGATGCCCTTCTCTCTCCTCACTCCTATATTTACTTTTTATATCTTTGCCTCTGAACTCTTCATATATTAATTTCTCTAGTCTCTCCCTCTTGCTCAGTCCCTTTATCTCTTTATCACACTCATATACATTCTCTCTTTTTCTATCTATCTCACTAATGGTTTCGCCTTTTCTCTTTGTCTTGACCAATTTTATTTATCAAAATATACTATATTTTTACTTTGTTTCTCATGTCACCCATCTTTCTTTCTTTTCTCTTCTTCTTTCTTCATTCATTGTATGTCTACCTTCAATATTATATTTCAAAAGAAAATTTAGAAATTTAATTACAAACATGATATGAGCCAAAATATGAATAATTAGTTAAATTAATTAAAACTTGTAAACTAAAATATATAATTTATTCATTATGATTCTATTAAGATTTAGAATTTTTTTTAAATTGTTATGAATTATCAAAATCATTATAATGAATAGAATGTGTAATTAAAAATTATTTTTACAATTACAATATATATTATTTATAAGCTAAATAGATACGGTAAATCTATTTTAAATAAAATAATTACCTTATATTAAAGAAAGAATTTTCTTATTGTAAAAATATTGAATAGTAAAATTTATTACAACATTTGTATTTAAAAATGTTTTAAAATAATTAAAGTTTCTCGATAAATATTTAAAAACTTATATTTATTATTCTTATATTATTAATAATACCAACTATTGTATAATGTTAATAATTAAAAAATAAATAAAATATAAAAATGATATTTTTAATTTTTAAGAATAAAATTAATTAATAATAATAAAACATATTGTAATAATCACAAATAGTATTTGTAATAATTCAAAAATATTATATATTTTTATTTTATTTGTTTATTATAGGTATTCTTATTCATATTCCTTTGATTATTTTTTGTCTTCTTTAACCTCATTAGTTTCTTGTAAAAACTTTATTGTCCTATTTAAACTTGAAATAGTTTGTATTTAATTTTATTTATTTCTTATTTTCTTTAGTAACTATATATTTTTTAATTATTCTTATTTAGTTTTATATAATTTTGTATTCTTTTTCTTAGTAACAATCTTTTTATAGTACTCCTTCAAGATTTCTCTTAATCAAATTATTGTTTTAAAGAATATTTAGAAAAAAAATTAAAATTAAAATTATTATTACTTTTTTACAATTGTTTTTGAAAGATGCTATTAATTTGTTTTATTAGAACTATAATTATAAAATTTATTTTATTGATTTAAAAAATATTCTTTATGTCTTATTGCTAAGAATAAGATATTAAGAAATTATGCATTTACACCTTTCGTTTTTAATCTTCTTTTTACAATTAGTTCATATTAAGTTTTTCTTATTTTTTATTATAATACTGTCATCTCAAGTTTGAGAAAAAATAAGAAGAAAAAGTAATAGTTGTTGTTAGCTTGAACAATTAAACAATAATTCAGAATATTTAAATATTATTGATAAGAAATATAATAATTAAGAATTAGTCATTCAAATAAGTACAAAATATTTAATAAACAAATAAATATTAAATATAAAAATTATTTATGTTAACAAATATTACTTTATTAGTTAATAATGGATTTTAATTCAAATGTCATATTTTTAAATAATAAGAATAATAAATTAGAATAAATATTTACATATTAGAATTAAAAAAATTATTCTAAAAGATTATAATGGTAATTAATAGTTACTACATTTTGAACAAAAGTTATATGATAGTTATTCTTATTAAAAGCATTTATTTGTTGTAACATTAACTAATACTTTTAATGAAGTTTTAAAAATTACTATTGATGATACTAGTTTTTATATTTTCTTCACAATATAATATTGCCTTACTGGTTTAATAATTAATTGTACTTGTAATTCCTCAATCTCTATCTAATATTATTCTCTCTCTATATATCTATCTACATCCCCTTAATCATAACTTTTCTCTCACAAAATATTTGCCAATCCACATTCTTTATCATAGCCTTTATTAAGATTTTCTTAAAATTGTCTCTCTTTTCCTCATGATCATCTCTTTCTTGAGGTTTTTTTACTGCTTCTTTCTTTCTTACCCTCTTCATCATTCAATTGGTGTGTCTCTTTATAAAGCTATTTCTTTGCATTTCTCCATATTCCTTTCTCTCTCTCTTCCTTATAGTTCTAACAAGTCTATCTTTCCCCTCTCTTCCTTATTCTCTTCTCTTTATATCTCTTTCTCTCCCCATTTTCTTGCCTATTTGTCTCTACACATTCTCACTGAACTCACTTTTTTTTGTTACCTCGACATTCCTAAACTAGATTGATTATCTTTGCTATGCTCTATTTTTTCCTTCTCTATCACACCTTTACTTGATTATCTTTGTTTGTTGATCACTCCATCATTATCCTATTATCCTTGTACCCGATAGACAGTATCTTAAATTCTTCTCTATTTTTGTCACTCACTCTTCTTGTTTGTATTCTATCAATCTTCTCTCATTTATCTATCAATCATAGCTATGTGTTTCTCTTCTCACATTTCTTTATCCTTCCCTATGTCTTTATCTCTCACTAGCTACTTATTTTGTTCTCCTTCTCTTTGTAACATTTCCTTCTCCCTCTTCTCCATTAAAATCTATCTCTCTCTACCTTCTTCCTCTTTCTGTCTCCATCGTCTTTTGCTTTTATAATCTTTCTCATTCTTTTGAATTATTTGTCATTCACTTTGTCAATGCCTTACTATCCTTCTCTATCTCCTCTCTCCATGGCTTACTTGATCTCTCACTATACTTTTTTGTAATTTTTACCTCACTTCTCTTACCCTCACTTTCTTCTCTCTCAACTTAGAATCCATCATATTCAATTTTTTGCTTCTTTGTCTCTCACTCCTTCATTTTCTCTTTTGACATTGTAATCTTCATTAGATTTTTTATTTATCCCATTTCGTCTCTATTAGACTTACTTTTAATCTTTTAGTTGAATGATCCCTTTGTTTATTCATTAGTCATCTATATCTCTATTTCTTTCTTTCTTTTTTCTCCCACAAAATCTATCTCATAATCTATCTCTATCACTCTTAATCTTAGCCTCTTAGTCTCCCTCTCTTCATTTTTCTCTCTTACTTCTCTATCTCATTTTTCTCTCCCTATTTATCTCTTGTCAGTTTTTTCCTTCTGTCCAATCCTTCTCAATCTCTCTAAAGAACTTTCTAATTCTAATTCTCATTTTCTTCTTCAAAAGTCAATCACTAAAGACTTCTAATTTCCATTTCATTCTTTTTTATTTAACTAACTCTCAAATTTTTTCATTCCCCCTTATTCTCTTTTTTACTTTTGTTACATATCATTGTCCATCAAAAGTTTTGCCCTTTCATTTTGTATTTTTGTTTATATCTTTGTGTTCCTTTTCTATCTCTCTTCTCTTTCTTTTTTCTTGTACTTTATATCTCTCTTTATGTATCTAATTTTGTAAAAATATTTTTTCACAACCTTTTCCTACCTCTTTTCTCTCTCTTGTTTCACACAATTGTTTATTTTCTCTTTATTTTTGTACTCATTTTTCTATCTATGACTCTTTGACTTGATATCTCTTTATCTATCCTTCATTTTTGCTCCATTTCCTTTTATCTTAATGTATTTACCCTCTCTCTATTTAATTCCTTGTCATAGTTTTTTCTTTTCTTTACCTTACTCTTTATTTTCCTTCCATTTCTCCACTTATACTTCAATACTAATCAAGTATTTTACGTTTGCATGCCTCTTTAATCTCTATCACAACCATTTATTATATATACTATAATTTCCTTCTCCCTCTATATTTATTGACCTCTTTACCTCTTTGGTTGATGTATTTGTCTAATTCTTTGTCCTTAATTATCTTTCTCTATATCACTCTTCACTCTACCTAACCTTACCTCTCTTTATGTCATCTCAATTTCTTTCTCATTCGCTCATTCCTCAACATTCCACTGTCTTACTATACTCTCTATCAATCTATACTCTTTTTACTTCTATCTTTAATATCTTCAATCCTATTCCTACTATTTATGGCTCCTCATTTTCTTCCATCTTCTTTATCCATCATTCTTCTACCTCTTTAAAAGTTTCTATCAAAATTTTGTCACACTTTTCTCTATTCATCCTCTCTATTTCTCTTATTATTTTTCATCTATTTCCTATCTTTTGTTTATAATTTCTCTCCTCTATTATTTGTTCTCTTATTTCTTTAACATAATATTTATTACACCATCTCATTACCAATCTAAGTTTTTATCTCCCTATCGCCATCTATGTTCTTTATTTATTTCTCTTATGTTCTCTAGCTATCTCTTAATGTGTCTTCTCTCTAACACATTGTCCTTTCACTAACCTATCTTGCCTTTTTGACTATCTCATTTCACTTTTCAATATATGTCTCACATCTCCATCTTATTATCTTCTCTCTTCTTCATATTACTCTCTCTTTTACTTATCACTCATCTTTTGCATTGCCTCTCCTTCTTATCTCTTCACAAACTCTCTCTTTTACCTTAATCTTTCCTCAACTCTTTCCATCTCCAAATCTTTTTGTCCAAGTCTCTCAACTAATTTGATCACAACTTACTTTCTTTTCACTTATCACAACACTATAACTTTAATATCTAATTTTAAAAATTGATGCATCCTCCCTCAATTATTCCATCTCTAACAGTCTTTGATTATCTCTTTCTTACACTGTAGTTCTCCCTCTCACTCTTTCTCTTTGTCGTCACTTTCTTATTTCTTTCACTCGGTCCTCCTCTCCTATATCCTTATAATAATTTATTCTATCTTGCTCTCTCACCCATTCCATCACTCACTCTATCTTCTTTCTCTTTATGATCTGAATTATCTTCTACTATTATCTATCAGTTCTATTTCAATATTCTGTATTTTTATTTAACGATTTTTTATGTCAACTTTTTTCTCTCGACTTCTTTATCAATAAACCTCTCTCTTACATTCTCTATTTGACCGTACTTTCTTTACCACTTTATCTCAAATTCTATTGCTTTTTTATCTTTTCACTATTCACTCTCGTATTATTTTTTATTTCAAACTCATTTTGCCTCTTTTCTCTCTCACTTTTATACAAAATCTCTCCAATCATGTTCCTTTCCTCGCTCTTTCTCTTCTTAATATATGTCCCTTTATTTTTATTTCATCTATGTAAAAGTCATAGCTACCTTTTATCTCCATCATTTCTCTCTTTAATTTCTATCTTTAACACACTACATATTTTCTTCTCGTTATCTTTCTAACTTACACGCTCTCTTCTTCCATCAAGTGATGCTCTTTCCCACTCTTTTCCCTCATTCTCACTATTAATTATTATCTCGTTCTCATTCTCCCTTGCCCTCACTCACATTCTCCCTCTTCAATCTTTTGTTTAATTTTTTTATCTCTTCATCTCAACTCTCCATATATCAATCTCTTATGTCTTTCTCTCTTGTTCACTCCCTCTCACTTTCTTTCGAACATAAATTCTCTCATATGTTATCTGTCTTCCTCTAATATTTTTTTCTTTGTTTGCTTTATTAGTATTTACCTAAATATATTTTATTTTTAATTTACTTGTTACCTCTCCTACATTTCATTCTTTTCCTCTTTCTCTCTATATCACTTTTTCTATCATTCATTGCATGTGCATATTCAATGTCTTATTTCCTAAGAAAATTTGAAAATAGATTTAGAAACATAATATGAATCTAAAAAAGTATATTAAGGAAAATATATTAGAAGTTTTAAATTAAAGAATTGAATTTATTTGTTATTATTCCATTAATTTTTTGAAATTTTTACAATTTTTAATAATTTTTAATTTTTTTCATTGCTACTTGAAATTAATAATAAGAGTAATTATAAATTATATTTAGTATTAAAAAAATAATATTTAATATTAAAAAAAGATATAATAAATATGTTTCGAATAAATCAATTACATTTATTTTAAAAATAATTTAATTATTCTTATATTATGAATATTATTTATTATTTTAAAGTATTCATAATATAAAAAATAAAAGGAAATATAAATATTATATTTGCAAATGGTAAACTAAATTTAATGAAAAAAATAAAACTATAATGATAATCATCTATAGTTTTATTAATAATTTAACTATAGATATTCTTATTCATCATCATTTTTTTGTATTTGCTCTTCTTCCACTCTAATTTTTTCTTCTAATGCCTTTTATTATAATGTTTAAAATTGAAATTTTTTATACTTAATTTCATTCTTTTCTTATATTCTTCACTTATTTGATTTTTAATTCTTGTTATTCTATTCATCTCATTATTACTAATTTCTACCACATTTTTAAAAAATTAATATTAAATATTTTAATTACAATAGTAACTATATAATTAATTTAAATAATTTAAAATACAGTGTTATTTTATAATTACAAAGAATAATATTTAAGTAAATTATAAATTTAATTTTTTCTTCATACTCTTTTTTTATAATTAGAGTTTATTTAGTTTTTCTTAATATGTATTATAATAATTTTTATTCAAATTTGAATAAAGGAAGAGAAAAAAATTTTGTTATTTTTTGGGTATCTTTTTCATAAAATTATTTTGTATTTTTATTACAAATTAATAATAAATGCAATTTTTTTTATTTCTTTTCTTAATATATAATTACAAGATTATGAATAAAGTGATTATTATTTTATTCCTAGAATTAATAATTTTTTCTTTAAACATTTTAAATTATATTAATAGAAATAATGACGGAAATTATTCATATTTATAATATTTATTATTTAGTTAATATTGATAGCGTTATATTTCTGCTGTGCAAAATGTTTTTATACTTAAATGATTATTGGAACAATTTTTATTTGTTAGGGTGAGTACTATTAGAAATAATTTTTGTTATCTCTATCTCTTAAAAATTATTAAAAATAATTAATTATTATTTATATGAACTATAATAATTATAAATTAACTTATTAAATATGTAAGAAATATTTAAGAACTAAAAATTATTAAATTTAAAAATTAGATATTTTAACAAAAAAAACTTTATTAATCAATAACAATTTATTATTTGATGAAGTATTTAGAAAAATGAAGAATAATTAATTAGTATTAATCTTAACATAATTTGAGTTAAAAGCAATATTAAAAAAAAACTACAATGGCAACTAATAAATACTATATTTATTAAGAAAAAATTATTTAACAATTATTCTTATTGCAAAAGTACTGCTTTTTAAAAACCTTAATTAATAATTTTAAAGAATTTTGAAAATTACTTTTAATTGTACTATTTTTATATTTTCTTCACAAAATAATATTGCTTGTTGGATTAATAATTAATTCTTCTACTTCAATGTCTATCACTCTCCATGATTATTCTCTCTTTCTCACCTTGTCTATGTCCAGTTATCCAAAACTTTTCTCTCAAATATTTGTAACTTTTCGCTTCACATTCTATATCACAGCTACTATTAACTATTTCCCAAAATTGTTTCTCTTTTCTTCATCTTCTTCTTTCCAAATTGCTCTTCTTTTATTTCTTCCTTCTCTCTCATTATCCACTTTATCATTCAATTAGTGTCTCTTTTTAAAAATATTTCTTTTTTCTCTCTCTCTTCCTTTTTGTCTCTCCTTTAATCTTAATGATTGTCAACCTCTTTATCTTTCTTTTCTTTTTCTCCTTAAATAGAAATCTTTACCAATATATTGCTTTCTCTTAACGACTTATCCACCTCTCTCAACTCACTTTTTCTTTCAATCTCCTCTTAAGTTACATATCATTCACTTAGTCTATCTTACTTATATATCATCTTTTCTAGTTTGGAATTTTTTTTCTCTCCCTTCTTATATCTCATTTTTATCTCATCCTCACAACCTATAGCTCTTTGTTTACTTGTATCTTCTCTATGTAACTTTGCACTATCTCTCATGAAATTCTCTCACAAATCTATCTTTTCTTTCTCTCTTCAATAAATTTCTCTACTCACACATTCTCGCTTCCATCACTATTCTTTATTACCTTGTGCATGCTCTAACTAGATTAACTATCGTTGTCATTCCATTTAATTTTTTTCTCTATCATATTATCACTTTATTTTCTCTTGTTTTTTATCTCTCCATCATTGTCCCATTATCTAGCTATCTTGTAAAGCATTATCTCTTGTCAATCTCTCTTTTGGTCTCACTCACATAATTTTATTCATTTTATCAATATTCTCTCCTACTTATCAATGATAGGTATGTCTTTCTCTTCTTAATTTTTTACCTTGCTTTATGCATTTCTTTATATCTCATTGGCTATTTGTTCTATTCTCCTTCTCTTTGTCTCTTTTTGCTCTCCCTCTTCTTAATTACAACCTTTTACTTATTCTATCTCCATATTTTCTCTATTTTGGAATCATTCTCCTTCCAATAATTTGTGTCTTTCACTATGTTGATGCCTTAGTCTCCTTATTTATCACGTCTCTCTATAACCTATTTGATTTCCCATATGCTTATTTGTTTTTTCTTCTCTCACTTCTCTTACCCCCTCTTTCCTTTCACTAGACACAAAAATTCATGCTCAATTTTTTCACTTTCCCTCTCACCTATTCGTTCTCTCCTTTCATTATGTACCTCCACTCTATATTTTGTACTTATCCTTCTCAATCTATATAAAAGTAATTTTTATTCTTTCACTTGTATTCTCTTATTATCTATTCATGACTCATCAATACCTCTATTTCTTTTTCTTTTCTCTTAGAGTCTACAGCATAATCTTTCTCTATCGCTAATAATCCTAACCTCTCAGTCTCTCTCCCTTCCCTTTCCTCACTCATTTCTTCTTCTCCTTTCTCTCTTGTCCTCTATCTATTTTCACCCTTGTTTCTTTACCCATCTTTCTTCTCGATCCATCTAAGTAACTTTCTAATGCTAATTCTCTCTTCTTTTCTCAATTCTCAATCACAAAAGTCATTCAATTTCCCTTTCATTTTATTTTTTTGAACTAATTCTCAAATTGTTCACTCTCACTTGTTCTCTTTTATATTCTTTCCTATCACTATTCCTCAAGGGTTTTCTCCTTTCTTTTTTTATTGTTATCTCTTTTTCTACCATTTTCTTCTCAACTTCTATATCGATCATTCTTCTTCTTCTCTCACAATGTCTTTTAACACTTTGTCACTCCATTCTCTTTATTTCTACCACTATCGCTCATCTATTTTGCTATGTTTTATCCATAATTTGAATCCTTCCACATCTTCTCCTTATATATTTGATGTGCTCTTTATTACATTTATCCTTTTCTATATTTTTCCTCTCTATTTCCATCTATGTTGTTTATTTATTTCTCCATTATCGCCAAAGTACCTCTCATTGTTTCTTCTCTTTCACACTCTTTATGTTCACCACTCTATCAAATCTTTTATACTATCTCTCTATCTACTTTCTCTTACAAATCTCACATCTCTAACTTCAAATCTTCAATCTCTTCTTTTTTTAATTTACCTCATTTTTTCACGACTCATTTATCACTTTTCCTCTCTTCCTTATAACATCACAATCTCTTCATGTCTGCATCTCCAAATGCCTTGTTTCTTATAAGAAATCTCTTCCTAAATTTTTATCTATTTGATTATCACTCAACCTCTCTCTTACTTTCTCTATTTCACACTTTTCTCTATTCCTCACTTTTTCTCTTTTTGTCTCTTTTATTAAGTTCACTTCCCTTCTATCATGCTCACTCACCTTCTTCTTTCTTTTATTTCTAAGCTTCTCTCATCTCTTTCCTCTCAGTCTCTTACATTATTCTATTTTTGTTTAACCTTTTCTTCTTTTTAACTCACTTTTTTTTCACTTATTCTCTCCACTGACTCTTTCATATCTTTTTCCTATCCCATCTCTCAGATTATTTTATCATTATGTCAAATTAAATTTTTATCTTAAATGAAACTATTTATCTATCATAACCATCCATCATTTTTGTCTCTCCATAATAGTCATGCACTCATTCTCAGTCAAATTATCATATACTACTATCTACCACTTCTCTTATAACATTCTCAATTTTTATAACTCAATTATGCAGATGTTTTTGATATCATTTCTCACCATTTTTTTTTGTCTCATTAAGATTTCTCTCTCTAACACACTACCAACTATCCTCTCTTTGTCTTCCACACTTTGACAATGTCTTGTTCTCAATATCTATTTATATTGCTTTTTTAAACCTATTCTCACTCATCTTGCTATCTCTTCCATTATCTCCTACTTATTAGTAAACCTTTTTGTTCTATCAAATGAAGCTTCTTCCCATGCTTTTCCCTTACTCTCAATATTAATTATTATCTCTTTGTCATTCTACTTCACTCCCTCACTTTGTCTCTCTTAACCTCTATATTTGTTTTTTCTACCTATTTCTCTCAACTCCTCATATATCAATCTCTTCTATCTTTCACTCTTGCCCACTCCCTTTCTTTCTCTTGTGTTCTTACATACATTTGCTCTTTTATTATCTAATGCCCATTAATTTATTCCACTTTTATTATAAAACTTTTTATTTCTATTTAACTAGGTATATTTTATTATTACCTTTGTTCTAACTCCTCTCATCTTTCTTTCTTTTTTTATCCCTTTTGCTCTTTATGTTTTTTCTATTGTTCATAGCATGTCTACCTTCAATATGTTATTTCTTAAGAAAATTTGGAAATAAACTTCGAGAAATAATATGATTCAAAATAAGAATAATAAGTTAAACAAATTAAAAATAGTAAACTAAACTATATAAATTGTCATTCATGTACTATCAAAATTTAGAATTTTCTTTTATAGCCATTAATAGTAAAAAATTGCTTTTAATTAAAAAGAAGAGCAATTAAAATTCCATTTATTATTATAATAAATAATATTTATATTTAAAATAACTAAACTAAATCTATTTCAAGTAAAACAATTTCATGATATTAAAAAAATATTTGTTATGGTAATTATAATTCATTAAAAAATTTATTAAACTACTTTTTTTGAAAAATGTTTAAAAAATAATTAAATTTTCTTAATAATTAAAAGGAAACATAAATTAATTATTCTTTTATTGTTAACAATAATTACTATCACAAATATTGGTATATAGAAATTAAAAAAATATAAGTGATATATTATAAATTTAAAAAATATATCAATGGACAACTATAAAAAGTTTATGATAAGCATTAATAGTATTATTAATAATTTTAAAATTTATATTTATTCCTATTAATTTTTCTTCATTCTTTTTATTTTTTGGTCTACTTCCATTCCATTTTTTCCTCTTACTTTTTTTATTGTGCTATTTACAAATGAAATATTTTATATTTAATTTTATTCATTTCTTATTTTGTTTTTCATTCTAAATTTCCTATTTTTACTATTCTCAACATTTAGTTAATTATTTTTTTCTATAATTTCTTACAACTTTTCTTGTAAATAATAATTATAATAATAATAACAATAATAATAAAAATAATAATAATGATAATAATAATAATAATAATAATAATAATAATAATAATAATAATAGAAAATATTCATTTTCATACGTAAATTTTAGTTAGACTAATTTTTATTAGTTATGGTCTATACCATTAGTAAAAGTTGTTATCTTCTTTGCTTAAAAAATTATTCAAAATAATAAATTATTATTGATAATATTTATAATAATTAGCAATTAGATATTTAAATAATTAAATATTATGTTAGCTACCAAAAAGATTATTAATTTTAAAAATTATTTATGCTTACAAAAATTAGTTTAGTCATTATTAACAAATTGTAAATTAAATGGCACGTTTTTAAATTGTGCGGATAATTAAATACAATTAATCTTAACATTATTACAATTTACAAAATTATTCTAAAGGACTATAATGGTAATTAGTAATTAATACATTTATTACCAAAAGTTGATATAATAGTTCTTATTAAACACATTTACCTATTATAACTTTAATCAATACTTTTTAAAACTTTTTAAAACTTTTTAAAAATTGCTTTTAATGGTACTATTTTTAATATTTTTTGAACAAAATAATATTGCTTCATAAGGAAAAAATTAATTTTTCTTGTTATTCTCTTTGATATTATTCTCACTTTCTCAATTTATCTATATCCCTTTGTCTAAAACATTTTCTCAAAAAAAAAAACTATTTGTGACTCTCTCATTCACATTCTTTATCATAGTCTCAATCAATGTTTTCCCAAACTTGTCTTTTTTCATCAACATCACATTGATAAGTTGTTTTTTTATTACTTCTTTTTCTCTTTTTGTCCACTTTATCATTAAATTAATGTGTCTCTTTTTAAATCTATTTCATTGAGTTTTTCTCACTTACTTTTTTCCTCAGCTTTAATCTTAATGCTTGCCTACCTCTTTATCTTTCTTCTTTTTTTCTCTCTAAATGAAAATCTCTTTCAATGCATTTCTTTCTTTTTATGAGTTATTGATCTAACTCTCTTCCTTTTCTCTTTCTATCTACTTTTAAGTTACATATCAAAATATAGTATTTCTTCCATATATATGCTATTTTTTCTCTCCATTCTTAATAACTCTTTTTTATCTCATTATTAGAGCATATTGCTCTTCTTTGAGTTATATCTTCTCTATGTAACTTTGCACTACCTCCTTTACAATTCTCTCATAAATCTAACTTTTCTTTCTTTCTCTCTTCCTTAATATGTTTTCTTTATCTCCTTTTCTCTATCCATTTACTTGCCCATCTTTCTCCATAAAATCTCACTTCCCTCACTTGTCATTGTTCCTTGTGCATTGTCTCACTCGACTCATTATCTTTGCCATTCTCTCTAATTATTCTTCTCTATCACATTATGACATTATTTTGTCTTTTTGTTAATCTCACCATCATTATCCCATTATCCCACAACTCTCTTGAACACTACCTCTAGCCATCTTTTTGGCCTCACCAAATCTCCTTACTTTCATTCTATCTATCCTCTCTTTCTTATCCATCAACCATAGTTATTTCTCTTTTCTTTGTCTTTCATTATGTCATTGTTTATCTTTCAATACCTCCATATTATATTTTACTTCTCTTTGCCTCATTTTCTTCTCCTACTTGTCCATTCCAATAATTTAATCTTTCTCTCTCCACCTTCCTTCTCTTTTGCAATCTTTTTCCCTATTTCTAATTATCTGTGTGTTTCACTTTGTTAATGCCTTACTCTAAATGTTTATCTCATCTCTTAACAACCTAGTTGATCCCTCCCTAAGCCTCTTTGTTTTTTCTTCTTAATTCTCTTACCCCCTCCTTCTCTATCAACTATAAAATTTGTGCTCATCACTTTCTTGCCTTTTGCTCCCTCACACTTCCATTCTCTCTTTTCACCTTGTACTACTCACTTTAAATTTTGTATTTATCCTTATTTGTCCCTCTAAAACTAGCTTTTAGCCATTCACGTACATTCTTCCTTTGTCACTTTATCCATCATTTGAATCTCTATTTTTTTATCTTTTATCAAAATCGATCTCATATTCCATCTCTATTACTCTTAATCTTAGCCTCTTTGTCTCTCTTCCTCACCTCTTCATGCTCTCTTCACTATGTCCTATTTTTCTCTCCTACCATCTTTTCTCACTCTTCTTTTCTTCTCCATCTTTAAAATCAACCTAAGGCCTTTTTCAATTCTTATTATCTCATCCTTTCTCAAACCTTAATCACCAAATTCTTCTAATTTTCCTTCATCATTCTCTAACTCTTAGATTAATCACTTCCACTTATTCCACTTTTTTGTTTTCATCCCTATCATTATTCTTAAATAGTTTTGCCTTTCTTCTTTTCTTATCTCTTTTTCTTTGTTGATCAATATCTTATTATGTATTGTTTTATTTTTTTATCTCTTTATGTTCTTTATCTTTCTCTCTTCTCTACATTTCTTTCTTACATAATATCTCTCTCTATGTGTCTATTTCTATTAATGTCATTTTTCTCAACATTTTGTTATACCTCCTTTTGCTCAATCTTTTATTCTTCTTTTCTTTCTCTTATTTCCCACTTCACTATATTCTCTCTCTTTCTACACTCCCTTTTCCTTTCTATTTCCTTTTGACTTGATATCTCTTTATCTAACCCTCACTTTGCTCCTTTTGTTTTTGTATTAATGTATTGAGTCCCTCTCTATTGTGTTCTTTATCATAGTCTTTTATCCTTTTATATTATAACTCTTCTTTCTTGGCCTTCTTTCTCTTTACATTATTCTTCATTTTCTTTTTTTATCTCTCTACTTATATTATTTTACTAATCAAATGTTTTATGTTTGCATGTCTCTTTAATCTCTATTTCAAACTTTTATTATATATACTACACTTGACTTCTTCCTCTACATTTGTTGACCACTTTACCTCCTCAAACACTATGTATTAGTCCAATTCTTATTCTTTGATTTTCTTTCTCCCCATGACACTACACACTCTGTGATCTCTTCTCTTTCTATATCATATTAACCTCCTTTTGCTTCACTTACTATTTCTTGTTCTGGTATCTCCTTATATTCTCTATTTATTTATACTCCCATTACTTTTCTCTTTAATATCATAAATCTTATTCTTACTATCTCTTGCACCTCAATTTTTTTCTTCTTCTATATTCACCATTATTCTACCTTTTGAATAATTTTTTATCAACACTTTGTCTCTCTCTTCTCTCTTTCTCTCTCCCTTCTATCTTTTTCTGTTACTATTGTTCTTCTCTTTCATATCTTTTTATTATAACATCGCTCCTCCCTCATCTCTTCTCTTATGTCCCCAATGTTCTCTCCATTGCCTTTATCTCAATACATCTCGATTTTTTTGTATCTCTATCTCTGTTTATTTTCTTTATGTATTTCTCTCTTATTGACCAACTATCTCTTATTGTCCTTTATCTTTATCACACTCTCTTTTCAACACTCCATCTTGCTTTTTTGTCTCTCTATCTAGTTTATATTTTATATCTGACATCTCCATCTACTTATCTTTTATCTCTTCTCAATATAGCTTAGTGTCTTTTTTCATCACTCATCTATCACTTTTTCTCTCTTTGTTATACCTTCACAAACTCTTCTTGTCTCATCTTTAAATGCTTTCTTTCTCATAAGGAATCTCTTCTTAACTTTTCTCTTTATTTCATTATCAGTCTACCTCTCTCTTACTTTCTCTATTTCACACTTCTTTCTCTTCCTTTTTCACTCTCTTTGTCTTGGTTTTTGTTCCACTTCTCTTCTATAATGCTCACTCTCTTTCCTCTTCTTTGTTCCATCTTTAAATTTCTCAAATCTCCTTCCATGGTCTTTTTTACACTATTCTATTCTCCTTTAAGCTCCATTTCTTCCTAATTACCTTTCTTTCTTTTTTTTCTTTGACTCTATCAACTAATAATTTTATCTCTTTCCTCTCCTATCTCTTATGTTTTCTTCTTTTTTTATCTAACTCAATTTTCTTCACTAGTCTATTTCTCTTTATCTTTGATCTTTTATTTCTTTTCGTCTCCCATAAACTCCTGCATCCTTATAATAATCTCTTCTATCTTTCTTTATCACTTATTCCTCTCTCTTTATCATGTAGTCACACAAGAAAATTATCTTTTAATATTTTTTATCACTTCTCTGATAACATTTTTTATTTCTATTTCACAAAAAATAATTTTTTGTTGACCTCTATCTCACCTTTTTCTATTTCAATTTTTTTTCTTTACCCCTACATATCACACTCTATCACTTTTTTAGTTTCACTTTTCTCTAATCATGTTGTCTCTCATTATTTTTCTCTCTATGCTTTCTTTCTTAGTCAATTTTTTTCTCCATAATTTTGTTCTCTTAAACTCCTTCTTTTCCTTCCCTCTCTCTCTCCACAAAATCTTTCCAATCACTTTTCTTTCCCCTATTTCTCTTTCTTGTTTCAATATATTTGCCTTAGTTTATATCATAGCTATATTAAATTTTTTGTTATTGTTTCTCTCCATCTTTTTAATCTCTCTTTAATTTCTCTTTTTAATACACTACCTACTCTCTCTTCTTAATCTTTCGCACATCCATATTGTCTTCTTCTCTTTATATTATGTTTTTCTTTATTTAAACCTATTCTCACTCAAATTTCTCCCTCTTCCCTAATCAATTCCAAATCAATCCACCTTCTTATCCTGTCGATTGATGGCCCTTCCTACACTTTTCCTTTACTCTCAATCTAAATTATTATCTCTTTCTCATTCTACCTCACTCTATCACTCACTTTTCTCTCTTCACTCATATATTTTATTTTATCCCTTTTACTCAACTCTTCATATATCAATCTCTTCCTTCTTTCTCTTTCTTTTGCTCTATCTCACCCTAGAATATATTCTCTCTTTTATTATCTATCTCTTTTTAAAATTTTCCTCCTTTCTATTACAATTCACTATTTTTATTTATCGAGATATACTATATTTTTACTTTTTTCTCACCTCTCCTATTATTCGTTTTTTCTCCCTTTCTCTCTATCATTTTTTCTTTCATTCATTATAAGTCTACCATAAATATCCTGTTTCTTAAGGCAATTTACAATCAAATCAAAAAATGATATGAATCACAATAAAAATAATAGTGTAAATAAATAAAAAAGTTGTTAACTAAAGCATTAAAATTATTAATTATTATTCTATTAAAATTTTTAAGTTTTTTATAATTATTAAAAATTATCAAAATCACTTGTAGTTAATCAAAAGGGTTGTTACAAACTATATTTACAATTTCAATAAATATTAATTATAAATTAAAGTAGAAATAACAAATTTATTTCAAATAAAATAATTATGTTATATTAAAAATATTTATTGTTATTACAATTTTAATAAAAAATGAAATTTAATAGAGCATCCTTATTTATAAACATTTATTAAAATAATTAAAGTTTCACAAAAATTACAAAAAATCTTATATTAATTGTGTTTATATTTTTTAACAAGTAATAAATACTTTATTTTTATTATAATACAACAATAAATGCAATATAAATATTATATTATAAATTTTTAAAAACAAAAAATTAGCGAACAACGTTAAAACATATTATTATAATAAAAAATAGCATTATTAATAATTTAAAACATTATATTTTTTCTTAGTAATAATGGATATTTTTCGTCATCTTCCATTCATTGTTTTTGGTCTTCTTCCACATTTTTTTTCTTTTAACTACTTTTATTATGTTATTTATCCTTGAAATATTTCATACTTAGTTTTTTTCATTTCTTATAGTCTTCTTTTATTCTGTTTTTTACTTTTATTATTCTGTTCTTCTAGTTAGTTATCGTGTTCTATTTTTTCTTATTCTTTTTCTTGTTAAACTTCTTTTTATAATACACCTTCCACATTTCAATTGCTTAACCCCGTTATTATTTTTAAGGATGTGCAAAAACTAAAGGGGAAAAGGAAAATTATTAGTGCTTTTTTACCACATTTTTTAAGAAATGATATTAATCATTTTAATTATAATTATAATTTAAAATTTACTTTTTTGATTTAAAATATATTCTTATTTTTTAATTGCTAAAAAAATAATAATAAATTATGAATTTACTCCTTTCCTTTTTAATCTCATTTTTATAATTAGTTGTTATTCATTTTGTTTATATTGTATTATAATATTCTTCACTATGTTTGAAAAAATGTCAAATTATTTATTTTTTGGTTATTGTTTGGGTAAGTTTAGAATAAAGTTATTCATCTATTTTCATAAAATTCAATAATTAATAAATTAAATTTTTTGTTTTCTTTTTTACTATTATTATGATATAAATTTTATCATTTAAATGTTAAATTAGGAGATTACCAATAAAGTTATTATTTTTTTATTCTTCATAGTTATAATTTTTTTCTTAGGACAGTTTTAAGCATAATAATAGCAATAATAATAGAAAAAGTTCAAATTTACTTATAGTTATAATTCTCTTGAAAATAAGTTTTTATACCTAAGTGATTGTTAGAGCACTTTTTATTAGATATGGTCAACACTATCAATAATAGTTGTTTTTATCTCTAATTCTTAGGCATTTATTCAAAATGATTAATTTTTATTGGTAAGAAATATAACAATTAAGAATTAGGTATTTAAATAAGTAAAACTTTTTTAAGAACTAAAACAATATTAAATTTAAAAATTAGTTATGCTAATAAATATTTCTTTATTTTTTAATGACTAATTATGATTTAAATGACATTCTTTTAAATAATAAGACTAATTAATTGGAATTAATCTTAATATATTAGAATTTAAAAAATTATTCTGAAGGGCTAAAATGGCAATTAATAATTACAACATTTAGTTAGAGAAGTTGATATTATAGTTATTCTTATTACAAATAATTTCATTGCACCATTCATGAATAATTTTAATGAATTTTCAAAAATTATAATTAATGATACTATTCTTTATATTTTCTATAGTGTAATTGGATTAATAATTAATTCTTCTTATTCTTGATTTATCTCTATCCAATATTATTCTTGCTTTCTCCCTCCATCTGTGTCCTTTTATTTATATCGTTTCTTAGACTCTCTGTTCTTTATATGACCTTCCTAACTGTGTCATTTTTCTATCTGTTATATCTCTCTTTTTTATCTCATTCTAACAACCTGTCTTTTTTTAGTGGTATTTCTTTATGTAACTTTTCACTACCTCTCTTAAGACTCTCTCAAATCTCTCTTTCATCATTCTTTTCGTTAATCACTTCTCTTTTTTTCTCACCGTTTTCTCACCCATCTCTCTCCTCACATTTTCACTTTTCATTGCTACCTTGTGCATTCTCTCGCTAGATTCATTATCTGCGCAACTTTTTCTATTTTTTCCTTGTCTATGAAACTATGACTTTATTATCAATTTTTTTATTAGTTCATCATTATTCTGTTATCCCTCTACTCACTAAGCCCTATCTTAAGTTGATCTCCCTTTTGTTCTCTCACTCCTTTTATTTGAATTTCATCAACCTTCTTCCTTATCTACAAAACATAGCTATCTTTCTCTTACAATTATTTATCTTTTTCTTTCTTTCCCTCTCTATGGGTCCTTATTTTGTTCTCCTTCACCTTGTCTTATTTTCCTCTTCCTCTTCTTCATTCCAATTACTTACTATTTCTCTATACCTTCTCTCTCTTTTGGAATCTTTCTCCTTCCAATTGTTTGTGTCGTTTACTTTTTTGAGGCCTTACTCCCGTTATGTATCTCTACTCTTTATGACTTATTTGATCTTTCACAATACGTCGTATTTTTTCTTTTCAAATTTCTCTTAACCCATCTTTCTTTTCTCTTAATTGTGTATAATTGATGGTACTCATATTTTTTCTCATTGCCCTCTTAGAGTTCAATTCTCTCATCTCACTTTTCACCCTTCACTCACTATTTTGTATTTATTTTGCTTTTTCCTTGAAAAATTTACTTTTATTCTTACATGTGAGTTCTTTATTTCTCTCTCAATGATCATCTATATCTCTATTTTATTCTCTTTTATCTCTCATAGCCTATCTTTGTTGCTCTTAATCTTAGCCTCTAATTCTCCCTCCAATCCCTGTTATCGCATGCATCATTATCTCCATTATCTCTCCCCCTCTATCTCTTATCACTCTTCTTTCCTTTCGACTCATCCTTCTTAATGTCTCTAAGGAACTTTCCAATTCTAATTCTTTCTTCCTTTCCCAACACTCAATCTCCAATGTCTTATAATTTCCTTTTCTTTTTTTTCATTGAACTAATGCTCACATTCTTCACTCCCGCATTTTCCCATTTTTTGTTTTCTTCTTGGTCATAGTTCCTTGTGGATTTTGTCCTTTCTTTTTCTATTTTTATCTCTTTATCATTCTTCATCTTTCTATTAGTCAAATTTTTTTCTATTTGTTGTTTACATCACTATATTCCTTTTCTGTCCCTCTTCTCTTCATTTGTTCTTGCACTTTGCATTTCTCTTTTTTTAATCAATTTTTTTAAAAAAAACCTATTTTATCAAACTTTTCATATATTTCTTTTCTCTCACTTATTTCCCTCTCTTTATTTTCTCTATTTTACATCCTCTTTTTTCTCTCTATCTCTTTGACTTGATATCTCTTTGTCTATTCCTCACTTTTGCTCCATTTCCTTTTATCTTAGTGTATCTGTTCCCTCTATATTGCATTCTCTGTCATAGTATTTACCTTTGCTTTATATTATCACTCTTATTTCAAGGTCTTCTATCTTTTTACCTTATACTTTATTTTCTTTCTATCTCTCCACTTATACTTCTTTACTGGTTAATTTTTTTTATGTTTACATGTTGCACTAATTATCTCGACCTTTCGTTATATGTACTACACTTTTTTTCTCCCTCTATATTTATTAAGCTCTTTACCTCTTTGGTCTCTATGTATTAGTCCAACTCTTTGACTTTGACTTTTTTCTCTTTTTGACTCTTCATTCTCCCTGACCTCACCGCTTTTTTTGTTATCTGAACCTCATTCTCATTCAATAATTCTTTGCATTCCATTATCTCCATAAATTCTCTATCAGTTTCTACCCTCATTGATTCTCTCTTTAACATCATTAATTCTATTCTTACTATCTCTTGCTCCTATTTCATTTCTTCTATATCCATCATTCCTTTACCTCTCTAATAATTTCTTTGAACACATTGTCACTCTCTTCTCTCTTCTATTCTCTACTATCTAATTATCATATTATTGCTCCTCTATTTCTTATCTTTTGACCTTAATTTCTCTCCTTCCTCTTCTATTATATCTCTGATGAGAGCTCCATAGCCTCTATCTCCTAACTTATCTATTTTTTATCTCTTAATCTCCATCTATGTTCTTTATTTATTTCTCTCTTGTTGTCAAACTATCTCTCAAAGTTCCTATCTCTCTCAGACTCTATCTTGTCTTTTTTATTCTCTCTATCTATTTTATATCTCACATCTCCAACTCCTTATCTTCTACCTCTTCTACATATTGCTCTACCTCATTTTCTCACAACTCATTTATTTCCTTGCCTCTCTTTCTTATAACATCAAAATCACATAATGTCTACATCTCCAAATGCCTTCTTTCCCATATGGAATATCTTCTTAACTTTTTCTCAATTCCACTGTCATTCAACTTCTCTCCTTTTTTCTCTTTTTCACAATTCTCTTTCTTCCACTCTATATCTCACTTGGTCTATTTTGCTTGTTTCACTTCCCTTCTGTCATGCACCCTCTCCTCTTCTTTCATCCATCTCCAAACTTCTCTAATCTATTTCCTCTCTCTTTCTCCCTTCAATTCTCCTTTAAACTTTTCTTCTTCTTAATTTGTTTTCCTTCGTTTTCTCTGTGACTCTCTCTGCTAACTGTTTTATATCTTTCCTTTTCCCTCTCTTATGTTATCTTCTCTTTATATCCAGTTGATTCTTTTTTTTTTACTTAAATCAAACTCTTCATCTACCTTAACTTTACATCATGTTTTTCTTTTTATTTTCTATTTATAATACTCTTTAGTACTCTCTCTTGTACCTTGCTCTCTCCTCCATTTCTTTGTGTTTGAGACTCTTAGAAATTCTATCTCAACTAACTCACTATTCTCTTATCTCCATATTATTACACCACCATCTAATTTTATAAATTGATGCTTCCCCCCTCAAATATTCCTTATCTAATACTCCATGATTATCTCTTTCTTAGTCTACCTTTCTCCCTTAAGCTCTTTCTCATTGTCTTCCCTCTATTTCTTTTTCACTCCCCTCTTCTACTTATAACAATTTGTTCTATCTTACTCTCTTACATTATAATGAACTCTCTATCACAAAAAATATTTTTAAAAATTGTTTCTAACCTCTCTCTAAACATTCTCTATTTCTATTTAACTAAAAAAATTTTATGTCATCTTTTCCTCACCATTTTACTCTACTTTCTTTACCTTTTTATATCACACTTTACTGCTTTTCCTAGTTTAAATTTTCTCTCTGTTATTTTTTCTTTCAAACTCCTTTCCATATTTTCTTTCTCACTCTCTCCACTAAATACATGCCATCATTTTCCTTTCCACTCTCTCCCTCTTTCTCTTCTTAATTTTAACTGTAAATTTCTATCTCATCTATGTTGAAGTTTTATCTTTTTTCTCTCCAACATTTCTAAATCTCTTTAATTTCTCTCTTTAACATACTTCCTACATTCTTCCTTTTATCTTCCTTACTTCCACACTCCTTCTCTATATCCCTTTATTGTGTACTATTTAGACCTACTATCTCTCATCTTGCTCTCATTTCCTTTACTCTTGCTCTTATTATTACGTCTTTCTCATTCTACCTCACTACCACATTCACTCTCTCTCTCTTTGCTCCTTTATTTGTTTTTTCTCTCTTCCTCACAACTTTTCAAATATCAATCTCTTCTATATTTCTATTTTTCTCTCTTTCTCACTTCCTCACTCTCTATCTCTCTCTAACATACATTCTCTCACTTGTTATTTATTTGCAGTAATATTTTTACCTTTTCCCTTTGGTTTGTTATTTTTATTTTTCTAGATATACTTTATTTTTATTTTATTTGTAACCTCACCCACCTTTACTTTTTTTTATCTTTTTCTCTCTCTATCACTTTTTCTATAGTTCATTGTATGTCTTTTTAAAAATCCTATTTGAAAAAAGTTTACAAATAGAATTAAAAGCATGATATGAGTTAAAATAAGAATATTTAGTTAAATAAATTAAAAGCAGTAAAATAAAATATATAAATTATTAATTTTCATTATATTAAATTTAGAAAATGTCTTTTTATTTTAAATAGTTATCATTGCTACTTGTCATTAATACAAAAAGTAGTTACAAATGAAATTTAGTATTATAACAAATATTATTTAAAAAATTGATATAATAAATCTATTTCAAACAAAATAAGTACATTATATTAGAAATATTGCAATTATTCCACTATTACAAATAATAATTTTTATTTTAAAGTATTAGTAATATAAAAATAAAAAGATATATATAATATTTTATGAGTTAAAAAAGGAAAATTAACGAAAAACAAAAAGAACTCCTATGATGATCATCAATAATATTATTACTTATTTTTAAATTTATATTTATTCTTATTAAATGTAAATATTCTTAATCATCTTTCTTTATTTTATTGGTCTTCTTGGACAACTTTTTTTCCTTCTCACTCTTTTTATTGTGCTTTTTACACTTTTAATATTTAATATTTAATTTTATTCTTTTCTTAGTTTCTTCTTTTATTCAAATGTTTTTTATTTTTATTTTTCTATTTATAAGGTTAATTATTGTGTTTTGCATTTTCTAATTCTCCTTCTTCTCAATCATGTTTTTTATAATTACTCCTTTAAGATTTCTCTTTCTTAATCATATTGTTCCTTTTAAGAATAGGAGAACATTAAATTATAAATTTGCTTCTTTTTTTTAATAATCTTTTTATAATATGTTCTTATTTTGTATTATAATAACTACTCTAAAATTCTAATAAAGAAAGAAAAATTTTTTTCTTAGTTAATTTTTAGGGTATCTTTAAAATTAAACTACTCATTACTTTTATTGCAATTTAAAAATTAATAATGTTTTTTAATTTTTTTACTATTATTAAGAAATAAATTTAATAATTTAAATAATTAATTACAAGATTATGAATATAGTGATCCTTATTTTATTCAATGAAGTTATAGCTTTTTTAAAAGCAATTCTAAGCATAATTATAACAATAATAATAACAAATGTTCATATTTGAAATATTTGATATTTGCTTAGAAAAATTACAGTTATAATTAAGATGAAAATAAATTTTTTAATTTTTAAATGATGGATAGAGTAACTTTTATTAGTTATGGTCAATATTATTAGTAACAATTATTATTATCTCTCATTTGTAAACAATTATTCAAAATAAATAATTATTATTGATACAAACTATAACAATAAAGATATAGCTACTTAAATAAGCAAAAAAAATTTAAGAACCAAAAAAATTTTAAATTTAAGAAATTGTTATGTTAAGAAATTATATTACTCTATTAGTAATGAATTGTAATTTAAAAGAAAATGTTCAACATTACAAATATGTAATTAGAATTAATCTTTGCATAATTAGAGTGAATAAATATTATTCTAAAGGACTATAGTGGTAACTAATAATTACTACATTAGTAAAGAAAAGCAGATATAATAGTTATTCTTATTAAAAGAATTAGTTTGCTATAACTTTAATTATTAGTTTTAAAAGATTTTGAAATAATAATATAAATGACACAATTTTTTATATTTTCTTCTCAAAATAATATTACCTTATAAGATTAACAATTAAGTCTTGTTATTCTTCCTCCAACTCTATCCAATGTTATTTTCTCTTTCCCTTTCTGTCTCTCTCCCTTTATCCGTAACTTTTTGTCGCAAAATATTTCTTCCTCTCTTTCACATTCTCTATTGAAGCCTCTATAAGTGTTTTCCCATAATTGTCTCTCTTTCTTTCTAAATCTTCTCTTTCTTAAGCTACACTTTTTTCTATTACTTGTTTCTATCTTCATATCCTCTTTTTCTTTTGATTAGTGTCTCTTTTTGAAATTACTTCTTTTCATTTCTCTCTCTTCCTATTTCTGTTCTTTTAATCCTAATGTTTTTCTACCTCCTTTCTTTCAACTTTTTCTCTCTATAAATAAACATCTATCGTTATGTCACTTTCTCTCTACAACTCGTTAATCTCTGTCACATCCCTTTCTCTTTGTATCTCCTCTTAGGTTAGATATATTCACTTAGTATATCTATCCTATATATAACCTTCTCTAGTTCATAATTTTTTCTCTTCCATATTATAACTCCCTTTTTTTGTCTCATTTGCACAACCTATAACTCCTTTTTGAATTGTAATTTCTCTATATAATTTTGTGCTACTTCCCTCATAATTCTTTCATAAATCTATCTTTTCCTCTCATTCTAAATCTCATATCTCTATCTCTCTTTCCCTCACCATGTTCTCGCCCATCACTTTCTTCAAGCTCTTATTTCCATCAATATTCTTCATTATCTTGTGCATTCTTTCCCAAGATTCTTTATCTTTGTAACTCCCTCATTTTTTATCTTCTCCATCACACTATGACTTTATTTTCTTTTTTTCAATCTCTTCATCATTATCTGGTTAGTCCTCTACCAACTCAAATACTCTCTCTAGCTAATCTCTCTTTTGCCCTCATTAACTCTTCCTCTTTTAAATCTATCATTCTTCTCTTTATTTTCCATCGATAATAGATATGACTTTCTCTTCTCACTCTTCTTCATCTTCCTCTTCGTCTTTTTATCTCTCACTACATCCTCATTCTGCTTCCCTTCTTTCTGTCTTATTTCCTTCTTCTTTTTCTCCCTTCCTAGAACTAACACTTTCTCTCCAAAAATTATATATATTTTGGAATATATATCTATCTTTCCAATTATTTGATCTTCCATTTTGTCGATGACTTTCTCACCTTTGTCTGTCTTGTATCTCTTCTACATATTTGATTTCATATTATGCCTCTTTGAATTTTTTCTTCTCTCACTTCACTTTACCAAACATTCTTCTCAGATCACTCTAAAATTAAAGCTCCACACTTTTTTGTTTCCTACACTCACAACCATTCTCACTTTCCACTATGTGTTTTTCACTTTTTATTACATATTTATCCCCTTTTTCCCATATAAAACTCACCTTTATTCTTTCACTTGTATTCTGATTTTATCTCTTCAATAATCACTTATGTCTCTACTTCTTTCACTTTTCACTCTTAGAATCTATCTCTAACATTGTTAATCATAACTACGAAATCCCTTCTCTTCTATCTTCTCTCTTTCCTTTGTATCTCTTTTTTCACTCCCTCTATACCTCTCCTCACTCTTGTTTCCTTCTTCAATGTCTTTTTTCTTAATCATTCTAAGGCATTTTTTTGTTCAAATTCTCTCTTACTTTCTTAGTACTCAATTACAAAAATTTTTCATTTTTTTATTTTTTTATTTCATTGAACTCTCTCTCACATTATTCACTCTAACTTGTTCAATTTTTTTTCTTTACCTTATTCCTTGAGGGTCTTTTCCATTGTTGTTCTATTTTTATCTCTTTATCTTTCTTTATCTATATCTCAATCTATATTTTTTTCAATTTATTTTTAATCTCTTTGTCTTCCTTCTCTCTTTTTTCCTTTTTTCAATTGTACTTTATATCTCTAACTTTGTGTATCTATATCTTTAAATATCATATTTCTCACCCTTTTGTTTTATCTCATTTCACTTTATCTTTTATTTCATTTTTTATCACTTATTTCAAATTCTTTCTCTTTTCTCTCCCTTATTTTGCACTCAATTTCTCTCTTAAGTCCCTTTGACTTAATATCTCTTTATTTTCTCCTCATTTTTGTTGTTTTTCATTTTGTCTCAATGTGTCTAGTCTCTCTATTATATTCCTTCTTATAGTCTATCTTCTCCCTCTCCTTTTTAAATTATTCATCTTTTTTTTTATCTTTCTCTCTACTTATACTTTTAATAATCAAAGTTTTAATGTTTGCATGTCTCTTTAATCTTTATCTCTATCTTTTATTGCATATTTTATACTTTGCTTCTACTATATATTTATTGACTTATTTACCTCTTTTGTTAGTATGTATTAGTCTAATTCTTTGTCTTTGACATTTTTTGGATGTGACTACACTCTCCCTAACCACACATCTTTGTATATCGTCTCAACCAACTTCCCATTCACTCATTTCAATCCCCTATATCCAAATATTATTTACTTGTCCATACTTCCATTACTTCTCTTTAATATCATGAATCCCATTCTTGTTATCTCTTGCTCCTTATCTCTTCAACCTTTTTATCCATCGTTCTTTTATTTTTCTAAAAATTTCTATCAACTCTTTATAATATGCTTCTCTCTTCGTCTCTCTTCTCCCTACTTCCACTATCATGCTTGTATTTTTTAGTATTTCTCACCAATTTCTCTCATCCCTCATCTCTTCTCGTATATCTCTTATATTCTCTCCATTGCCTTTATCTCCTTATCTCTTTGTTTTTTTGTCACTCTCTATATTCTTCTATAATTATTCTTCTCTTATTGTCCAACTATCTCTCAATTCCACTTCTCTTTCTCACAAACTCTTTTAACCACTCTATGTTGCTTTTTAACTTTTATTATTTCCTTTTTAATATATATCTCACATCTAAATCTCCTTAACCTCTCTATCTTCTCTATAAGGCTTTATCTCATTAACTGATCACTCATCAAATGTTTTGCCTCTCTTTCTTATAACTTCATAATCTCTCCATGTCTCTACAACAAAATTCCATATTTTTCATAAGGAATTTCTTAATAACTTTTCCTTTATTTAAATATCACTCAACCTCCCACTTACTTTCTTTATTTCACAACTCTCTTTCTCCTTTACTCAAGATTTCTCTCTTTAACTAGTTTAAATTCTCTCTTATCCTGCTAACTATCTTTCTTCTTTTTTCTTCTGGCTTTAACCTTCTCTAATCCATTTCCTCTCCCTTTCTTTCACCATTCTAATCTCCTTTAAAAATTTTTGCTTTCTAATTCTCCTTTCTTTCCCTCTGACTCTTTTCATTAACTCTTTTTTATCTCTTTCATTTCCCTTCTCACACATTATCTTCTCTCTATATCTAACTCTATTTTGTATCCCATTTATACCAAACTCTTGATCTATCTTAACTTTCCATCATTTGTTCTCTCTTTATTTTTTTTTAAAACTCTCGTTGCAATCTCTCTTATATCTTACTCTCTCTCACCCACTCTCCTTCCCTATTTCTCTCTATCAAGGTTTCTTAACAAATTTTATCTCGACTCACTATGTCTTTCCTTATATCCACGTTATAACTCAACCATCTAACCATATAAATTGATGCTTCCTCTTTTACTTATTCGTTCTCTAACGTCTATGATTCTCACTTTATTGCTTTATCTCACTCCTTCACTCTCTTTCTATTAATCTTTTCTTTTAATTTCTTTTTCACTCTCTTTCTCTCCCTTTTCCATATAATAATCTCTTTTATTTTTCCCACACTCATTCTCTCTCTCTCTCACACACTCTATCATGCACTCTTTCACTTGAAATTTATCTCTTTGTGTTATTTATCACTTTTATCTAAACATTAACCATTTTTATTTAACCATAAATATTTCATGTGAAAGTTTTCTTTCTATTACTTTATCTAGCAAACTTTTTTTAACCTTTTCTAATTCGTTCAACTTTATTTACTACTCTATATCATGCTTTATCTTCTTTATTAGTTTGACTTCTCTTTATTCAAACTCTTCCTAAAAATTTTTCTATCCTTGACCACTACCTTCATATTTTCTTTCTGCACTTTCTTTGTTACCCTAATTTTTTCCCTATATTGTTTTTCTTTCCAACTCTTTCTTTACATATTTTCTCTCTCACACTATCCACTAAATCTTTCCAGTAACTTTCCCTTCCCCTCCCTCAATTTTTTATTTCAACTATAACATAGATTTAGCTATCGTTTATCTCCATATTTTTTCACTCTTAAATTTTTCATTGTAATAGACTACCCATTGTCTTCCCCTTCTTTTACTTAATTCCATTTTCTCTCCTTCTCTATATCTCTTAGACCTACTCTCTTTAAACCTATTCTCTCCTATCCAACTCTCTCTTGCATTATGTCCTCCTTTTTAATTTACATTGTTATTCTATCAATTGATGTTTCGTACCACTCTTTTCCTTTACCCTCACTCTTAACTATTACGTATTTCTCATTCTACCTCATTCCTTTGCTCACTATCTCTCTCATCACTCCTTTATTTGTCTTTTATCCCTTCCACTTAACTCTTCATATATTAGTCTCTTTTATCTTTCTCTTTTGCTCATTCTCTATTTCTCACTTTATCAAGCATTTACTCTTGCTATGTATCTATCACCATTATTTTCCTCTTTCTCTTTGTCTTCTCTTCTTTTATTCATCTAGATTTATTTTTTTCTTTGTTTCTCACCTCTCCTACCTTTCTTTGTTTATCTCTTCACTCTTACTATTCGTGTTCCTATCATTAATTACATATCTATCATTAGTATCCTATTTTGTAAGGTTGTTTAAAACTAGAGCTAAAAATATCAAACAAATCAAAGTAGTGATAATAGGATAAATAAATTATGACTAGTAATATAAAGTATTGAAATTATTGATTATTATCATATTAAAATTCATAATTAATTTATAACGATTAATGGTTATTAAAGTGAATTGAGTTTAAGATAAAAAACCTGTACAAATTATATTTGGTATTTTAATTAACATTATTTGTAAAATGAAATAGATATTATAAATCTTTTTATTATAAAATAATTACTTTTTATTAAGAAATGTCTTTGCTATGTTTATTATAATGGATAGTACAGTTTATTACGATATTATTATTTTAAATTTTTTATGAAACAAATAACCTTGTACAATAATTACAACAACACATATATTAATTATTATTATGTTATTAATAATAATTAATATTTAAATTATTAATATTATTGGAAAAAAATATAAACTTTGTATTATGAATTTTAAAAAAGAAATTAATCAACAATAATGAAACAATATTATAATAATCATCAATTATCATTAAGAATTTAAAATTATGTATTTATTCTTATTAATTATAAATATTTGTATTCATCTTCCCTTTATTTTTTTTCATCTTCTTGTAACTCATTTGCTTCTTTTGACTCCTTTTATTGTCTTATCTACACTTGAAATATTTCATATTTAATTTTATTCTTTTCTTCTTTTCTTTTATTATGCTAATTTTTTATCATTATTCACTTCTCTGCATTCATTTTTCTATTTTCTTGTTATCAATCATCTTTTTGTAATTACCACATCAAGGTTTCTCTTTCTTAATCGTATTATTATTTTTAAGAATAAATAAGAACTAAAAAGTGGAAAAGAAACTTATTTTAATTATTTTAGTCATATTTTTAAAAATAATAATACTTATTATAATTTTCATTTTATAATTAATTTAATTAATAAAATATATAGTCTTATTTTGTAATTACTAAGAATAAGATGAAGGTTAGTTACAAATTAAAATATGAATAAATAAGAATAAATAAGAATAAATAAGAACTAAATAAATAAGAACTAAAAAGTTGAAAAGAAACCTTATTTTAATTATTTTAGTAATATGTTTTAAAATATAGTATTATTTTCTCATTTTTTATTAATAAATAAGAACTAAAAGTTGAAAAAAAAACTTATTTTAATTATTTTAGTCATATTTTTTAAAACAATAGTACTAATTATAATTTTAATTTCATAACTAATTTAATGAAAAAATAATAGTCTCCTTTTGTAATTACTAAGAATAAGATGAAAGTTAGTTACAAATTAATGCCTTTCTTTCTTAATCTTCCTTGTATAAGTAGTACCTATTCATTTTTCTCAAATTGTATTGTGACATTCTTTTCTAAAATTGGACAAAAAGAAGAATAAAAAATTACTTATTTATTTAAATATCCTTAAAAACTATTTATTATTTTTACAAAAATACAATAATTAATATTTTTTTATTTCTTTTTAACTTTTTTAATAAATAAATTTCATAATTTTTTATATTCACTTATAAAGTCATGAATAATGTTATTATTGTTTTATTCCTAGTAATTATAAATTATTTTCTAAAATAAATTTAAGCATAACACTAATAATAATAAATTATGATATTTGTAATATTAGTTTTTTTGTAACAAGATTGGAGTTATATTTGACATGACGGTAACTTATTAATAATTAAATGATGGTTAGATTTTTATTAGTTATTGTCTACACTATGAGTAGTAGTTGTTATGACTACTTTTAATGATTATTCATGATAATTAATTATAGTTGTTAAGAACTATAATAATCAAGAGTAACCTATTTAAATAAATAGGAAATTATTGAAGAACAAACAAATTCTAAAATTTTAAAATTAGTTATGCTAATAATTATTACTTTACTATTTAAAAATAAGTGGTAATTAATATTATTATAGAGGATTATAATTAAAATTAACAATTGCTACCTTATTAAGTGAAGTTGATATAATGGATATTCTTAATAAAGAAAGTTTATTTGTTTAAAAATAAATTAATATTTATAAAGAGTTTTCAAAATTACTGTTAATGGTACTATTTTTATATTTCCTTCACAAAATAATCTATCCTTATAGGATTAATAATTAATTTGTATTACTCCTCTATTTCTCTCGAACATTATTCTAACTTTCTCTTGCTGTATGTGCCCTTCTATCCATGATTTTTTCTCTCACAAAATATTTGGGCCTCTCACCTTCACATTATTTATTTTGGACTCTATCATCTTTTTTCCAAAATTGTCTTTGTTTCATAATCCTCTCCTTCTTAAGTGTTTTCCTATTACATCTCTCTTTGTTTTGTCCTTTTAATGTGTCTTTTTAAAATTATTTTCTTGCATTGTTCACTTTTTTCTCTCTCTTAATCATAATGTTTGACTCCCCATTTATTTTTCTTTTATTTTCTTTCTAAATAAAAATCTTGATCAATGTGATTCATTCTCTCTATGACTCATTAATCTCCCTCACATAGACTTGTGTTTATATCTACTTTTAAGATACATGTCATTTACTCAGTTTCTCTCTCTTACGTATCACCTTCACCATTTTGAGATTTTTTTCTCTCCTTTATTATATATCTTTTTTATCTCATTCTCACAATCTATAGCTCCTTTTCTAGCTTTATCTTTTCAATGAAACTTTGCATTATCTTCCTTATAATTCTTTCGCATATCAATATTTTTGCTCTCTTCCTTAATATCGTTTCTTTATCTCTCTTTCTCTCATAATTTTCTTACTTATCTCTCTTATCACCTTCTCACTTTCCACAATTTTCTTTTTTACCTTATGGATTCTTGCACTTGCTTCATAATCCATCATTATCACTATTTTTTTTATCTCTATCACACTGACCTTATTGTCTCATTTTGTTGATCTCTTCATCGTCATAACACTATTACTTGACCCTCTCAAACAATCTCTCTAGCCTATCTTTCTTTTACTCCCACTCACTCTTCTTGTTTTCACCTTATCATTCTTCTCTCTCATCAATCAATTATTGCTAGTCTTTCTCTTCCAACTCATCTTTATCTTCCTTTATTTCCTTCATTATCTCTCCAATCCTCGTTACTCTATTATTCCTCTATTTGCCTCATTCCCTCTCCCTCTTCTTCCTTCTTACAGCTTACTTTTTCCATCTCAACTTTTTCTCTTTTTGATTCATTCTCCATCTTTCCCATCATTTATGTCTTCCACTATGTCAAAGCCTTACACTCTTTCTCTACCTCCTCCTTCTACAACCTAGTGATCTCTCACTTCAACTCTTTGTATTTTCTCCTCTTACTTCTCTTACCCCATCTTTCTGCTTTGTTAACTCTCAAATTCATGCTGCTCACTTTTTTGTCTCATGCTGTCTCACTTTTTCATTCTCTCCTTTCACTTCTTACCCTTACCTAAGTATTGTGTATCTCTCCCCCTTTGTCTCTATAAATCTCACTTCTATTCTTTCACATGTATTTTCCCTTGTCTCCCCATCCATTATTTATGTCTCTATTTCTTTCTCTTTTCTCTCTGACAGTTAACCTCTATTGCTCTTACTCTCAGCCTCTTAATCTACTTTTTTTCCCTTTTCTCTTTCTCTTCTTTATCTCTTTTCCTCTCCTCTTTTTATCTCTTCTAGCATCTCTTTCCCTCTTTTTGATATTTCTTCTCATTCTCTATAATTCACTTTCTTATTCTATTTTTTTCTTCCTTTTTCATTGCTCAATCACTAAAGTTTTCCATTTTTGCTTTTGTTTTGTTTTGTTAAACTTTCTACATTGTTCACTCTTGTTCCCTTTTTCTCATCTTCTTTATCATCATTCCTCTAGAGCTTTTTACTTTCCTTTTTTATTTTTCTCTCTTTAACATTCTCCATTTGCCTCCTAATCTACATTTTTTCCATTTCTTATTTATCTCTTTATATTCCTTCTCTCTCTTCTCACACTTCCTTTATTATACTTTATATCTATCTCTTTGTGTATAAATCTTTATAAATATTTTTTCTCATGCTTTTCTTTTATCTCTTTTCATTATATCGTTTATCTCATTTTTTCTCTTATTTGCTACTTCTTAGTAGCCTTTCTCTTTTTTTCACTCCGTCTCTCTTTTTATACTCCTTTTCTCTCTCAAAGATCCTTTAAAATAATACGTCTTTATTCCACCCTCACATTTTCATCTTTTTTGTTTGTCTCAATGTATTTAGTCTCTCTTTATTTTATTCTTTATCGTAGTCTTTAACTTCTCTCTCTATTATCACTCTTCTTTCTTGCACTTCTGTCTCTTGGCCTTGTTCATCATTTTTTATCTCTCTACTTATATTTCTTTAATCATTAAATTCTTTATGTGAAGATGTCTCTTTAATCAATAGCTCTACTTTTTATGATATATTCTAGACTTTACTTCTACCTCTACATTTATATATCTTTTTACCTCTTTTGCCTCTTTGTACTAGTCAAATTCTTTATCTTTTCTTTTGGTTCTGTTGATTCACACTTATTGACCTCACATTATTCTATGTAATCTCAACGTTCTTGTAGTTCACTCATTCTATCTCATTCTATTATCTCCATATATTCTCTATTAAATTTTACACTCATCCTTCTTCCCTTTAATATCATCAATCCCATTCTTACTATCTCTTGCTTTCTAATCTTATTCATCCTTTATATCCATCATTCTTTTATTTGTTTAATAATTTTTTCAACACTTTATTTCTCACCTCTCTTCCCCTTTCTTCTCTTTATTTTTTGGTTTCTTTATCTCTCTATATGTTCTTTAATTATTTTTCTTTTATTGTCCAATAATCTTTCAATTTCTCTTCTCTATCACTCTCTCTTTTCACCACTTTATCTCACCCTTTTCACTATTTATTTACTTTTTGTTATATATCTCACATCTCCATCCCCTTAAGTCCTCTCCCTTTTATATATTGCTTTATTTTATTTTCTCACCACTCATCCATCGCTGTCCCTCTCTTTCGTATACCCTCACAATTGCTTCATGTAACCATCATTAAATGCCCTCTTTCCCAAAAAGAATATCTTCCTAAATTTCTCTTTGTTTCACTATCACTTGACCCCTCTCTTGGTTTGTTTATTTCACACAAATCTCTCTTCCATTCTATGTCCCTATTTTTTTATTTTACTAATTTCACTTCTCTTCTGTCATGCTCACTCCCTTTATTCTACTTTCTTGCATCTCTAATCCTTGCCAATCTATTACCACTATCTTTCTCACTTTATTCTGTTCTCTTTTAAACTTTCTTCTTCTTAACTATGTTGCTTGGTTTTCTCTTCCACTCTTTCTATTAAGTCTTTAATATCTCTTACCTTTCTTATCACTCACATTATCTTCTCCCTTTTTCTAGTTAAATTTTTATCTTCTTTATATCGCACTCTTATCTATCTCAACATTCTATCATTTTTATCTCTCTTTTTTCTTTATAATTTTCTCCTTACTACAATCTCTTTTATCTTACTCCCTCCAACACTCTCTCCTTCTCCATTTCTCATTGTTAAGATCTTTTTATCGATTACATCTCAACTTAGTTCCTCTACTCATATCACCACATTATTACTTCATCATCTAATCTATTAATTATTTCTTCCTCTCTTATTCCTTCTCTTATAGTCTATAATTATCTCTTTCTTGCTTTGTCTTACTCATGCAATCTCTTTCTCTCAATCTTGACTCCTCTATTTCTTTTTCTCTCATTTCCACTACCATCTCCATATAATAATCACTTCTATCTTTCTCTCTCAGTCATTCTCTTTCTTACTGGGTATGCACTTGAATGTAATTTTTCTCATATTTTTTTTTATCATTTTTTCTAAGCATTCCATATTCTCATTTATCTATAAATATTTCATATAAATGTTTTTGTCTCCATTTTCACTTTTCTACCTCTTCTTTATTTTTATCTCTCCATTTTAGTAACAATTTAAATATTTATCTTCAAAATAAAATTTGAAAATAAAATAAAAGAAAAGAACAAGAAACATGACGTGAATTAAAAAAGTTAATTATGACTAACAAATTAAATGTACTAGACTAAAGAATAAAAATTGTTATATTAAAATTAAAATTTTTTTAATGAGATTTAATAGTTATCAAAGTAACTTTTAAACAAGAATAAAAATTGCAAATTATCTTTTGTATCATAATAGATATTAGTAGTGAATTGAAACAGACAAAACATTTTTTGGAATAAAATATTTACATTATATTATTAAAAAGTAATTTATTAAAGTTGTAGATATAATTAAAAATAAAATTTATCACAACATTTAAATTTAAACTCTACTATAAAATAAATAATTTTTTGTATTATTATAAAAATAATTTAGTTGTGTTATTATTATTTTATTATTAAAAATTATGTTTTTTATAAATATAATAAATCTAACAAAACAATATCATGATTATCATGATTATTATTATTATTATTAATGAAAATTTATATTTCTTGTTATTAGGTAGAAATATTAATTTTTACCTTCCTCAAATTTGTTTTCTTATTTCATCACATATGTTTCTTCAAGTTATTTTTTTTCTCATGCATATTTTTGAAACTTTTCCTTATTTTGTCCTTAATTTTAATTTCTTTTTTATGACCATTTTTATTATTATTATTCCCTTATCTTATTACATTTTTGTGCTCTATATTTTCTATTTTTTTTTCTTGTTAATCATCCTTTTATATTATTTCTTTCCCATGCTTTCTCTTTATTGTTCACATTGTTCATTAAAAAAATATTTTAAAAATAAAAAAAAAAAAACTATTTAGTAATTAATTTCTATTAATTACAATAAATATATTTTAAATAAAACTATTTTATTGAAATTACTAATTATATATGTTTTTTTTAATTTTTCTTAATTAGTAATTGTCAACAATAAGATAATTGTAAGGTATTAAATTATTCTTTTTCTTCTTTAGCTTATATTTATCATGAATTCTCATTCATTTTTTTCTTAATGTTTGTCGTTATATTTAATTTATAATCAGAAGATAAAAGGAGAAAAATATTTTGATTTGCTATTTTTAGTTTTGCCATAAAAAAATTTATTACTATTACTATAATTTAATAATAAATTAATAGTTTTATTTTGATGTTCTACTCACTATTCTTAAGAATTATCTTTATAGTTATATGGCACAATTGAATATTGATTATCAATTGAGCAATTATAATTACATGTTTTATAATTATAAATTCTTCTTTTTAAAAACAATTATAATAACAATAATAATAATAGTAATTTTGTATGTTATTTTTGTACATAAATTGTAATTATAATTAACATTGGAATAAAAGTTTTATTGTTAAAATTTTGCCATATCAAATTTTAATACTTAGGGCCAATTGTATTAAAAACATTTATTCTAATTCACATTTCTCAAATAGAAATTAATTATTCTTTTAACAAATTATTATAATTAAAATTATTATGTGAATAAGTAATCGTGACTTAAGTGACAAAAATTATTAAATTTAAATATTAATTTTCTGATGAGATACTGCATTAAGTGTTGTTAATTAATAGTTATTTTATTAACATATTGTAGATAGAGAAATTAATTAAAATTTTGACAGGCATAATTAAATATTATTTTTAAAAAGGCATCAAAAGGAGACAAAAACTATTATTGGAATTAAAAATATTATTATTCTTAGCTTGAAAAAATATTATATTGCATTTTAATTGTAATTAATAACTACTACAATTCTTAAGTAAAATTTATGTAAAGGTTATTCTCATTAAAATAATTATTTGTTTTCAATAATAATTTATAATTTAATATAAGTATTAGTAATTTTTATTAAAAAATTTTTGTATGTTCATCTCACATTAATGTCACATTATAAGATGGATATTCATTTCTTATTCATGTTCAACTTTTCCTATTCTCTCTTTAACATAAATGTTTCTATCTCTCCATTTGTGCCCTTATATCAATTTTCATGTCTCCTACTTCAACATGCTCATAAAACATTTGGGCCTGTCTTCTTCACACTCTTCATCTAGGCAACCACCTTTGTTTTCCATAATTGTCTCCTTTTTTTCTTGCTCTTGTACCATTATCATTTGTTATTTCTTCCTATATTTCTTCGTTTTCTCTTCTTTGCCACTTGTTATTAGATGTGTCTTTTTTAAAACTATGACTTATTAATTTCTCTCTATGTTCCTCTTTCTCTCCAACTTAATCTTTCAATTTTTCTACAAGTTTACATCATTTTTCTCCTTACCTCTCTAAACAACAAGCTCTATAAATGTCTCCTTTCCTTCCTATTACTAATCAATCTTTCACACCTCCCAATCTCTTCTTTTATCCTCCCTAGTAAGATTTAATTGACTTAGTCTCTCTCCACTTTATGTCACTTTCCCTTCTTTTTTACTATCTTCCTCCTTTTCTATATCTCTCTTTTTTATCTCTCCTATTATATCAAGATCTTTTTCGTGTTGTGTCTTGTCTCTACAATTTAGTACTATCTCTCGAATGCTTTCAGTCTCATTTTGTCCTTTCTTCTTTCATAATCTCTTCTCCCTCTCTAACCTTCACATTAAGTTTTCTCTTTCAACTATCACATCACTTTTTCAATTTGTACAATCTAAATTGTTTTCATTTGCATGCTCTCAAATGCCTTTGATTACTTCTAACTTCGTCTATTTGTTTCACTCTTATTACATTATGACATTTTCCTCTCTTTGGCTATCTCTCCATTATTATCCCAATATCTCTCTTGCCTCCCTAACACTCTCTATAGTCCATTATTTTATAGTCACTCACTCATCATGTTTTCACTCTATTATTCATCCCTCTCTTATATATGTTTCATAATAATGACTTTCTCTTCCCACTTTTGTTTATCTTTATTAATATTTTTCTTTTTCTCACACTGCTAACTTTTCTCTCCTCCTCTTTTTCCTCATTTCCCCTCACTCTTCTTCAATCCCATAACTCCAACCTTCTCTTTCTTGTAATATCTCTCCATCTTTCCTCTTATTTGTGCCTTTCACTTTATCACTCTTCTTAGTTTTCTCGCTCCTTTCTATATCACCCACTTTATCTCTAAAATTTCGCTCTTTCTATTTCATCTTCCTTTTCTTCAATTACTGCCTTTATCTTATCTTTTCTTTCTTCACACTCTAGTTGACTTCCCTCAGTTTCTTGTCTTTTGCTTTCTCACTATTTCATTCCCTCCTCATAGTTTATATTATTCGTTCCCCTCATATATTTCTCTAATTTGTCCCTATAAATCTTACTTTCTTTCAATTGTATTCTCTCTTTATCTAAAATTTTGTCTCTTCTCTCTCCTCTTTCTCCAAAATCTACCTCAAAATTTATCTTTCCCACTCTTAATTAATTATTAATATTTATTACTTAATGATAATAGTTCTTAATAGTCATTCTTTTTCTTTTAATTTAATTGTATTTACAACAATACCTTAAGCTTAGAAATTATTTTTTTCTCATGAGTTGTTTTGCTTCTCCTTAACTTAGCCTCTTAATTTCTTTATTCAATTTTTTTCTTATCTCTGTTTCCTTTTTTCCTACCTTACCTATTCCTTCTATCTTTTTTCTCCTTCCCATTCTTTCTTGTTAATCTCTTTAAGGAACCTTCTCAATCCATTTCACTCTTCCTTAAATCCTTTAACATAATAATCTTACAAAATGTCTTTCATTTTCTATTATTGAACTCTCTTGTAGACTCCTCTTTCTCATGTTCCATTTGTATTCTATTCTTCTTTATCCCTCTCTATGTGGTTGATTGCCTTCTATTTCATTTTCTCTTTTTATCCCTGTTTGTCATTCCCTACTTATTTACCTATTTATACTTTCTTCTAGTTTTTCTTTTATTTTTAATTTTCTCACTATATGTCTTCTCTTCCACCTCTTTCTAGCACTTTATATCAATCTCTTTGTATATTTATCTCTCATCATATCATTTTTCACCATTTTAGTTTGCATCTTCTCAACCTTCCCTTGATTTTTTATCTTCTCATAACTTTATCTCATTAATTCTCTCTCTTATTTATCACTTTTCTGTATTTTTTAACTCAATGTTTTCACTCTTTCCTGCACTCATAGTCTCTAAAGCTATATATCTCTTTATTTGCCTCCTTGTTTTGCTTACTAACTGTTTGTCTCTATGCATATGTTTTCTCTATATCACATTCTTTATCATAATGTTTATCTTCTGTCTCCCTCTATCATCTCTCTTCTTTCTTTCTATTCTCTTTCTTTTCCTTATTCATTTCTTTTTATCTCATGTCTTACACTTCTCTACCACTTACATTTTTTATTTTTGCAAGTCTCTTTCTATCTCTATGTCTATCAATTATACTATATCATGCAATTTACGTCACCATGTGTTTATTTTTCTTTCTTCTTTTTTGTATTATTGTAATTATTTTTTTCCTTCTTTCTCTTGATGAATTTATACACTCCTATGGCCCTTACCTCATTCTCTCTCATGTAAACCTCCTCATTTACACATTCTTTCTTATTTTGATATATGCCCCTCTAATCTCTATCAATTTATCATCTCTTTTCTATACTTTATAATTGTATCTATCTCATTCGTATTTTCTCTAGCTCTTCACTTCTCATTATCATCTTTATCCATTATTCTTTCGTCTCCATCATAAATTCTTGAAACACTTTGCCATTCTTTTTTTGTCTTCTTCTATCATCTCTCTATTTCTTCTATTATTATTGTCATCTATCATTTTATTTTTCTCACTTTCTTCCTATTATCTTGTCCATTACATCTTTTATTTGCTCTTTATTGACTCTCGCTCTCCTTACATATGTTTTTAATTTCTTTCTGTCTCTCTCTATGTCATCTTCTATTTATTTCCCTTTTTTCATCACACCATCTCTCTTTCTCTTAACTCTCTCTCTTTCACCACTCCAACTTGCCTTTTTGACACTACCTATTCCCTTTCATGTTTTATGTCACTTGTCCATCTCCTTATCTTCTCTCTATCAATTATATTTCTCTAATTCCCCTTTAATTCTCATGTTTATCTCCTTGCTTGTCTTTCTCAAACCTTCAATATCTCTTCATGTCTCTATCACTATATAACTTCTCTCCCACAAGGAATTTGTTACTAGCTATCCTTCTTATTTATTATCACTCAACCTCTCTCTTACATTCTCTATTTCATTTCGCTCTCACCCCTTTATATCTCTCTTTAATTCTATATCTAGTTTCATTTTTTTGTTATGCAATTTTTTATTCTTTTTCTATTTTTCTCTCTAAACTACACTCTTCTATCTCTGTTATCAAGGTTATTTAATTTTGTTCCCCATTAAATTTGTTGTTCACAAACTCTCTTTCTTCTTTTTTGTCTCTAACTCATCCCACTAAATCTTTCTTATTTCTTTTTCCACCTTTCTAGCTTTTTCTTTGAATATCTCACTTAATTTCTACTTCAATATATCAAAAATTTTGTGTATCTCTTCTCTGCTTCATTTGTCTCTTTATTTTCTCCTTCAAAAACTCTCCTTACTACTCTCTTTCCTTTTGCTCTCCCCCCCGCTCTCTCCTTCTTTGCACACCTTTGTTTAGCTACCTTCATAATTTGTTCTATCCCATTTCACACATCCTTTCATGTCTCCTCCTTATTTGACAACCATCTTATTTATTAATTGATTCTCAGCCACTCCATTTTCCTTTTCAGTCTATCATTGATTAATCTCTTTCTCACTCTATCTTACTCTCTTTCTCTTTCTTCACTATTTTATTTCTTTTCTCTTTTCCTCTCCCTTCCCCTTATATCAACCACTTTATCTTCGTCAGACACTCATTCCCTCTCTCACTTCATCATGCACTCTCTTGTTATTTTTCTCTTAATGTTATTTTTATATTCTTTCTCATTATTCTCTATTTCATTTATCCATATACATTCCTTATCTTTTTCTCATATCTCCTAATTACTCCTTCTCTTTCTCTCCTTCTTTCTCCCTCCCCTTTTATCACTCTCCCTCTCCATCCACTTTAGTCATTATTTTTTCTATCTTCAATACCCTATTTTAAAAGTGAATTAGTGAATAGAATAAGAAACATGATATGTATTAAATGAAGAATAATATAGTTAATAAATTCAAACTAAAAAAGCGATGATTATAAATTATTAATTATTATTTTATGAAAACTACGAAATTTTGTTTACTAATTATTAATATATATCAAATTCACTAATAATTAAGAAGAAGAATACTTATGAGTTATATTTATTTTTTTAATAATATTTTATTAATTTAAATATATATAATAAAACACAACTTATAATTAAAAATTAATATACAAAAATTTAAAGAATTGTAATAAGTTTAAGAACACATTAATTTATTATTGTTATATTATTAATAAGTTTTATTTTTCTTAATTTATTAGGATTATAAAAAATAAAGAAAAAATAATATAAATGAATCATAGTAAAAAATATTATTAATATCAATATTCTTATCGTTATTTTGGAATATTTTACATTGATTCTTATTATCTTAGTTGTGTTGTTTTCTTCTTATAAAACCATATATATTTCATCTAGTTCTTTTAATGTTGGATTTATTGCTCAACAGTTTTATTTTAATTTAGTCTTTATCTTATTTCCTTCTTTTAATATGAATTTTGATATTATTATGCTCTTCTTTTAGACTTTTTTTCGTGTCCAATGTTTTCTTTTTTTATTGTCAATTACCAATTTATGATTTCTTCTTCTTCATAGTTTCTCCTTCTTAGACATATTATTCCTTACAAGAATAGGTAAAAAATGATAGAAATGAAAATTATTATTAATTATTTAGAAATATTTTTAAAAAATTATATTTATTTTTATTATTATAATTTAATAATTAGTTAGATTAATCCTTGATACTTTAATCTTAATTAGAAAGCACTAAGAATAAGATAATAGGAAGAAATAAAATTATTTAATTTTTTTTTATAATTGCATCATTATTAATTATTATTCATCATTTCTTAGTTTTATTCTTAGATTCATTTTTAATGATTAATAAAAAAGAGGAAAAAAAACTTTTTTTTAGTTGTTTTGTCAATCTTCTCATAATAAAATGAAACATATGTTTAAAAAAATTTAATAAATGTAATAATTGTTACTATTTTAAAAATAAAACAACACAACATATTTTACTAAAATGTATTATTTATAAAAAATTTTAATTTATATTTTATGAGCAAACAATAAGAAGGTGACAGAGGTAAAATGTGGAAGAAAATAAAGTCATGAGGGATACTTGTAAGAGAAGCAAAGAGAGGGGAATGAGTAAAATAACGGAAGTGATGGAGTAGGTTGAAATAAGTTTGAAAAAACAATAGTGATAAGTTATGTTGAATATGTCAAAAGAGAAAGAGAGTGAGGGAGACATATACTAATAGAAATGGAAGAGAGTGTGATAGAGGGTTTTTGAAGCTTGTGAGAAAAAGTATTATATAGATAAAAAGTGCATTAACAAAGACAGAGTGAAAAAGAGATGGATAGAATGATAAGGAAACATTTATTTAAAAGATAGTGAGAAAGACTGAATGAATGGGAAGGACATTGAATTGATAGAGAAGGGATAAGGAGGTGAGGGAGATTAAACAGTCATCAAAGGAAGAAAAGAAAAGAACAAAGAATTAGATAATTACAAATAGAGAAAAGGGGTAATGAGGCAAATATAATGATAGAGATTGAACATATGTAGTAATTATTGTATAATATTTACTCTTTTTAATAATTAGTATGTAATATTGAATTTATTTTCCATATCAAATATTATAAGATAATTATTTTGCACTACTATATATTTTAGAAAAAAATACATAATTTTAAATGATAATGTTCCCTTTACATTTATTTGTTTCTCACTTTGTTCTTTATCACTATTTTCTCTCTCTTGTTTCTCCACGTCCCTGTACATCTCTTTTGTGGAAGGAATTACCCATTTTAAACTCTCTTTCTCCATCTCCATCAATTAATACTAATCAAGGATTAAGTCTGTTATGCACTTCAAAATAATGTCATATATTTCACTAATATTTATATTATATATTTAAAAAAATAAATGGAAAAAATGATATCTATAACATATATTATTATATATAAATATTAAAGTATGAAAAATATCTTATATGTTTATTATATAATTAATGATAATTTTGATTATTTATATTAATTAAGAAAATATAGTATTAAAATTATACTAATTTACACTATGTATGCTTTTGCTTTACTTTAATATACATAATGGTGTAACTAAGACAAATAATTTAAATAATAAATATTATAAAACCTTTTGTTTTGTATTTCAATATTTATAATTAATGCATAATAATATAATTTTAAATAATTATAATTGGTTTGAAAAAAATTAGGTATGAATGTCTACTTTAAAGAAAATTATAATATAAATACTTTCTCATTAATTTAATAAAATGAGCATATTAGCATTGGAATATATAATGATATTTGTAACATACATAAAAGTTCTTAAAACATATAAACATGATAATTTAGGAAATTTTTATAATATTCTATATGTCTATTTCCAGACAAGGATTAATGCATTGATCTCATCTAATCTCAAACTTTAATCTTGCTTTTGTAAGCATAGCATCTGGTTGGGCATCTTCTTTAGCAGTCCTGTTATTTTAAATGTTTTTCCATAGCATTTATTTTTCAAATGAATGGGTGTTTGTTATAATAAAATCTATAAAGTTATTAATAAATAACCAAATTGTATTTTATTTTTAATAATTTAAATTATAATTATTGTTATCACTAATATTAGCTTAACAATGTTAATATGACTTTCTTTATATCCTAATTTCCTTTATCTCTCTCTCTCGCTTCTATCTTTGTATCTATCTATTCCCTAAATCATAAAATCACATTATCTTCTTTTCAGTTTCTTATTAGTCACTTTGTTTCACTCTATATTTAACTATTACTTAAGATATTTTATATATAATGTATTCTACTGAAATATCTCATGTATTATATTATTTATAATTGTAATAAAATGATGAAGTTAATATATTAGTATTGTTGTTAAAGTTTGTTTATAAATTATATTGTGATAAACAAGTATTAATACACGTAATCCACTATGCATCTAAATTATAACTAAAATTGATTATTTTTTTTAAAAAATAAATATATTTATTAGCTCTCAAAAAATCTCTAATTTGTAATATATATACTATTTCAGTTATATTTAACTCAAGTATAATGATAATAAATGAGGTTTCTAAAACATAATGCAAAATAATTTATTAAATGTATAGTTTTTTTGATATGTAATATAATTTGTTAGATATCAATATTGTTTCCCTTTTTTATCATATCTCACTCTTTTCAATGTCACTATTTTAATCTATAACTATCTCATCCCTTAATGACTATGAATATTCTATTAATTTCCATCTCAACTATTTACTTTTTTACTATATTTATCAATAGTAGTTAAGAAGTTTTTCTTTTTGTTATTATTACAAGCATTGTATTGCTATTTATATTACATATTTAATAACACAATTATAAAAAAGTATGTATATTGTATACTATGATACATTAATATTAGCATAATTATACATTATTTTAAGTTTATGACACAATTAGTAATAAATTTATTAATTTATATTAACTAAGAAATATGTTCTTTTAATTTTAATGTTATAATAATTTGTACCATTTACACTACCTTTCATCTTAATATACATGAAAATTTTATTAAAATAAATAATATAATTAATAGTTATATAACTAAGAAATATTTTATTTTTTTATTTACAAGAAAACAATTTAGTGAAAATAATTCTTATCTTACATGTTCATTTTAATTAAAATTATAATATACATAATTTGCTATTATTATAATATAAATAAAGTTTGAACATGAAAATATGTTATAACATATTTATACTAAGAATTAAATTATTTTTTAATGTATATACACATGATATTTAATAAGATTTATGAGATAGTACATTATCTTTAAAGAAATAGAAATAAAAGTATGTTTTTCTAGATCTTGTATTTGTGTGTTATCACATAAGCATTATAGTAATGGATTACAATATGATTCAAATATTAACCATGCTTAGGTAGGAGTAGTAATAGGATTGGTTGGCATATTGAGAAGTCATTATGTTACACTTGTTTTTCCATAGCATTTGTTTTTTAATGAACATGAGTTAGTTTTAATTATTGTTAATTTTTATTAATAAATAAAACTATTATTTAAGTTATTTTATATTTTTCTTTTTAATTATATTTATTATTTTCATTATTATAAAACAATTATTATTTAAAAAAAATATTAAATATAGCCCTAAATATGATATAATTAAACAAATATTTTTATATACCTTAATTATCCATAATTTTACTTATATTACCTATATTAAACTAGAACTAATATATACTTACAATCATGTACTTATTATGCTTAAAAAGATTTTTAATATAATTATATAATGTATAACATAAACAATCTAAAATTTTATTGTAATGTAAAATATTATTTATATTTATTATATATGTTATGTATATATGGATAATATATTAGAATAAGTAATTCTAATTATTTAATGAACTAGAATGATATTGAATTAATAGCAACAAAAACTATAAAATTTACCAATGTCAAATAATTATTACAAAACTTTTTTACTTGTGTAATATTTAATAATGAATGAGATTAGCATATTAATATTATTAAATTTTCTTAATTATATTATTAATATATAACATTTATTTGATTATTTCATTGACTTCATTGCTTTTATTTCTTTACCTTTCACTCAATCACATTTCTTTCTCTATTCAATTATCATTGTCTTATTTATCTATACCAATATTATCTCTTCATCTTCCTATTACCCTCTCCCTTAACTTTCCCTCTCTCTTCTCTCATTCCTCTTTTTCATATTCTTATTTATTCCTTTTATGTCATCTATCTTCTCACCCCTCTCTCCATTTTCCTTCTAGCTGCTTATATCTCTTTATTTTTTCCTTTATCTCTTTTCCTACCTTTTTATTTCTTTTTTTCTCTATCTTCTCTATTGTTGTTTTATCTTTATAATATATTTTTAATTCCACCACTCATTATCTCTTTCTTTCTTTCAAATCCCTTTATCTCACTTTCTCTATTCTTTGTCGCACTATAGGCCTCCTTTTGTTCTCCCTCACTCCTTTTTTCTTTCTCTTTCTACATATTTACTCAAATTTATCTTTATTTTCTCTCAAAAACATTCTGTCAAATAACTTTGAGACTCCTTTCTCTTATCTTGTAATTTTTCTTATTCCTTTCTCTACCTCTCTCTTCTTAGTATCTCTCATCACATTGTTTCCACTTTCTTACCTCACTTTCTATCACACTTTCTTGAAATATAAATTAAATATTTGTATATAATACATTTTAATAGAATGTTTTGTCCTTAAATTTTTTATTTCTATAATAACATTGACTTAATTTAATAGAATTATTAGAAACACCTTGTTCTAAAATATGTTATAATATGCTTTTATTAGTATCAATATAATTTTCTTTTGTTTTAAAATTATAAATAAAACTAAAATATTAATTTTTTACAATCAGTAAAACATATGTTTTAGTTATCACAATTTTATAAATTTATAATATAAATTTGACTATATTTGGACTCATATATAATAATGATCAATGTTATTTACAATAATTAATATATAATAATTTACTTCAGACATCTTCTTTTATAAAAACATAAGAAATTGTGTCGTTTTTCATTTAAAACCCGTGTCATAAATATAATTATTTCAAATTAAAATATATTCTAAGAAATAGCATACAATAGCCTAAGTTGCAAATATTTGATTTTCATTCTATTCTTTATCTCTATCATTATTTTCTTCACTATCTCTCTTACCTTTTATGTCTGCTTCCTTCTCTTGCACTATACCTATCTTTTCTCACTAGTATCTATTTCTTTAGCCCCATCAATTGATATAAATTAAGAAATTTCTTATGTTATGCACTTTATTATAATATTTCATTCATGGCATTGCTATTTAAACTGTTTATCTTATAATGTAATAGTTAAAATGATATGTATAACTATAGTAATATTTCAAATTTAAAATGCACTTAGATAATTACATATTTGTCTTATAATTAATGATAATTTTTTATATTAATCTTAAAAATAAAAATTTAAATTCAACATTATAATAATTTGTAATATAAATATACTACAAATAAATGATATAAATAACAACAATAATATTAATAATATTATTTATTTTATATTTTATTATTTATTAATACATAATTAAATTTTTTTAATGCTTATAATTTGGTTTAAACAAGTTTATGCATGAATGTCTACTTCAAAAGAAGGAATAATATATTTAATTGCACATTAGTTCAATAAAAATAACTTATTAACATCGAACTATATTATGGCAAACAAAATAAAGTAAAAATAATTTTTGAAATATATACACATGAAAAAACTTAAAATTTTCTAACGTTATTTGTTATCTTTAGTATAGTAGACACATTAGTAATACTTCTCGTTTCAACTCAAAAGTTAAGTATGCTTAGAATAAAGATGGACCAAGACGTCATGTTGCACATAGTTTTTTCATAATTTTTTTTTGTAATGCACAAGAGTTGGTTTTAATTTTATGTTAATTCACACCATTAATTTTATAATTTAGAGTTTAGCTCTTATTTATTAACTTTAGCTTATTAACTTTATTATCATCTTTATATCGATCGTTCCTCTCTCTATCTCACTCTTCATTTATCTCTTTATCTCCCCACTTTCTTTCTCTCCCTCAATTTAGTTTCTTGTCTCGTTCTCCTCAGTCACCTTTTGTCACTACATCTTCAAAAATTAATTAAGATATTTGATATATAACACATTTTAGCAATCCATTTTTTAAGTTACTTTGTTATTTTTCTGATATAATTTTTACGTTAATACATTAGAATTGTTGGAAATGCATTCCTACAACATTGATTATATTGTGCTAATTTTTTAAAACTTATAATATATGTAGTTTAAAATAAAAATATTTCTATTGTTTCCATCATTTCTCTCTTCTCTATGTGTTACTATTTTTATGTTTAACACTCTTATCTCTTAATGATTCGCTCTCATTCCACTGTACTTATCTCCATGTCCACTATCACTTTTTTAGTTCAATCAATTAGAATGAATTAACAAATCTCTCTTACTACCCACATTAATATAGTATTTAGTACATTGCATTATGTTTTAGACTCCATATTTAGTAATCTTATGTACATATTATATTATGATATGTCTATATTAGAGTTTGTGTACATAATTATGAGGTAATGAAACAATTAATGACCTTAAGTTACTATGGAATTGGTATAGGTGACCTCTTGAGAAATCCTTTTAACTCACATTAATTAATAACATTCATTTCTCTAATAAATGTGAATTAGTTTTAATAATATTTTAATATTTAATAATAAATAACAATTTTATATGTAATATTTTTTAAAATTTTTTTGTTCTTTTTATGTTAATATTACTTATATAATATAATTCTTTATATAATATAATAAAATTTTTGTATAAATATATTTTAATTACACGTGAGATTACTTTGATTAGCTATTATCGGGCACTTATAATATATATTTATAATAATGTAGACAAAATTTTTATAAAAGTTATTCATATAATCATATATTATAACAAAAACAACTTAAAATTAAATGATTATTTTGAAATGTTTTTTATATTTATTATCTATATTATATCACAAGAGAATAGTATATTAAAATAAGTAACACTATTTATTTGTTAATTTAAGTTTAAGATAATGTAATTAATAATATAATATTAAGTAAATAGTCAACATATGCTCTGAATATTACTTATGTACACAAAAAAATACAAAGGTTTTATTCTTAATTTAAATTAAATTGAATATTATAATCATCTAACATGTCAAAATTAATAAATACTATAAGTTATTTTGTTAACATATAACAATTATTTATTTATTTTCCTTATTTCTTTATCATTATCTTTATAGCAGTTATACTTTCTCCCTTCCAACTTCATGCTGTTATCTCTCTTTTTTGTGTTACTCATCTGAATTTCTTGTCTTCCCCTCACGACGTCGCTTCTTTGTTCACCTCAATTGTCTCATTTCTTTGACTTTCACTTTCTCTTTTATTCTCTCTATAACCTTTGTCTTTTCTATCTCTATTCTCTTCTTAACCCTTTCTCCTCATTCAATCTTCATTCTACTCTCTCTATATTATTATTTTCTACTTTATCACTAACTTGTCTATTAATGACTCACTTTCTCTCATGTGGTGTACTTAATTAAGAAATATATCATATTGTGCACATGAAAATGTATTTTAAAAAGTAAATATTTGACTTATAATTTATAATAAACAAATAATAAAGAGATGGTTTAGGAGATAAGTCTACTAGAAGAGAACAATCACAGATAGATAAGAGAGTGATAGAAAAGAAAAATGATAATAGTGGGAAAAGAGACATGTTTGAACGAAGAGAAAAAATAGAAAAAAATGAGATAGAATAAATAATGAAATAAAATAGAGAGAGAAATAAGAACATAGAGAAGAAAGAGGAGGTAAAGGGTGAGGGTGAAACGAAGGGAAAGAGATAGAGAATGGGGAGACAAATAAAAGAATTATAATACAAGAGAGATGAAAGTGAGAAAACATTAGAGCTACTAAGATATAGAGAAGAAAGAAATAATTAAGTAAAAGTTATATCGTAATAATTTAACTTATAGCATTAACAAATATTGACACATTAAATATAGGTACTATTAGGTACTATTAAAGTACAAAAGATAAAGTTTTATAGTATTTTAGCATATTGCAAAGCTAAATATATATTGGCTATTAATTAAGATTAATTTATTAATAGTTAAAAATTTAAGCTGTCAATTAAGTTATAAATCATAACAATGATTTAAGATAACATCTTCATATGACATATTATAAGAAGTATAATTAATATTTAGGATTCATGATATAATTTTTCAGTCTCTCATATATATTATATTGTTATTGTGTTTAACATTTGCATATAATATGTTCTTATTTTTTATATAAGTTTTATTTTTCATAGTTAAACTATATTATAACCGCTATTTTATTATATTAGATCATAGGCAACGTATATAATCATATTTATGTGATCGTTACCTAAAAATAAATTTAACTATTGAAGTTGTTTTTTAAATTTTGATGAATACACACTTTAAAAATAACTTCAATTTTATGTTATATGTGATAATACATTCCAATATTAATAGTTTAGTGACAATAAATTATTTAAAAATTATTTATTTATTATTCCTTAATAGTAAACATTCATAAGTAAGAATTATCCATAAAATTATTGGTATTACAAATAAAAAAATTTACTTATTTATTAATTATGAATATTAATAGATACATTTAACAATAAAAATATATATTAAAGTGTGTAACATGAGAAATTTCTGAACTAATCTTAATTAATGTTGCCAAAAAATATATAATATTTATGGAGATAAGTATATACAAAGACAAAAGTAGTGATTAGTTGATACGAGAGATAAAGATGAAAATAGTCAAAGAATATTAAGTGATAGATGATTAAATAAAGAGAAAGAGAAGAAGTGAGAGGAGAGAAATGAGAAATGGAGAGTGATAGAGGAGAGGAGGTGAGGGGAAAAAGTGATAGAGGTGGGGGAGATAGATATGAAAATAATAATGATGAAGAGAAGAAAGTAAAACAAAGTTGGACTTTTTAAAATATAGAGAAAGAAGTGTGCCAAATAATTAAATAGAAATTATATCATAATAGTGTAACGTATAATATTTATTAATATTAAAATGTTACACACATGTAATATTCAATACTAATTAAACACAACAAAAATTTAAAGTTTTCTTGTAATTTAGTATATTACAAATGTTTAAATTATATGCTAATAATTAATTTAATAACATTTTATAAACATTATAATTTAAAATCATAATTAAATAGTAAATGTTATCATTAGTTTATGATATTAACATCATTTAACATAAAATTGAGAGTAAATATAAATAATATTTTATTGTTTTGGCATAATTTGAGGTAATTTTTTTTGTAGTGTAATATTATCATATTTTAAAACTTTTACACAATTTGTATATACTATTATAAATATATATTAATTCTACTTAATTTATGTTGCCCAACTTTAAATTATCTTAAAGGTAATATTTTATTATATTCTTTGAAGTATAATTATTTAATATTATATGAAAATGATGGAAATCTTATAAAGGTCATTTTAATAAGACAATTAAATGAAAAACAGAATTTATCATTCATAAAGGTGTTATTTATAAATATTTCAATATTATTAAAATCGGTACTCACTAATTAATAAAATGAATTCTATGAAAACAATAAGTGCTACACAAGGACTTCTAAAAATGTCCTCCATCTTAATACTTATCTTACATAAGCAATCTTAACTTCGTAGTCTAGAACCATGCAATGTTGTAGTACAGGTGTGATCACAATTTCATATAATTGTGGGACAATGTGCTTGTGTGATTTTTGACCAAATAATTATTAACTTTTGAAGACATTCGCAAAATTATCATGAATAAAAAGTTCAAGTAATATTTTAGTTTTATTATATAAGTTTAAGATATTTAAATAATAGTATCTTTGCTATATTTATTTAATAAGAAGTTATGTATGGCATTCTTTTTATTAAAGTAAACATTCATACATAAGAGTTAGTTTTACTAAATCATAGTTCTTTTAAAAGAAAATTAATTTTTTTAATACATATATATATATCACATAACTTAAAATATATATTAAAGTGTGTAACATGAGTGATTTCGTATTTAATAATAACTAAAAGAACTTAAAAAATTGCTTGTTAATGATATAAGTTTACATAGCCTATGTCATATCATATATTGTTATTGTATTAAAAAACGTTTATATATAGAAGGCCTATCAAATCTTAAATATATATTAATTTTACATTTTAATATTTGATATTTTTTTGATGATTAAATTATATTATAGTTATTATTATATTTTATCAATTGAGATGCTTTATTTAATCCTTTATGAAATAATAATAAGGCTATAAAATTAATAATAGTAATAATAACTAAAATAAAAATTATAAAATATCATTCAAAATTATTATTTTATGAATATTAATATATTGTTAAATATGCTATCTTTCATTACAAAATGAGAGTTTTGAAACATTATGTCTAACATGACATCTCAAGAGGTGACTCATCCCAACACTTCTCTCATCGAAAGATGCCTAACTTTTGTTTCCCAAGGTTTTCCAGTCCTATACTAATGCTAAGGTCATAAATGAATACAAGAGAAAGAAAACTACATTTCAAATATTAAATTATTAAATTTTTATTCTGTTATATTTCAAGAACTACTAATTTAATTTAAATGAAAATGATAAAAAAAATCTCAAGTTAATTTTAATCAATAATTACTAAAAATAGAAATTATAAATTATAGTTCACAATTATTTTATTTAAATGAGATAACATCTTATTAAAATCAATTATTATTTATCAATAAGATGAATACTATGAAGATGTTAGTGTAGCATGAGGTCTTCTCAAAAGGAATCACATCCCAATACTAATCTCCCTTGTTATACTTAATCTTTTAGTTCTAATGAGATATAATGCTTCAAAGCTTCTGTGGTGACTTGCATAAAAAATCAAGAAAGTTGTTCTAGCATGATTATTATTTTCAAAAAGAAACAAACTCTTCAAGAACGTTTTTAAATGATCATGCATAGATACTTTCAAAAAAAAATTTTGTTTTGTTTATAAATTTCATAATGTATTCATATATTAAAATTTTCGTTATATTAAATTATTATGAAACTATATATATATTTTTATTCCAATTAATGTAAATATTCATACACAAGATTTATTTTCACATTATTATAATAACTCAAAATAAAAAATAAATAATTTTTAGAATTAAACAAGAAAATACATATTTATTATTTTAAAATATTTATTAAAGTGTGTAATGCAAGCTAATTTTAAATTATACTATCTGATGTACCAAAAGAAAAATAGTGGAGAAAGGGATTAGTATAAGTGTAGTTAGAGGAAGTATTAAATTAATAATAAACATATATTTTAAAAATACTTATGTAGCAACATACTACAAAGCTAAAAAAATTTAAGTTGCATTTAATAATATTTAAAACTAGATATTTAATATGTTAAAACTAATAAATATTATAACTTAAATTATTAAGATAAATTTTATTTAACTACTCTTACAACTTTCCCTTTATCTTAATAACTCTAACTTTCTCTTCTTTTCTTTTAACATTCTCTTATTTATCTATCTTTCTCTAAATTTTAGTGTTCTCATCACGATTTCTCTACTTTATCTTTATTTTCTTATTTTTTTGTTTCTTTTACATTATTATATATCCTCTCAAACTCCTCTATCTTTTCTCTCCTCCTCTCTTTTTGTCTTTCTCTTTGATCAATCATCTCCATGGCTTTCTCTCATTTTTAGTATAATTATTATAAATAATATTTCATATTCAAAATATAATTTTATGTAGATTAATTTCTTTAATAAATCATTGTGACATTAAATATTTTTATACATAAAATTTATGCACAATTATTAATATATATTGATTTCACATAATTATATTAGTATATGTCATGTTAAGAAATATTAAATTATATAAAAATAATTATTTTATTTTATTCAATATATTATTAAGTATATTATTATATGAAAATGATAACAATGTAATAAAGTGTATCTTAGATAGAAATAACTAAAATAAAATTATAAAATAACATTATTACATATTTTATTTATAATTATTATTTCTTAAAATTAAATATTATTTATTAATAAATTAATGATGTGAAACAATATGTGCAACATGAGGACTTCCCATCATGTCATCCAACCTAATACAACTCTCACCAAATGCATGCAACATGAAGACAAAAGAAGGAATGATTATCATAGAGAGAAAAAAAATGAGAGAATGTTAGAGCTATCAATATAAAAAGGAAGTGTGAGAAAAAGTAAATAATAATTAAATCTTAAGAGTTTAACTTATAATATTTGTTAAATTTAATGTATTAAATTTGAATAAAATTTAATAATATTAAAAGATAAAAAAAATTTTCATTTTATTTTCTAGGATATTACACAAATTTAAAGCACATATTGACTACGAGTTTAATATTATTTTTTATTATATGTATTTTGAAAAGCTAATTAAATAATAAATAATAAAAAATAACATTATTCAAAGATATTAAAATGATATGATATAATATAAATAATATTTGATTTTCATCAAATAAATTTATCTAGTTTATGTTATATAATTTATTATTATATTTAAAAACCAATACACATAATATGTATAATCCATTATAAATATATGTTAATTATAGTTTATTATCCATGATATTCTTTATGTTTCCCAAAATTAAATTATGTTTGTTATTATTTTATTATATGATTCATTATGTTGTATTTAATTTTATACAAAAATAATAACTAAGTTATAAAGCTAATATTAATAAATAGTAGCTAAAATGGACATAATAAAATCTGATTTATAATTATATTATTTATAAATAGTAACTTATTACAAAAATAAACATCCATTTGCCAGAAAACCAATGCTTTTAAAAAGCTATCGTACATGTGAACTTCTTAAGTTGTAATCAATGCCAATAGAACTGTCACCATAGTATGCTTAAATTTGGCATTCTAATGATACTATATGGTGTATCACTATTGTGGCCAGACATGCATACAAAACAAAAACATCATACTTGACTGATTATTATAATGAAAATAATGAACTATTCTAGAAATAATATAAATTAGTATATACTTTGAAAAATAATTTTACATTTATTATACATGTTATAATATATTCTAATATTAAGACTTTAATTATATTGAATAATATGTTATTATTAATGTATTATTTCCATTAAAGTAAATATTCCTATATAAAAATTATTTCTTCAAATTATAATTCTAATAAATAAAAACCATTAAATTATTTATTAATTATAAATAATATATATATATTATTTAAAATATACATTAGATTTTATAACTTGAGTGATTTCTTGATTGATACTAGTTGGCTAAGTTAAAAAAAAGAGATAATAGAGATAGACATAAATATATTGGAAGATAGAGAATCATGAATATATAAGAGAGATATAAAGGCAAATAATAATAAAAAGAGAAAAAAGAGGTGAAAAAGTGAAGACAAAGGGAAAAAGATAGCAAATAGAGAGAATTAGAGATAATGAGAACAAATAACAAAATAAAATTAATTATAAAAACATAATTTAAAAACTCAATATAAGTAATATTCTACATTCATTGTATGTTTTGAGGTATTTTATGTTATACAATAATTTTTGTTATATTAAAGAACTTTTCTACTATTATAAATATATTATATATATTTTATTGTTGTTGATGTAACTTATATTGTCAAACATTAAATTATAACATAGTTATAATTTTATTATATCATTTGAAGTACTTTATTTACTAGTATATCAAAAATATAATGATGTTGTAAAGTTAAGATTATTAAATATCAACAAAAGAGAAAATTATTAAATATTATTCATAATTATGTTACTTATGAATATTAAAATATTATTAAAATTTGCTTTAGTTAATTAGAAAAAACAATGCTATAAAAACATGTGTAATACAATTTCTCAATATGCCATCCATCCTAATACTTCCCTTACCAAAGTGTGCCTAACTTTTGCATTCCCTTGAGAGCTAGTGCAATAATGTCTGTTTTTTTTACTATACATAAAATGATAGAAAATCATATTATCTTGATTATTATAACAAAAATAATTATCTTTAGAAGATATTTTCTAAATTTCTATGAATATGTGTCGAAAGATAATTTATTTTACTTTTTTTTAATATATTATAATATTAATACTTTAATATCTAATTAATAATAATAAATTTAAATTATCGTTTTCTTTAATGGAAGAATTCAAACAAAAGTAATTCTTTTAACTAAAATATTACTTTTGATAAAATAAAATAAAAATATTTATTAGTTATAAAAAATAAAAATATTTATTAGTTATAAAAAATAAAAATATTTATTAAATTGTATAACAAGACAGAATTCGTTGTTAATATTAATTGATGGAGCAACAAAAGGAGATAATAGGAGATGTATATATGATTTAAGAGAGAGAGATATGGACATAGTAGAGGATGATAAAGAGAAATATATTAAAGAGAGAACTAAGAGAGATGATTAAATGTTGGGAAAGAGAAATGGAGAAGAAAGAGAAGGCAAACAAGATAGTGAGAACAAAAAAATAACTAAAAAAGGGAGAAATAAGAAAATAAGGCGACGTAAATAAGAGAGAGGATGAGGGGAACACTCAGAAATTAAAGAGGGAGATAAATAGCTGATGATATAAAAGAGAAACTAAACTTAGATAATGTTAGACTTATTAAGATTAAAAGAAAGAAGTGAGAGAAATCATTAGACAAAAATTATATCTTAATAATTTAGAAAATAGTATTGGTTAATATTTGCATATTAAATATATATATATAATTAAATATTTGTATAATATTATAATTTAAAATTTTTATCTATTAATTTAAAATCTTTTTATAAATTTGCATTGTTTAAAACGTTAATTAAATAAAAAATAGAATAACAACATTATTCCGAGATGTTATCCTTATATAGCAATATAAATAATAAATATTTGTAATATTTCATATTTATTATATAATTTTACATATTTTTTTAAATATAATATATTATTAATATATTAAAAATATTTTACACATAGCATGTACTTGCTATTATAAATATTAATAGTTTCTACTTATTATAATTAATAAAAGTTATCTTATTGATAATAAAATAATAATATAGCTATTATAATATTTTGTGTCATGAAGTATTGTATTTAGTGCTACATTAAAATGATAATGATGTTTCAAATTTATTAGTAATAAATAATTACTAAAATTGGAATAGTAAAATATAATTTTTAAATTTTATTTATTGTAAATATTTATTTTTACTTAATTCAAGTTCCATTTAATGTAGAAACTAATGTAAAAAAAACAATATGTCAATTTTGAGCAACTCTTCATAGGTCACACATCGCATTGTTACTCTTATCAAAGTACGAGTAACTTTTACGTCTTAAAGAGATTCAATAGTATAATTTGGGTGTGGTAGCATACACATGCAAGAGCTAGAGAATCATATGTGTTTATTATTTTTCAAAAAATTGAACTATTCATCAATTTTTTAATTTATCATCTGTGTGCACTTTCACAAATAACTTAAACTTTACCATATATATTGTAATACATTCAAATTTTAATATTTTGATTATATTAAATTAATAATACATTATGTACAATAGTATTCCTTTAAAATTAGATTTTCATATACAAAATTATTTTAAATAAATTATAGTTCTTATAAGTAAAAACTTTATTTTCTTATTACAAATATTGAATGTATTTTTTTATTTTAAATGTAAATTAAATAAAATAAAATAAATGAATTCATAATTAAAGTTTATTAAAAGAGATAAAAAAGAAATCATAGTGATCAAGATAGGTATATTAGAAGGCAGTGTCATGCATAAATAGTGGAGCGATAAAGAGGAAAATAGTAGGATATAGAGAATAAAGAGATGATTGTATAAAGATCGAGAATAAACAGAACATAATGGAGATAAAGAGAATAAATAAAAATATGAAAGGGGGAGAAAAATTAAAAAAAAAAGAGAGAGATAGAGGAGACATTAGGTGATAGAAATGAAGAAGTGAAGGAGAGACATATAAGGTAATAATAATAAAATAAAATTTATATCGCAATAATTTAAAATAAAATATCAAGGGATATATACATATTAAACATATATGTTGTTAAACATTTAGTGGTATTAATATAGTGCAAATGACTAAGTTTTTTATTGATTATTAATTTAATTTAATTTTATTTGTGTGAATAATTTAAAATTTTAATTAGATATAAAGTAATATCATTATTCCAACATTGTATCTTTAAGTCAATAAATAAATAAATAACAAAAATAAATTATATTTAATATTAATAATATATTTTAGGGACTTTATGCTCAATAATATATTATTGATACATTAAAAATCATTTTATGCATAAAATGTATATACAATTATAAATTTATATTAATTATGCTTTATTATCATTTATATAACTTATGTTGCCTAACATTAAACTATTTTTTGTTTTTTACTTGACTACACTATAATAAATTGTATAACTAATACTTTATGAAAATGATAATGATGTCATAGCATTCATATTATTAAGAAATAAGAAAAAAATTATAAAATAACATTAATAATAATATAAGTTATTAATGTTAACATATTGTTAGAATCATCTATCGTTCACATAGAAAAGGAATGTTGTCAACAAATATATTTAACTTGAGGGCTTCTTCAGAAGACACCCATCCAAATTCTACTTTCACCAAGTCATTCTTATATTTAGCATTCAAATGAGGCCCATTGGTACAGTTTTGGTGTGGATTCACATGCATACAAAACTAGAAAATCATATTTGGGTGATTATTTTTAAAACTAATGAACTATTTGAAGAAGTTTTCTAAATTGTAATAAATAAAACCTTTAAAAAAATTTTATTTTTATTATATATGTCATAATTTATTCAAATAAAAATTTGTGTGTTTTATTATTTCACTTAAAGTAAATTTTAATACATTAAAATTATTTTCTCTAAATGATAGTTATTATAGTGATCAAAATTTTTTTTTCTTATTACAAAGAATAAATCTATATTTATTATTTAAAATAATATCAATTTTCATAAAATGATATATTACTTAATTAATGTTAACAGATGGAATTGAAACTAGTGATGTGGTGATGGAGTTGGGTACACTAGAAGAGAGTGGAATCATGGAATGATAAATGAGAGATAAAAGGGAAACTATTAATGAAGAAAGAAAAGAGATGGTCTAACGATGAGAAAGAGAAAAAGTGTAACATGATAGAAGATAAAAGTGATAGACATAATAAAGAATAAAGCAAAAAAAGAGAAGATTATAAAATAGAGTGTTATAGGAGAGAGTTAGTTTGGTGAAGACAAAGTGAGAGAAGGTAGATAAAATAAGTGAAATAAAATAGTTGAGAAAAGAATGCGAGAGCCTTTTCGAAAAAAGGAAGGGAGAGAAATAATTAAATAAACATTATATTTCAATTTTTTAACCTACAAAAATTAACAAAAATTGATAATTATTAAAAAGGAAACAATTCGATGTTTATTAGTATTTTAATGAAAAATAAATGTTTAAATAATATGTCAACTACAAATTTAAAATTGTTTTAAAAAATTTATAATTTAAAATTTTAACTAAATAATAAATAATATCAATACCTAAGATTTATTTTTATTGTGACATAACAAAGATAAGTTTAAAAATATTTTGGTAATGATATTCTTTTAAGTAGATTATTTATATAATATATTAAATTACATTAGAAAACCTTAATGCACACTATCTATAAGCTATTATAAATATATGCTACATTAAATTTTTTGTAGTTGATATAAGTTACGCTATCTATAGTTAAATTATAATTATAATTTCACTATATTATATGATGTGATATATTTAATAACTCTCTTATTCTTTCACTTTTTTTCATTCCCATTATCACTCTCTTATTTATCTTCTCTTTTTCTAAATCTATGTAGCCCTCACTTCCTCTCTCTTCTATCACTCTTGATTTTCTCAACTCTCACTCTTTCATTTTGTTATTTATCCTCAATATCTTCTCATTTTCTTTCTCCTCTCATTTTTTTCATTCATTCCATCTCTCTCCTCTCTCAAGTAATATTTTTCTCTCTATCACTCTCTTACTTGACCCTAACTCTTAGTTTATGCTAAACTTATTTCCATCACGAATATTTTTGTACCTCAATTAATTAAAATTAATTAAGAAAAACCTTATGTTTCATACGTTAATCTATACTTAAAAAAATAAGTTACTTTTTATAATTTATAATGAATAAATAAATTTATTGTTTATTTATAAGAATTATTATTTAGTGAAAACAATTCTTAAGTATTAAAGTTTTCATTATGAGAAGTAATTATTACAAATTATTTCTTCTCATACTTGATATAATTAAGTAGTTAATATTGGAATTATTTTTCACACAGATAATAAGAATGAAATTAGATTTGGAAGTGGATAAGGGATGGTAATTTGGAATCATTTTTGAACAATTCAATACTTTTGATGCAATAATCTATTGTACAAAATGTTTTTTAGCATTGTTTTTCTAATAAAGTGATATTTTATTTTCACAGTATACTAACAATGATCAGTAACATAATTATGATTGTTATTTTGTATTTATATTTTAGTTATTATTTATTAATATATAATTTTTAACACCATTGTAGATTTATGAACATTTTAAGAATAGTACTTCATTTGATGTAAAAGAATAATAACTTATATATAATTCAATAGCGAGCAACATAACTTATATGAATTATAATAAAGAAGAATAAACAAATGTGTATAATTGTGCATGAAGAATATGTGCATAAGTAAAATTAATTATGAAATCTCTTGGGTTATGCTCTTTAAAATACATTTTCCAAAATAATATTTATTTTATTTTTCAATATTTCAAAATTAATTAAATGCTTTATAAGAACTATAATTTAGTAGAAATAATTCATCTATATGGATGTTTCTATTAAGGGACATAAGAAAATAAAAAAATTATTATTAGCTAAAAAAAATAAAGTTTTAATATTTGAATATATTATGATATATACAATTACTATAAATGTTTTTTGAATGTTTATGCACAGGATAATTCATCATATTTGTTGGACACTTCATTAACTTTGGGCCAACAAACGGCACAAGTATGTTGTCCTAACATCTTTATGCACGCACAACCACACCAAGAATTTTAGTGCTTGACGTCATTAGAACTCCAAAAATAAGTATTCATCAACAAGAGTAGTATTAGGGTGGTTGCACGTTTCAAAAGTCATTCTTTTTCACATATTTCTTGATATCATTTGATTTTCGAATGAATGATAGTTGCCTATCATAACATGTTAATATTCATACAAAACGTTTAATTAAAGTTATTAATTTCTATTTTTGTTAATATATATTAATGTTAACTTTTTAAATTAAATGCATTACTAAAAGAGATGTTATATCAAAAGTCAAGCTAATGTTTAAAAATTTGTCACATGCTAAACTAAGCAGAACTTAAAATTTTTGTTGTATTTTAATAATATTTAATACTAGATGAGTTTAACATGTTAATATTAATAAATACTAGATGCAAAATTATAATGATATATAACGTTTATTTAATAATTTACCGTTCTCATTCATTGACTTTATTCTCTCTCCTATTACAACTCTCTTATTTGTCCTCACCTTCTCTATCACTTATCTTTGCCTCACCCTCTCTCACCTCCTCTATATTTCATATCTAATTTTTTTATTTATTCTCTCTATCATTTCTATCTTCTATCTCATACCTTTTTTCTTTCTCTCTTCATTCAATCATCTCTTTCTTCTCTTTATTAATCTTTCCCTCACAAACTATCTCTTATATATCCATGGCTCTCTCTTTCTCAAAGATAATCTCCATAGTAATTTTCAACCTTTTTACTTGTATAAATTAATCTTTGTTAATAAATATTTAACATTTGAAATTTTTTTATATATTATAAATAATCAAAATGTGTTATATTATTTATAATTTAAAAATTTGTTATATAGTTGTACACTATAGTTTAATGAAAGTAATTTCTTTGTGTGAATTTTTACATGAAGGGAAATAATAATATACATATCTTTGTTTTAGTTCAACATAATAATAGTATTAATATTAGAAATACTATGATAAACTTAAGAAAAGAAAGTATTTTTATTAGTATTTATGCAAGATAATTTTTAAAATATCTTAGTCTTTTCATAACTTTGTGCCAACAACCACACAAGTATAATTATTTGGCTTTCATATTGATGTTTAACAACAACTCCATTATAACATTAATTATCATTAGAAATCAAATGTTAAGAGTACTTGGGTGGGAGTAGTATTGGAATGGGTAGCCTCTTAATTGACATTTAATTTTATTAATATAATAATATTTTAAAATAAAATAGGTATGAATGATCGTTTATAATTTCCTTTTAAGTTATTAATTTCTAATCTAAACTGTTTAGCATCCTTATAATTTCCATGAAATATGAAAATAGCACTTCATATAATGTAATAAAATAGAAACATTAATATAATTTAATTGCATGTAAACCAGCCTATTAAAAGCTTTTTAATTTAATAATAATACATTATATAACCTAACTACCTAATATTATATCATGAATATGAAATATGTTTAAAAAGTTTTATAAACGTTGTGTAATTTAAAAACAATAACAAAGAGTAATGATGTTATTTATTATATTTTAGGTAACCTTCTAAGTTGTCTATATTAAAAGATTATGAAACTTTGAATATTTTTAGATTAAAAAATTTTTTAAGCTTTTATATGTTTCATAAATTAATATTATTAAATTCTAAAATTTAAATTGTTGAGTTGTATTTTTTATTTAACTATTATCCATGTTTTTCTCTTTATCTCAATTGTTAACACAATCTTTTACTTTCTCTTCACTCTCAATATGGTTATAGTATTTGTCTCCCCTTCTTTAACTCTATCTTCCCCTCACCCTATTTTTAATCTATTTAACTCTTATTTATCCTTTCTGTCACTTTCATATTGTTTTTTTTTTTTTTTTTTTTTTTTTTTTTTTTTTTTTTTTTTCACTTTCATATTGTTAAATACACATTCTATCACCTTTTTCTTCTCTCCATTCTCTCTAATTTATCTTTGTCTTATCTATCCTTGACTTCCCCTATTTGGAACACATATCTTTATGATTATTATCCTTTTTAAGAAATTTTTCCTTGTACACTTTAACATATGTTTATAATAATAAATAAGATTATATTACTAAAATTAATAAGAAAATTTAACATTATTAATAATTCTTTTTATGAATATTAATGTTAAAGGAATTAATACTATAAAATTTATTTTCAAATTAATATAATTAAAATTTTAATATTGAAATTTATTAAAAAAAACTAGGTAAAATATAATAATTTTTAAAAGTGCATATGCATGGTAATTTTAAAAATTTCTTGAATAGTTAATTATTTTAAAAATAATAACCACACCATTATGAGTTTTTAACTTTTATATTCATGTGTGACCACACTAGAATTATATGATAGGATTTCTTTAGAACTACAAAGTAAAGTAAGACTTGACTAAAGTAGTAATGGGATGCATGACATCTTTAGAAATCTTACTTGTTGCTCATATTTTTTTGAGAATATTCATTTTTCTAATGGATGATAGTTTATTTCGATGGAATTTTTAAAATTAATAAAAACATTATTTTTAATTACATTTTATAATTTCCATATTAGTTATATTTATAATACTATCATTTCTAATTATGGGTATTATTAAAAGAATACTATATTAATATTGAACATACATTTTTAATCTTTATAATATATTAAAATACAACAAAAAATTGTTGTTATATTTTAATAATGTTTTGTTTTACATGTGAATATTAATAAAAACTAAATGTTAAAGTTTCATGATATATAACCTTTTTTAGTTATTTCTTTCACTTCTTTCTCTTTATCTCAAAAGCTCTCACATTCTATAATTTTTTCTCTTGCATTAAAACACTCTTCTTTGTCACTGCCATCTATAACACTTTGTCTTACCCTCAACCCATCTTTTCTCTATCTCTCCATTTTTTTCATATCTCTCTAACTTTTACTTTCTTATTTATTCTCACTATCTCTCTTGTGTCCTCTCCCTTCTTTGTTTTCTCATTCACATCAAGTAATTATCTTTTTACTCTCTTTATTAAAATGATCCTCATTGACTCTCTCATATATATCCACAACTCTCTCTCTCCCCAAAATATATATTGATAACCATTTTTACTTTTTTTATTGTATCATTTAATATTAGTTAAGAAATCACTCATGTTTCAAATTTTTTTATAGATTTTAAATAATAAAAATATATATTTTTTTGTTATTTAAAATTAAAAAATAATTCCAATTTTTATTTTCAAGTACCAAAATTTAGGAAAATAATTCCTTTTTTAAATGTTAACTTCAAGGGAAATAATAACATACCTAATTTCTCTCTAATTTAATATAATAATAGTGGAAATATTATGATATATTATGACCTATATATTATTCACAAAAGTACTATTATACAAATTTTTAATGCATGTTCGACCACACCATCATCATAACAATGAACCTTAATAGAAATTAAAAATAAAGCATGCTTGGGTTTGTGTGGAATTTGTACAGGTGATTTCTTGAGAAGTCATGTTGAAAATATTTTTTATAGCATTTGTTACTCTAATTAACGACATCTAATTTTAGTGATATGGTTATATTTATAAATATTATAATTTTGAATGATACTTTATAATTTATACTTTTGATATTATTTACTAATATTAACAGTTTAACATTATCATAATCGACACATAGTAGAAAAAATATTACATCATATAATGTAATAAAATAATAAATTTAATATAATTTAATTGTGAGCAAAGCAATCGTTATTAACAGTAATAAAGTAGAATTACCATACAATTATACAAGCAATATATGTTATGAATAAGCAATTCTTATTATAACAAAAATAATATATTTTGCAAATTAAACTACCAAAAATTATATCATGAACATGAGATATCATATATAATTACTATATATATTGTCATAAGAAGATGATATCTAAGATTAATGGTATTAATTTTTTGTTAACTTTATAATTCATAATTATTAATAAATAATATTAAATTTAAAATTACCATATATTTTAAAAATTTGTAAAATACATAAACACTACAAAGCTTTGCATTTTCATTATATTCAAATAAAATTTCATATTATATATGTTTTACGAGTTAATATTTATAAATTTTGTTAGTTAGATTGTTGAGATGTAACAATTATTGAATTTGTTTTTTTCTCTTTACCTCCATAGCTATCACATTATGCTATTTCTTTCTCTATCATAATCATTCTCATTTTTATCTTCTCAAATCTATCTCTTTACCTACCCTTCATCCTCTCTTCCCTCAATTTCTTTATATTTTCTCATTTCTCTATCTTTGGTATTGTCATTTACACATTTAATCTCCCTTTTCCCTATATCCTCTCTTTTTTCCTTTTTCTTCAAGAAATAATCTCTCCTCTCTACATCTATTATAATTTTGCTATTTATTTTTCCTATTTTTCAATGAGTTGCACTTTTTTAGAATGATTTCTTTATCACCACTATCTTTTTTTGCTCCATTAACTAAGATTTATTAAGAAATCTTTTTGTGTTATTTACTATAATATATATATTTATAATATAAATATTTTTATTTTTATTTATTGATAAAATGTGTTTCTAATTTTAAAATAATTTTGATGTATGAAAATTTACTTTAAATAAATTATAATATAAATAATATATTATTAATTTAATAAAATAAAAAATATTAATTTTTTATCTATTATAAAATAAATAATAAATTTAACGTAATTTTTTAAGGTGTATATCAAAGATAATGTTTTGACCAATTCATTAGTTTTTAATCAATAATCACATAAGCTTAACTTTCATACTTATTTAAGCATGTGTAACAGCACCAGTATTATAACAAAGGATCAGTTTGGAATGATAAAGTTAAGCAAGCATTGGCCAAAGCAGTTCTAAGATGTGTGACCTTTTGAAAAATATTCTTATTAGACATTTTGTTTCATAGCATTGGTTTTCTTAATGTAAGAGGTTGATTTTAATAATATGTTCATATTCATAAAAAACTTAATTATAATTATAATTTATAATTTCCATTATTGTTATTATTCATTAACTTTCAAATATTGTTATCATTTTCATATAATATTAAAACATCATTTCATATGATATAATAAATTAATAAATATTATATAATTTATATACTTATAATAGTATATAAATGTTGTCTATAAAAAGTTTTAGCACTATAATAAATTAATAAATTGGATAAACTACCATAACTTATATTACTAACATAAAATATTTTTTATTTTTATTATAAATTTTATGACCTATGGGAATAATATCTTAGATCAATGCAATTCTTTATAATTTAAATTATATTTTAATTTTATTCATTAATAAAAGAAAATTTAAATCAACAATAAAAAAAACTTTAAACATTCATAATTCACATAAACAACACAAATCTCAAAATTTTTTATTAAAATAATATATATATATATATACAAACACACATAACATTTTATGTTAATATCAAAAAATATGATTACTTCAATTTTTAAGATATAACTTTCATTTGATAAATTTTCTCACTTCTCTTTATCTAAAAAGCTTTCATTTTCTCACACTTTCATCTTTCTCCTATTATCTTCTCTTATTTGCATCTCTTTCTCTTTCTCTTTTGTCCATCACCCTATCTCTTCCATCTATCTTTTTTCTTATTTCTCTCTTTCATTTTAATTCTCTTTATCTCCTTTATCTTCTCTTTTTCTTCTCATTTTTTCTCTTTCTCTTCACTCAAACAATTCTATCTTCTCCTCATTATAGTTTTCCCTATTTTCCTCTTATATCTATCTATGACTCCCTCTATCTTTCATTATACTTTTCATTATCACCACTGCTCCTTTTTTAACTCCATCATTAATATTATATAAGAAATTTCTTATGTCACAAATGTTATTATATATTCTAAATAATTAATGCACTTTATAATTTTCTCATCAGAAAATAATTAAAATTTTTTATTTATAAGAAGTAAAATTTTTTGAAATAATTCTTATGTATTAATGATTATTTTTAAAGAAATAAGAATATCCGTAATTTCTTATATATTCAATATAATTAAATTATTAATTTTAGAATATCTTTATATTATACGTAATAAAGAATTTTTTAAAAATTTTCCTTCGTATTAAATTAGAAAAATTATTGAACAATTCATTTTTTTATGTTCACACAAATATGATTTTTAGACTTTTTTTTGCAATGTGAGCATTATTAGGTTGGGTGAATTATTGAAAAAGCCTTGTGTTGGACATATGTTTTGATAGGTTTTTTTTCTAAGGAATGGTAGTTAATCTTAATAATTTATTAACTTGTATAAATAATGTAATGAAAAATAATATTTTACAATTTTTGATTCTTTTATTTTTTTTCAATATTAACTTTATGATATTGTTATCAATTTCATGTAATATTAAGTGTAAGACCTCATAAAATATAATAAAATAATATATTTAATGTAATTTATTATAAGTAATCATAACATATATGAAGTATAATATGGTACAATTAACTCATTCATATGCTGCTATAGTGACATGCGCATACCAAAGCTAGAAAATCATACTAGTGTGATTGTTAAATTAAATAATTTGGATGGCTAATTTTTATTGTTATTTTAGTATTTATTTATTAGTATTAACTTTATAACATCTTTTTCTTTTTTATATAGTAATAAGTATAGTGCTCACTTGATATAATAAAATAGTAACAATAACATAATTTTACACATAACAATAAAACTTACATTACTTATAATAAAGCAAAAAAATAGCATTTATAATATTATGTACTTGCTATGTATAAATATTTTTGGTAAAATTACATATTATACAAATAAATGAAGTAAACATATGTCATGAATACGAAATATTATTGATATCTATTGTTTATATTATTTCATACGAAGATAATGGTATTACTTATTATTATATTTAAAAATTATACATATTAATAAAAAAATATTGTATTAATCATCAACATATACTTTAAACTTTTGCAGTATAATAAAATCTAAAATCTTCAATTTTTCATTGTATTTTTATAATTTTCAATAATATATGTTTAATATGCTAATATTAATAACTATTATATGTTATTGAGATATAACTTCTATTTAATTATTTCTCTCACTTCTTTCTCATTTTCTCAATAAAACTCATATTTTCTCACTTTCACTTTCCTCTTAATTCCATTCTCTTAATTTTCTCAGCCTTTTTCTTGGTCTTTCCCTCCCTCTCCCTATCTTTATCTTTCTCAATTTTAAATCTCTTTCAATTATTTAATAGTCTCTCTATCTCCTCTATCTTCTCTTTATTCTATTTTTTTCTCTTTTTGTTCATTTATTCATCTCTATTATCTCTCCTATATTTGTTCATGACACCCTCTCTCTTTTAGTGTACATATATTAGTTAGCTTTATCTCTTCTTTCTAACTCCATCAACTAATATTAATAAAAAATAAATTGTATTTACCACATTAAACCATATTTTAAATAATTAATATAGATTTATCTTTATAGCTAACAAACAATTTCAAAGTTTTCCTTATAACTAAAATTTTGTCTAAATAATTCTTACATATGAATGCCCACTTCATGGGAAATAATAATATATATATATGTTTATTATTAATTCAATATATCTAAAGTATTATTATTTTGATATATTATGACATAAGAAATAAAAATAGCTTTTCTAAAATTTAATGCTAGATAATTTGGAACATTTTGCAAAACAATGCAATGTTTTTAGGGTAATAATCATAGAGATACAACTGTTTTTCTTTTGCATAAATGTATGACCACAAAAACATTATGTCCTTGAATTTTATCTATTTTCCAATGTTGAGCATATTTGGGTGATAGTATCATTGGGATGCATGACCTTCTAAAAAGTCCTATTGCACAAAATTTTTCTGGCCCTTTTTTCTAATTAATACCATTTTTTTGAATAATAGATTAACATTTATAGATAACGTAATTATGAATAATATTTAATAATTTTAAGTATTCTTAACTTTTTATTTATAATAACTTTACAATATTATTATTATTATTATGAAGTAATATTAAATACAATAGATCAAATACTATAATAAGTTAATAACTTCAAGGAAATTTATTTTTGGCAACATAATCAATGTCAACTAAAATAAAATAGAGTTAATATATTTTTATAGTATAACACATATATGGCATGCATGAAAGTTTTTTAATTAAATTAAATGTATTATATGTCATAAGGTAAGAAAAATTATATCATGTATATTAAAATTTTTTATATTTGTTATATATTGTGTCTAATGAAGATAATATCTAAGAGTATTGACATTGTTTATTATTTAGTACACTTTTTTGATTACATATATTAATAAAATAATATTAAATTCAATGTCATCATACATTTTAAATTTTTCATTATACTAAAATAATAAAAAAACATATTGAATTTTTATTTTATTTAAATTATAGTAAGTATTATATATGTTTAACTTCTTAATATTAGGAAGTACAAATGATAAACTCATTTGTTATTACTTTTATACAATTGTTTCTCACTATCTTTTATCTAAATATCTCTCACATTCTCACATTTTCTCTTCTCTATCATTATTATTCTCCTAAATGACTCTTATTCTCTATCTCTACCTTCTACTAACCCCCTCTCCATTTTATTCAATTTTTTCTCTCTTACATATTGTTATTTAGTCTCTCCATCAATTTTGTCTTCTCTCTATTATTATTTTTCTCTATATCTCTCTCCTTTATAACAATAACTCTTTCTCTTCAAAAATACTTATCTTTCTCACTACTATCTTTGTTTTAAGTATCATCAAATAAGATTAATTAAAAAATCATTTGATTTAAGAACTTTGAGATATATATATATATAGTTATTATCTTTAATTAACAAATAAGTTAACATTCATAACAATTCTTTGGTGTGAATGTGCAAATTAAAGAAAATAATAATATTAATAGTTTCTAATTAATTTATTATAAATAAAATATGGATATCCAAATATATTACTACAAATATTTTAAAATTAAAAAATATTTTTTTAAAGTATATATGCTTAATAATTTAAAAAATATCTTGGTTAGTCCTTTATGGTTTTGGAAAAAATCACACACAAATGATTTTTTGACTTTTCTTTACATGTAACACCATCATTGTTATAGCTTGAACGTCATTTGAATTGCAAAATTAAGCATGCCATTGTAATAGTAGCATTGCAGTCGATGACCATCAAAAACTTCTCATGTTTAACGTATTTTTTCAATACTATATTTTTAATTAGAAAACAAGTTGATTTTAATAATATGTTAATCTTCTAGAACAAGATTAACTAAGAATGATTTTTTATGATCTCCATTTTATTTATTATTTACTATTATCAATTTTATATGACATAAAAAATTAATAACTATAATTTAATTTAAATTTACATTACATAACTTTTATCAACTTTTATAATATAATTTTAACAAATTACTTTTAAATGATAAATTTTTAATTTTTTCTAGTTAATTTTAAATAATAAATTATTAATATCTTAAAAAACAATAGTATATAGTAAATAACTATATATATATATATATTTACTATATACTACTTTTTTTTTAATATTTTAGTAATTTATTATTAAAATTAACTAGAAAAAATTAATAATTTATTATTTAAAAGTAATTTGTTAAAATTATATTATAAAGTTGAAATGTTACATTCATATTATAGTAATATCAAAAAATAATAAATATATTTAACACATAATTTATTTTTAAAATTTTGTATATTAAAAAAATAATATTATATAAATATTCAACACATATTTTAAATCTTTACAACTTAAGAATATCCTTTGAAACTTCAAACTTTAGCTGTATTTTACTAACTTTTAAAATTTATATTTTTAACTTGTTCATTGTAAAAAATATTGTAAATTTAATTATTATGAAACATCCATTATTAAATTATATTATTCACTTTTTTTTATCTCAACATCTCTTATAGTTTCCCACTTGGTTTTCTCTCCCATTATCATTGTTTACTTATCTCTCCATACTATATCTATTTATTTTTCCCCTACCCTCTTCTAATTTATCTTTCTATTTCACTTTGTTAATTATTCTATCTTTTGTAGCTTCTCTCCCTCCTCTCTCTTTTCTCTCTCTATTTTTTCAATCATCTCTCCTTTCACACTCTATTAATATTTTCCTTTATCTCTTTTATCTATCTATGACCCTTACTAATTCCTAATATTCTGATCTCCATCACCACTATCACTTATGTTAGCTCCAATAAGCAATATTAATAAAAGTACCTCTCATGTTATATTCTTTAATATATATTTTTCATGATAGAAATATTTTTTGTTAAAATTAATAAATAATTCTTTTATCTATAAAACCTATTATTTAGTATAAATAAGCCTTCTTTGTAAATATTTTCTTTACGATAAATTTTAATACAAATAATTTCTTATTAATTTAACAAACCTAATGTATTAATATTGAAATATATAGAAAGAAATATAATAAAAATGATGTTATTTGTTAACATATTTTTTGACGATGATTTAGAAAATCAATTCAATAATTATAGTTTTTTAGACTACCATCACATTTGTATATGTTTCTTAACTTCGATATGCATTTAAAACAACACCAACATTAGAGTGCTAGAATTAAAGTTAAGCATGCATGCGTGAGCATAGTATTAAGATTGGTGACCTCCTTAGCAATCCACATCGTACACATATTTTTCATAGCATTTGCTTAACTTATGAATAACAATTAATTTCGATATTATGTTAACTTTTATAAATGTCATAATAATGAATGTTGTTTTGTAATTTTCTCTTTCATTACTTTTTGTAATATGAACTATATACAGTTCCTATCATTTTTGCATATCGTTAAATATATGATCCATATGATGAAATAAAAAAACAACATTAACAAAATTTAACATTGGCCAACATAATCTATGTAAACTATGACAAAGTATAATACATATATCATAATAGTATATTGTATGACATGAACTATATAACAATTTATAAAAAATATGAAATATTTTTTATATTTATTGTCTATATAATATCATATGAAGATATTATATTTGAATAATGATTGAATTTGTTATATCGTTAACTGTTTAAATTACAAGTGGTAATGACATGATAATAAATTAATAGTTGACATATCTCTTTAAAATTTCAAATATATTAAACTAAAATAAAACTCTAAATTTTTTTATTTATTTAAATAGTATTTAATGTTTTATATGTTTACTATATTAAAGTTCAAAAAATATTATAAAAGAAATAATTTAGATATTGCTTTTATTTAATCATATTTCTTGATTGCTTCATTTTATCTTAATAAATCTCTTATTTTAACTTTGTTCCTTCTCCTATTGTCATTCACTTATTTGTCTTCTCTCTCTTTCTATTCCCCTCGTCATCTCTCTTCTATCTTTATTTATTTTCCCATTTTATTTACCCTTTCATGTGATTTTTTATTTTTGTTGCCTCCTTTTTCTCCTCTTTTGTTTTTCTTTCTTTTCATTAAATCCTTACTTCTCTCCTGAGTAATACTCTCCTTTGTACTCACTCTTACCTATTAAAGACCTTTTCATCCAGTATGTCCACCTCCATCACTATTACATCTTCTTTTCCCACCATCAATTAAGATTATCGATGGCATAAATCATGTTGCATTCTTTAATATATATTTCTTAACAAAAATATATTTTTTTTATTTTTTAATAATTAATATGTAATTTAATTTTTTATTTCTAAAAACTATAACTTATTGGAAGAATTTTTATGATATAGCATTTACTCTTTGAGAAATAATAATATAAATAATTTCTAATAAGCTTAATATATTTAAAGTATCAATATTGGAATATATTATGATATATTTGATAAAATTAACATATTTGTTTGAAGAGAGTATTCCTCATAATATAAAAATTTCCTAATCAATTAATTATTTTTAAGAGAATAATCACATAAGTATTGGTTGTTAACTTTTGGACGCATGTGCCATGATAAAAGTCTTACAACACATGATTTTTGTAGAACTTAAAAGTTAAGCATGCTTGGGTGAGCATAGTATTTGTATAAGTATGCTATAGAGAATCACTTACGTTGCCCATATTTTTCATATTATTCTTTTTTCTTATAAATGACAATTGATTTTAATAATATATTGATTTTTTAAGACATGAAATAAATTTTATTATATACATATATAATTAATTAATTTCTAATATTAACTTTATTTTCTTTTAATATTATAAAAAATAAAAAGGCATCAAAATTATTTAATGTTGGAAAAAATAAAGTATACCAATGACAATAGAGTAGAATTATTATATATTTATAATATTTTAAAAATGAAACATAAAAATTATTTATAATACAATAATAATATATTAAAAACATAACTACTACTACTACTTCTTCTTCTTCTTCGACTTCTTCTTGTTCTTCTTCTTAGGTCCATAATGTAATATAAATTAAGAAATCTCAATTTAATGATAGTTTAACCTTTTCTCATAATAACTAAAAAATTATTATTTAGAATTAATAGACAACGTTTTTTATTTATAAGAAATATTATTATATGGAAATAATTTATATTTAAGAATGTTTATAGGTAAGAAAATAATATTTTATTTTTTCTAATAAATGACAACGTATTTTAATAATATATTGATTTTTTAAGTAATGAAATTATTTTTTATTATATACATATATTATTAATTAATTTATAATATTAACTTGATTTTCTTTTAATATTATAAAAAATAAAATGCCATCAAAATTATTTAATATTAGACAAAATAAAATATATCAATTACAATAGGGTAGAATTATTTTATATTTATAATATTTAAGAAATGAAACATAAAAAGTATTTATAATAAAATAATAATATATTAAAAACTTTACTACTAATACATCTTCTTCTTCTTCTTCTACTTCTTCTTCTTCTTAGCTCCATAATGTAATATAAATTATGAAATCTCATTTTAATGATAGTTTAACCTTTTATAATAATAACAAAAAAAAAATTATTTAGAATTAATAGATAATGTCTTTTACTTATAAAAAAATATTATTATAGGAAATAATTTATATTTAAGAATGTTTAAATTGAAGAAAATAATAGTGTACAAAATTTTATATTAATTCAAAATAAAAAAATTATTAGTATTAGAATACTTTATGACATATATAATAAACATAACATCTTTTTTCAAATTTTACATGCATGATAAATTAGAAATAATTTCAAATGTTTTATTAAGTTTTTTATAATATTCAGAAAAGGTACTATTTTGTTTGTGCTTATGATGTGTGACCACGCTAGTTTTAAAAAGATGGTTGTTATTAAATGTTAAAATTTAGCATACTTCGATGAGAGTTGTACACAATGGGTGACTTTTAAGCTATCCTAATGTTGTACATAGCTTTTCATAACATTTATTTCTGTAATGAAATAAATTTTACTTTAATACCATATTAATTTTAATATTTTTTTTATATATGATATTTTATAATAAACTTTAGTTTTTTTCATACATAAGTATACTTTTTGCTCATTATTAATACATGCAGTTAAAATATATGATAAAAGAATAAATTTAACTTAATTTAATAGATGAAAATATATCTTATATCTAATATGTTACAATAGAACTAATCTATATTTATAGTTGTTTTTACATGTTTGCCAAAATGGTTTTTTTGATATAATGATGATATGTTATAAAACATAAACTATCTAAAATTTTACATTATTATGGCATATTTTTTTATATTTCAATTAATGCTTAACATAAACTTAAATGTTTGCAATATAGTAAAATACTTCTAAACCTTTGAGGTTTTTTTATATTAATTATATTTAATGTTATCTATAATTAACATTTTTGTCTCTTGTCTTTGTCGCATTGTCTTCCCCTCACCCCCTCTCTCCTGTCTCACTCATAATTTTCTTGTTTCTATTTTTCTTTCACTATGATATTTTTTCTCTCTATCACCTATATCTTGCCTATCATTTCTCTCTTTTTCTCTTTCTCTTCATTCATTTATCTCTCTTCTCCTATTATTACTATTTGTTTCTATTTCATTCCTACATATCCTGGCATTTCTCAATTATGATAAGCTTATATACATCACACATATCCATTTTTATCTTATCAATTATAAAGAATTTAGAAATCTCTGATGTCAAACACTTTAATATAGATTTAATTATTTAAAACAAATAAATAATTTTTAAATTTATTTCTAAGAATTTTAAATTAATGTAATTAATTTTTAGAATGAATATTTGCTTTAAGGGTAATAATATTGATAATTTCTTTTCAATTTAATATAACTAAGACAATAATTTTCTAATATATTATAAGAAATTTATTAAAGAAAAAAAATTAGAAAAAATAAGACAAGGTAATTTTGAAATGCTTTTAAATAACTCTTAATCTATGAGACAATAACAAAAAGAGTATGATTTAATGGCTTTTCTATAGATTTGTAGCCACACAAAATTATAGCACTACGTTTCTTAAAAATTAAAAATGTTTGGTCAAGAGTATATTGGAATGTGTGAACTCTTGAGAAGCCCATGTGTTGCACAATTTGTTCCTCAGCATTTATTCTTTAAAAAATGTAATAATTATATGTTTCCCTCTCTTTTTCCTATACTATCTTTCTCTTGCTACTTATTCACTATTATTTTCCTCTATCACCTCCCTATTCGTTTTGACATTATTCCTCTAGTGTACCTACTCCCTTCTCTCCCAATATCTTTCATTGCAATCTCGGTCTCACTCGTCCATGTTCTATCATCCATTTATTTTCTTTGCCTTTCTCCTTTATCAGTTTGTGGTACTGTCACCTCAAAAAGCTTTTAAAATGTTTTAAATATAATACATATTAGTCTAATGTTTTATTTTTTTAATATTAATATAATGAAATTTTTTTGTTAATTTATTACAATTATTACAAGCATGAGTTTATAGCAATGTTATAATTTGCTAATATTACATCATATAAAATCTACAATGCAAAATAAATTATCAAAAAAATAAAAAAATATTATTTATTAATAAATTAGTCAATATATCTTTTTATTTATTATAATACATTGATCTTTTAATATAAATTTGAATTTTACTTGAACACATGTATAACTCTATGAAAAACATTCTATATAATAATTAATGAGTAATAATTTGTACTATATTTCTTATTTTATTTAAAAAAATTGTTATTTTGTTCATGTAAATCTTAATATAACAAAAATTATTATTTTACATTACTATATATTTTAAAAAGTTAATATACAAATTTATAAAGAAAAATTTATTTTTAATTTTATCCTCCTTATTTTCTCTCTCTATCACTATTTTCATATCTAGCTTCCCTTATGACACACATTAGTAAAACATTTCAAACATTGCATTATTATTTAAATTATATATTGATAGTATCATTTTTAAAATCATACCATCTATATATATTGTAGTATATCATATTAAAGTATCTATAAGTTATTCTGTGCTTGTGAAATAAACAACAATAAATTTATTTTTTTTTATTATGACAAAATACATATTTTGTTTTAAAAAATTCAAAATTTATGTGCATTTAATTTTTTTAGCCTACCAAATAGTGTAACTAAAGAAAACATTATAAAAGGTTATAATAAAACATTTTGTTTTATTTTTTAATATTTAAAATAAATTTAATTTTAATTACTTTATTTATAAGAACTATAATTTTGTGAAAATAATTCCTCCTCATTAATATTTATTTTAATAAAAGTAAAAATATACATAATATTTTTAAATTTTCTTATAATTGATATCTTAATATCAAAATAAACTATGACATATATAACAAAAATAATTATTTTGTAAGTTTATATGAATGATAATTTTGATCAATGTTTTAACTATTTGTTAGTTTCTAAATAATAAGTACACAACAATTATTTTCCATCTCTTCTATAGATGTTTAACAACACCAGTAATATTGCAATATATCTCATTAGAAATTCATATTTAAGAATTCTTGAGAGATAATGCTCAATTTAGTGTCTTTTTTGGATGTCTTAAATTTCCATACATTATTTCAAATAATTATTGTTTAAAGTAAATGGCACATGATTTAAACAATATGTAAATATTTGTAAGAAAAAAATTATTAATTTGAGTCTATAATTTATATGTTAATGATTGCTTATTAATACATAATACTTGTTTGAACTAAAATAAATTACAATGGATATACATTTATAGAAATGTATAGATATTTTGTGTAATTGTTTTTTTGTTATAATTAAAAATATCAAAGAACATTAACTACCTAGAATGATATCATTAATATAAAATGCTATTTATATTTATTATCTATCTTATGTCACATATTGATAGTATATTAGAGTTGTGTGGGAATGTTCACTTTAAATAGAAGTATAGTATACATACATTTTTATTAAGTTTTTATAAATAAGTTAATGACAGTAGAGTATATTACTACACATATAATGAATATAAAATATTTTTTCAAGGTGTACACCCATGCTAATTAATGTAATTTCTAAAAAAATGTTCATTATCTTCAAGACAATTGTCATTGAAGTGCATAATAACACTACATGTTATTAGAACTCAAATGTTATCGATGCTTTAGTGATTGTGGTATTGGTATGAGGGACATCATAAGAAGTTCCCTTGCATATATTTGTTGATGACTTTTTTTTTCAAATAAATGTGAGTGGCACATAATAACATGTTACTATTTGTTAATAAATAACATTACGATATATGATACTTTATAAACTCTAATTTAGTAATTATTTATTAATATAACTATATTATAATGCTACCATTTAGCATAGTACTAAATATGACCCTTAGTATGATTTAATAAAATATTTTTTTAATATACTTTAAATGTATATAATATTACTTATGTTAACAAAAATGAACTTAAATTATTATAAATTTATAGTGGCATACGAATGATGTGTATAATCATTTTTAATATTATAGTATATTATAAAACACAAGATAAATAAAATTGTGTCATTTTTATGAAATATTATTAATATTTATTATCCATGCTATTTTATATGAAGATAAAATATTACTATAATTGATACTATTTATTATTTAATTAACTTTTAAGAAAAAACTTATTAATAAAATAGTACTAAATTATAAGACAATGCAAATTTTAAACATTAGCAACATCAACACATAAAAGCAAAAGTTTTATTTTTTGTTTTTCTTAAATATGATTATATATTGTACATGATTAATAATTCAATATTAATATATACTATAAGTTAAAACTCCTTTTCCTCTCTCCTATCTCTATCTCTTTCTACTCCAATTTTTCTCTCTCTTCTCTCATTTGTCTCCTTTCCACACTTATATTTATTCTCTCTATTTCCAACCTTCTTCTCTCTTATTTTATATCTCTCTATATTTTCCCATCATATCATTTTCTATCTTCTAATTCCCACCTTTTTATCTCTTTAATACACCTGATCACTTGACCTCTCTCTTTTATTCCCTTCCTTCCAACACCCTCCATCTCACTCTCCCCTTTTTTCGTCTCTATGTATCCTTTCTTCTCCATTACGCTCTTTCTCTTTCAACTTGTTCACTTTAATTTACCTTTATGTTCCCTCTATTTTTTTATCAAGCTTCTTCCAAACTTCTATCTCCCTACTCTCTTAATTTCTTTAGTTCCCCTCTTGTCTCTCTCTTCATTATGTCTCTCATCATTACATTTTCTTCTTTTTTATTTTCAAGAAATTGTTAATCAATATTACATATTAGTAGAATTTTTAATGTGTTACCTTATCATTGCCATAAAACAATTGCATAATTTATTTGTTAGAAAGATGAGAAATACATACTTATCATATATTATAATATATGAATATTAATACACATATAACCACAATGCAACGACATTATAAATGAATCTAAAAATATTATTTCTCTAAAATTTATAAATATATTTTTTATTACAAGAATATTTTAAATTTTAAATATAAATTTAATTATATTTCTACACATGTATAAATATTATAATGTTCTTCATAATAATTAATGTGTGATAATTTAACTTAGACTTTGTATTTTTTTTGTTAAAATAAAAAATCATACTTTTTCAAATAAAACAATGTATGATAGTTATAAGTACATTGTTTTGTAATAACAAAATTAAACTAGTAGTCAACATATATTTCAAACATTAATAATAAGAAACACAACTACAAAACTTTTCATTTTTATTTTTTAAATATTATTTTATATTATATGTAATTATCATGTAAAAATAAATAAATATTATCAATTAAATTATTAAGATAAAGTTTTTATTGAAAGATTCTCTAACTTCCTTCTCTATCCTACTATCTTCTCTTATTTGTCATCTTATCATTATCTCGTTCTATTCCCCTCACCTTCTCTCTCCTATATCCCCTCTCTTCCATCATTTCTCTCTTTTTTATTTAGTTATTTATTCTCTTTTTCTCCTTTATATATGTTAACTTTTACTTTTTACTCAATATCTCTCTTTATTTGGCCATTTATATCTTTTCCAATCTCATTATCCCTATTTTCTTATCTCTATCTACTCTCTATTATAATCATCTCTATCTAAATCTCTCTTCCTTTAAAAAACTACAATCTAACTCTCTCTTCTCTTCATGTTAGTATGTGTCAATAGTTACTTTCCTTAACTTTTTCTCTTTCTACATGTTCTCTCTAGCATAACTTTGCCTTCACTTTCTAGTTTTTTGTTAAGCATCTTTAATTTCCCTTATCTCTTCTCACCCTATTTCCTTCAATTCTCACTCAATCTTTCTCTTCCTTGAATCTCTCATCACTTCATTTTCTTCCCATTTCTCCTTTTCTCTTTCTAGCATTCTCTCTTAAAAAATTTTTTAAAATATTTATATATAATAACTTTTAGTAGAATATTTTTTGTTACTTTATTATTACTATAATAACATTATTTTTTTAGAATTCTTAAAAACACATGCTTATACCATATATCATAATAGTTATCATTAATAAACATAATTTCTTATCCAACAATTTTATAAATAACATTTAAAGTATTTTTTTTCAAACTATTGTATATTTTTGTATTTTTCATAATATTCTAGATATTTTATTTAAGTTTAAATTTTACTTTATACATCATATTTTATATTTAATATTAGCAATTATATCTAATTTTCATCAAAAAAGTAATATGACAAATATAAGTATTTTGTATTACTATATATTTACAAGAAACATTGCTTAAAATGCAAATATGACCTTTCTGTTCTATCATCTCTTCTTTTAATATCCCTATTTTCATCTCATTTGTGTAATATTTCAAGTCTCCATCCTTTTCATTCATAATATTTACCTCTGTCTCTCTAGTATCTCTTTTTCTTACACAATCAGTTAATATTAACTATGAAATCTCTCATGTTAAGGAATCCATACAACATTTTGTGCATAGTTATATTATTTATATTGTATATTTAATAGAAAATTCATACAAAGCATATGCCTAACATACATTATGATATATCAACTCTAAAGTATGGATAAGTAATTATACATTTGTTGTATAATTAAAAATAATTTTTGATATTAAAGCTCTATATTTTTAACTGTACACAATTCAGTGGGTAAAATTTAATCAAACAAAAATATTTCATAAAATGATTTATTTCATATTTTTTGCTTCATAATTTTTAAAAATTTGACTATATATTTTTTAAAATTATTATTAAGTGGAAAAACATTTATCTACGAATTTCTACTTTCTAGGAAGATATAATTTAAATAATGTCTCATTAATTAAACGTAAATAAATTATTTAAATTAGATCACATTCTAATATTTGTAATAAACAAAAAATATTTTTAAAAGTTTATACAAGGGATAATTTAGAAATTATCATACACAATTTGTTATATTTAGGATAATAGTCAAGAAAATATATTATTTTAAAAATGGGTATTGTGGTCACGCAAACATTAAAACATTTGGTAAAATTAGAACTCTAACAATAGGCAAGACTTTGCTAATGATTTGGTAGTTCACCTATTTGCAAAAAAATTCATAGCAACAATTTTTCTAATGAAAGTGCATTTGTTTTAATAATACACTAATATTTTTTAATGAATAACTTAATTATATATTTTATTTCATAATTTTCATTTTACTTATTATTTATTAGTGTTAGTATTATGAAATGGTTATCATTTTCATTAAATTCCTCATTCTAGTCTAGATATCTATCTTCTTTGTATCTCTCCCTCTGTTTTCTTGTCCCTTTCTCATCTATCACTTTTTGTTTCTCTTATGTAAAATTTCATTTAAAATATTTTATATATTTTTCCTTTTAGTATAATTTTTTGAAGTTATTTTATTACTTTTCTAATAAATATTTAATTTGGTGTACTAGAATTCTTAAAAATACATGATTATAAGAGGAATTACAATATTTTAATATGAATTAACATAAAATCTATTATTCATTTAAATTATAATTAAAATTAATTATACTACTATTTAGTAACTAATAAATATGTTTTATTAACTTGCATAATAGCTTCTAATTTTGAAAATAAATTTTGATAATATTTGAATTAATATATAATTATAACAAATAAGCTTTTTATTAATTAATGTGTAATAATTCGCTTTATTTATCTTATTTTACAACTGATAATGAGAATTGAAATTCTTTCATATGAAATATAATATAAAAAATGAAATTATTTTTAATATTACATATTATTTCTAAGAAGAATAGTATACATAGGTTAAAATGTAAATATTCCCTCTTCTTTTTATCATTTCACTCTTCTCTATGTGTCATTATTTTATCTCTATCTTGTAATTTATGTTATATATTTACTAACATAGTAGTAAAAATAATTTCTATAACGTTTATTATGACATATCATTGCAAGTGCCCCAAAACATAATTATATGTTTGTGATACAATTAATGTTAATTCTTTTATATTTATTAAGAAAGGAAGAAATAATATTATTTTAATATTGTAATAATGTCTAACATTTTTTTCTATTGCAATTTTTATTATACATAGTGAAGAAATTAAAATAAGGAATGTAAATACTCAAATAAGTTTTGAAAGTGCATAAAAATGCTAATAAATAAAATTTCTAAAACCAATCATTATGTTCAAGAATTAGCCATAGAAGTACATATTTATAATTCTTATATTTGTTCTACCACAATTACATTGCAATAGTGTATATAATTAGGACAAAAAGTTAACAACGATTTGCTAATGGCAATATTAATTTGGGCAGCTTCATAACATGTTGTGTAGTACATAATCTCTAATGGCAATCATTTTCCTAATAAAAGTGAGTTAGTTTTAATAATGTGTCAATATTAATTGTTATGTAATCTTTTATGCAGCAAAGTTATCAATAAAATTAAAATATTATTTCTTATAAATTATCAAATATATGTTTTTATTTGACATAATATTTTGAGCTTTTATTATAAATACCAATTTCACTTGAACAAAGTTATAACTATGGCAAACATTCTTTATAATAATGATGGGCAATAACTTATTATATATTTTATTCTTTACAATAAAAATATTTTTTTATTTCATATAAAAAATAACACAAATATTATAATTATGAAATACGTATTTTAAAAAATTAGCATACAATGTTTAAAAAGCAAATATTCTTTTTACATTCTATTTTTCTTATTTTCTTACTCTATCACTATTTTGATATCTAGTTTCTCATGTTGCAAGCGTTAATATAATATTTCACACATCATGTTACTATTTAAATTATGTATTAATAATATAATTTTTAAAAGCTAATGATATATACATATATATATATGTATATATATAACATTATAACATATTAAATTATGTATAACACATTTTATGTTTGTAATATAATTAATAATAATTTAATTTATTTATATTTATTACAATAAAATATAAAATTAATTTCATGATTATAACAATTAGAAATTTATATGCTTTCGATTTTTAATGTACAAAATAATGTAATTTTAAAAAAAATAATAAAAAATAATAATTTGTTATTAATTTAAGATAAATAATTTATTAACATTAGAATATATTTTCATTAACATTTTAGATCATACTAACTAACTAAAAAATATTAAATTTGTAATTAACACTTACTATAAACTTTCTATACAAAAAATAGTATCAACCAAAGCATTATATTTTTCATTGAATTTAAATAATATTTTGAATTACAACAAATTAACATATTAAATGAGTTACTCTAACAACATTGCATAGTTAATTTATTTAATTATTTGTGTCACTACTTTACTATTGCAACTTTATCTCTTAGTTAATGTCTTCTACTCAACATCTCTCTCCTCTGTCCCTGTCCTTTCTCTCATTTTATTCTCTTTCAATATTTGTATTTATTATCTATCTTCTTTATCTTTACTATTTTCTCTCTTTTCTTTTTTTATATCTCTCTTTACTTTTTCTTTAAATCACTCGCTTTTGCCCCATGTAAGTTCCAATTATGAAAGTTTAATTTTAATGCTTTGAAAATAAGAGATCTAATAACATAAAAAAATATTTTTTAAATTTGTAGAGCACATTCAAATGAGTACAATGATGTTTTTCAATCTCCATTAGGCCTTTTTTAACTACTTGTAAATAAACTTAAATAAGTAATAATAATAAGAACATTTTATTATAAACAATTGGAAATATATAATAAATTTAAAATAAGACTATTAATGTAGTGTAGTATTACTAAATAAAAATAATGTAGAGGTCATACGATAAGGGAATGAGATTGTTAGAATAATTTAACCAATAAAATGTAAAGCTTTTTAATAAAGAATATGAATTATATTAAGAAATTGTGTTACAAGATAAAAAACAGATCAAGCATAACTTCCGCTATCATATGATAAGGTAAAAATAAAAGTATCATGTAATTCTTTCAAAGACTTTTGAAAAAAAATATTTAGAAATATGAAAATTAATATTTAATTAAAAAACTCATAAAAATGAGTCCATCGATGTTTGTTTAATCTTGACTAGATTGTGTTTGAAGTTATTCTGGATTGCTAAAATGATTAAAATTTAATATTAATAAATTCTTATCTTAATATTATTCTAATATAAATTATTTATTAAATTATGTAAATTGAAGTAATATGGCTAATGAAATAAAATTTATGTAAAGGACATACTAAATAAAATAATAGAGTAAAATATTAATATAACTCAACCAAAGAGAAGAAATTTAATAAAATATTATAAATCCTATAGAAATGTTGCATTCGAAGATGCTAAGAAGATTGAGTGTAATATCTTCCATCATGTAATTATGTTAAAATCAAAATCTCTCTAAATAATTTTAAAATACTTGAAAAAAACTTTGAAAAAATAAAAATTAATATTTAATTAGATAGAGCTCATTAAAAAATTTTTAATAGAATTTACTTTATCTCTATTAAAAATCTTATGGAATAACTATGAATTATAAAAATAGATATTGTTAAACAATGAAAAATTTTTATATAAACTTTTATAAAATATATTTTAAAACAAAAAATAACATAAGTTGAAGTATGTAATATAACTAAATTAAAGTGAAATAAATGTTACAAGAGAGGAGATTTAGTATTACGTAGTAATTATCCAAATTAAACCAAAACATTTGAAAAATATTTGATAAATTATATTGAAAGGTTGTATTCCAACACACATAAGATTGAGTGTAACATAATCATTAAATAAACTGCAAAAAAAATTAAAACTTTTGATAAAATCTTATGCTTGTTATATGTAGCAAATTATTCGAAATTATTATTTTCCATAGCAATAATATTTTTAATTATGAAATATTTCGGCTATTTATTTTATTTATCACTATAATAAATATTAAATATATAGTTAAATAAAAAATAAATCAAATAAGAATAAAATAGTATAATAATAATAATTATTATTATTATGTTATAATTTTGAGTTTTAATAATTAGAAATACAAATTACTTTACAGTTCATATAAAAACTAAAAATGTATTTCTCATTTAAAATATTAATTCATAATTTTATTTAGAAAAATAATAGAAAATTTTTTCTTAATAAAATAAAACTTTTTTATAATATATTTTGTTATTAAATAATACCAATATGTTGTTATTCTTATTATTTTTGTAATTCCAACACATAATTTTTTTTTTGGCCTTCAACAAATTCTTTGCCTTTTTTTCTTCTATTCCTCTAATTGTTTATCAAATTATTATTATTTCTTGCTTTCTGGTATTTATGATTGAGCCAAATTCTTTGTTTATTTCTATTAATAAAAATATTTTTTAAGGAATAATATGAATTTTTTTCAAAATATTCTTTCTTTAATTTTGTTAGCTATTAGTAAAATTTATTAGTTCATAAGATAGATTTAGAGCATTATTCTCAATAATTTCAAAAATTAAGATGGTGTTCAATTTCATTATTACTTTTAATCACATTTCAAGTTAATAATTTTTATTTATCCCTCTGATCTTATTAGTTATTACTACAAAAAACTTTGTATTATAAAAAGAATTACGAAATAGTTTTAAAAATCATTTATGAAAAGTAATGAATTATGAATTTATAGCTATTACTAAGTTGTAATAGTTCTCTAACAATGCTTTTCAACATTATCATAGTAATAGTTAAGAAAAAACTTGTCGATACAAAATTAACCAATGTATTAAAAATTAAATAAATAAAAATTAACTTTTATCAAATAATAAGTAAGATAAATGAAGATAATGTCGTATAAACAAATCGAACTAATGTAAATGGAAAATGGAAGAATAAATAGAGTTTCATAGTAATATATCTAGATCATTGCATAAAATATAAATAAATAAGATAAACTGCATATAAAATTCTAATCAAACAATTAAGGATTTTGACTCTCACTTCCTCAATCGTCAATCCAGGTTTGAATAAAATTGTTGTGTAAAGCTTGCCAAAACAGTAGGAACAAATTGAAGAATAAAAAATTTAGTACCACTAGTTAAAATGAGACGAATGCAAATTGGAATAAATAATAATAAGTTATTATTTGAATGGTAACTAAATATATATATATATATATATATATATATATATATATATATATATATATATATATATATATATATATATATATATATATAATTGAGATAAAATGAAGTAATGTATATAACGAAATAAAGGCATTCTCATTGTCCTTCTAAAGATGATTTATAGTTACGTAGCAATATAGCCTAATTAAAAAAATGATTAAATCGGATAAATTGTATTGGAAGAAATACAAAATAGGTACAAAAAAGTTGAAAAAATGAGCAAAATTATATGATAAAGGTTCAATCTATTATACTGAGGAGATTGACTACAACATCAAATATCATAAAATCTAGTATGACTCAAAATATCTCATAAGAAAGTACTATTAGATTAGATAAAGCTCACATTAGTGCAATGATTTTTGCTATTTCTTGATTCAACATCATTAGATAGAGCTCCTTTGCTCAATTATATGAGCCACGATGTTTAGAGTTACATAATAATATAACTAATTAATAAAAAATAATTTTAAAAAATAAAATTAATTTTATGAAAAATGATAGATTTAGGATACTAGGGAGATTGAGTAACGTACTCAATTCTTAAAAATAGCACAGATCAAAATGTCTCAAAGCATGACAAAGCTTAAGGAAAAAAAACACTTTAAAAAAATGACTATCTAGTTGAATAAAGCTTATTGAGATGAATTCAAGGAACTTTGTTTCACCTGGAGTGATCAACGTTAAGATTTACTATGAAATTTCAATTTGAAGACCCCTAAATAATAACAAATTTTTATTTTAATATTGATTAGATTCATAATAAAGTAAAAATAAGATAAATTAAAGTAATATTGAAAATTAATAAAAATGAGGCAAAGTTCACATAGGAAAAGAACAAGAGTTTCTTTCTATAATAACTAATTAAATGAAAACAATTTGAAAAGTTAAAATCAGTTGTATATGAATGTTATATTACATGATATTTAAAAGATATCATGTAACATCCATTATCATCTTATCATTTTAAAATTAAAAAACCTCATAAGTTATACTAATTATAAGAAAATAAAACTTTTTCAGATATTAAAATAAAATAATTAATTAGATTAAACTCGTCAAGTTTTGAGCCCAATGTTGTTTGTTTCAACTAGCATAGACCACTTTTGAAATTAATGCAAATTGTCATAGTAAGTAACCATTATTAAAAAAAATTATTTTATTATAAAAAATATATATTAAATCTTAATTGAGATAAACAAAGCTTTATTAAGTAACCAACTTAAAGTGATATAATTGTCACACAACACGATGTTTATAGTTATATCAAAATGTAACCAAATCAAAACTAAATGCTTGAGTAAATGAGTTAAATTTTAAATTGATGTGACACATTGAGGCATTAAAATTATCGAATTTAACATTTTTTATCATCAAATTGTGTTGGAATCAATATTTAAAATAAAGTGTGCCAAAACTCCAAAACAAAAAATATTAAAAAATTTTAAATAAAATATTTAATATGATTGAGCTTGTTAGGTGTGTCTGTTAAGAGTTGCTTTGTCCCAATAAGACCTTGAGTGGAATTTCAACAAATTACAAAAGTAAAGAAATATAATTAATAAAAATTAAATCTCAAATATATATATATATATATAAGATTAAATGAGAAAATTGGAAGCAAATAATATAACAAAATGAAAGCAAAAGATTTGAAGAAATGAGATAAATTATAAAAGTAGCATTCCAAGTTGGTAGGTAGATTAGGTGTAACATCCTTAATTGTTATATTAAAATGAAAGAAAATATCTTGTAATGTTATGTAAACCCTAAGAAATTCAATGTTTAAAAATTAAATAAATAAATAACTAATTGGATAAAAAGGAAATGAAAATTAAGTAAATATAAATTAAGGAATAATTTACATAAGTTGAAGCAATGTAGTATTTAAAAAATCAAGGGACATGAATGTTGGAGGAATCACTAAATAATGTTTCATAGTTAAAAAACTAATTTATTCCAAAGGAATTTTTGAAATAAGATAATTTGTAAACTAATTTGTCAATCAGAGACAGTGATGACATCGAGTGCAACATCATTGACTATAAAATTTAGTACAAATGAAGTCTCATACAACATACCAAAATGCTAAAAAATCATAAATTAAAGTATGACTTCTTTGATAAAGCTCGTGAAGAAGAGTCCAACGATGTTTATTTTTTTCTCTACCAGAGCTCATTTTAATTTCATAAAATTTTCAAAATAATTAATAATAGATAAAAATGAATTATTATAAAATTGTTAAGAATATATATATATATATATATATATATATATATATATATATATACATATATATAATAGCTAAAATGAGATCAATTGAAGTAATGCAATATAACCAAATCTAAACATTGTTATGGTCCTTATTGAGAACATTTTTCGCTAATAGTAAAACAACCAAAACAAAGTGAATACTTTGGAAGAATGAGATAAATTGAAAGGGATTGTTTTTTCCATGATATTATATAGAGAAAAAAAAGCAATATCCTCAACAATGAAATCTTTTACCATTTAAAATGTTTCATAAAACTATGCAAATAAAATAAAATATTTGAAAAATTTAATAATGAATAGTTAATTAGAATATTTTAAAGAATTAAGTAAATATATATTAAAGCTAAAATAAGACTATTTGATGTGAAATATAGCCAAATGAAAGAAAATTAGAGGTGGCACTAGACAAGATTTAAAGCTACATAAGAATATAACAATATCAAACAAAAACATTGAATAAAGTGGATAAATTATATTAAAAATTTGCTTTCCAAGCTTTTTATTCATATTGAATTATTATGTCTCATAAAACATACCAAATGCTTAGAAAAAACTAAAGATTTAAAAATTAATATCTACTTAGAGCACATCAATAAAATTAAAAATGATTAAAAAGTAAAAGAAATTGTTTTAATATTAACTAAATATATAATAGAACTAAAATGACAAAGTTTGATGCAATTTAATATAACTTAATCCAAGTGAATACACCATCACATGAGAGAAGAATTTTTTGTTAATAGTAGTAAAATAAAAATAAAGTAAAAAGTTAAAGAAATGAGATAAATTATAATGGAAAGTTTTATTCCAAGATACTATGGATATTAAGAGTAACAACTTTGATCATCAAATTAGTTATAAATAAAAATGTATTAGAAAGCTTGTAGAACTTATTGGGCAAAACATTCAACAAAACATAAAAATAAATATTTATTTATATCTTGCTTATCTAGATCTTTTCAATAATGCTTACAACTCAATCGAGTCTGGTTGAAAACAACTATGCATTATAAAAGTATATATAAATAATAAAAAATATTTATTAAAATATAAATTAAATATATTAAGATGAAATGAAGTATAATGAAGCAATATAGCATAATGAAGTTTAATTGATGCAAGGGTCAAGAGAAGATGTTGAGTTATTTAACAAAATAACAAAATCAACGTGAAAATTTTGGGGAAAAGAAATAAACTTTATAAGAAATATGAGTTCCAAGATACTAAGGAGGTCAAAAGTATCATCCTTGTTTTTTAAATTAGGTATTAATTTAAATTACTCATTGACATTCGAAATTCTTAAAAAAAAATAAATATTTCAAAATTTAAAAAGAAGTATCTAAATGGATGGAACTCATAGAGACGAGTACAACATAGTTTTTTTGACATTGATGGGAGCAATTTAAGAATTACTATGAATTACTAAACTACAAAAATTAAATAATAAAAAAGTATTTTTATATTAAATAAATATATAATAAGTCTAAAATCAGAAAATTTGAATAATTTAATATATCCTCATCAAAGTGATGTTCCCATCATATTAGATGAGAATTTTAGAATATGTAACAAAAAAATTAGAGTTATTGTTTAGTGCTATTATAGAAAATTCTAAGCAAAACATTTGATGAAATGAGATAAAGTATACTTGAAGTTTCATTCCAAGATACTATTGACTTCACGTGTGACATGGTCGACCACAAAATAAGCCATGAATCAAAATATATTATAAAACTTGTCACAACTTTAAAAAATTAAACATTTAAAAATGTTGAAATAAATATTTAATTTCATAGAGCTCATTGACAGAAATTTAATGATATTTGCTTCAACTCTATTGACCACGGGAATTACTAAGAATTATTAATCTAAATAAGTGCTAATAATAAAAAATTATTTAAATATGGTACAAGAGGAGACTTAGAGTAACATAGTAATATATCAACATCAAAGTAAAAATACTAAAGAAAATGAGGTAAACTATGTAGAAAACGTGCAAGATACTATAGAGCTCAACTGTAAAATAATCATTTATCAAGTCAATTTAAACAAAATTTTACCTAAAGCATGATACAATCCTAGAAAATAAAATAATGATAACTATTGAAATTAATTTTTAATTAAATAAAAAAATTTTAAATGAGTTTAATGACATTTATTATGTATCAATATGAATTGGATTGGAATTACCAAAATTATCGAAATAAATATATTATTATTTCAACATCAACTAAACATATATTGAAGTTATAAATGACGTAAGGTAATACAGCCAAAAGAAGATTTTATAATTGTCACATAAAAGAAGATTTAGAGTTACATAGTGAATAATAAAAATAAAAAAAAATAGAAGAAATGAGATAATATATATGAGAAAGTTATAATCAATGATACTAAGGATTTTGAGTAAAATATCCATTATCAATAAATTAGGCTCTAATTGAAATGTTTATAATGAAGCCAAATATTAGAAAATGAAATACTTAGAAAAAAGTACGAATATTTAGTGCATGAGCTAATCAAAATATGACGAAGATCATTTATTTCTTCACGATTAAACTTCGCTTGGAATTAATTCAAAATATAGAACTAAATAAGAATAATTAATAATAAGTTTTTTAAAGTTTTAAGTCAATATATACTAAAGCCAAAAAAAGGTAAATATAAACTACACAATGTAATCAAAACATGGCATTACAAATGTAGCACAACAAAGGAATTAGAATTATATAGTAACATAACTAAATCAAAGAAAAATATTTGAGAAAATACGACACTGTGTGAGAAAGTTTCCCTCCCATATACTAAGAAAAAATGTGCGACATCCTCAATCATTAAATTAGTTCCCATCCAAATGTGTCACAAAACAAACAAAAACCTTTGAAAAGAATATATAAAAATATGATAATTAATATCCAATGAGATTTGGTTTAATATGGTGAGTCCAACAACATCTATACAATCTTTGATCAATGCTCATTTGAAATTATTATAAATAACAAAAGTAGATATGCAAAAAAAATTACATATATTTTAAATTAAATAAATAAATATTAAAGTGGAAATTGTTAAATTGAATTTGTATAATATATACAATTAAAAGTAGTGTAATCATTACATGAATGAAGATTTATAATTATGTAGCACTATGATCAAATCAAAACATTAAACTTGAAGAAATTAAGATAATTATAAAAGAAAGGTTAATTTCATGATAGTAAGTAGATCAAGTGAAACTTTCTCGATTATCAAGTTGCTAAGATTTGAAATGTGTTATTAGTTTGCAAAATCCCTAAAAATATTTTTAAAAAATAAAATAAATTATTTAATAAAATAAAGCTCAACAAAATGAATATACCAACATTTGTTAGTCTTAATCAGACTTCAATTGGAATTACAATAAATTACTAAAGTACATAAGCATAAAGAAAAAAACATAATTTAATATTATAAAAATATATTAAATCCAAAAGGTCACAAATTGAAGTAATATAATATTATGAATTCAAAGAAATTTAATGGCCATGTGAGAGAAAAGTTTTTGTTACATTGTAATATAAATAAATCAAAGCAAATATTTTAAGAAAGGAAATAATTTATAAGAGAAAATTACATTTCTAGACATTGGTGATCAAGTAGAACACTTTGTTCAATAATTTTGGTATAAATAAAAATGGTTCCTAAAGTGTGTAAAAGCCAATAAGAACTAATTGTTTTAAAAATATAGATATGAGTATTTTAATGTATATTGCAAATAAAAATGTGCCCAATGAAACTTTTTTCATGTTGATCGAGCAACATTTAGAATTTCTACACATTACCAAATTGTTCCAAAAACATTGATATTTTAATATTATGGAAAATTTATTAAAACTTAAATGGGATAACTTTTTTCAATTTAATTTAACCAAATAAAGAAAATGTAAGGGTCACATGGGAAGATAAATAATGTTTCATGATAATTTAACCAAATCAATCAAAATATTGTCATAAAAATAAGAAAAAATATCATTGAACAGTTGTGTTAGAAAATGTTGAGTTGATCAAGTAAAAAATCATTAATCACGAATTCATTTAGAAATAAAAATGCCTTGTAGATTATGTTAAAACACTAGAAAATATACAATTAAAAATAAGATGTGAAACTTAAATTAGATAGAGCTCGTTGATGATATGAACTTCAAAAGTTCTACAAGATTTAGTTAGAATATCTAAATATTTATCAAAGCTAAGACTGCCTAAGTTGAGGAAATATAATATTATTTATTCAAGTTGATGTAGAGGTCACATAAATGAAGATAAAGAGTTACGCAGTCAAATAACCAAATCGATGCAAGGAATTTTATGAAATGAGAAAAATTTTATAGGAATTTTCTATTCGAAGTCATTAAGAAAATAGAGAGAAATATTCTTGATTTTCTAATCCAACAAAAAAAAACCTAAAAGCCAAATAAGAAAAAATTTTCTAAAAAATATAAAAATTAAAGTTAAATTAGATAGTGTTAATCAAGATAAATTCAATGTTGATTATTCTATCTTGATGTGACCTCGATTTGAATTGTGCTTGTTACTAATGTAAACAAATAAAAACAATAATGAATTGTTCTTTTAATATTAAAACTATATATATGTAAATTGAAATTAAACAAATTCATGCAAAATAGTACAACATAACACAAGCAAAACATTTGTTGGAAACATTTGATTTGCACTTCGTTGTTGCATTCCTAGATATTAAGGAAGTCGAGTGAAACATCCATGATCGCTACACCACCATGCCACCTTGCGCTCTCAACATCAAGCTTTTCATTGACCTCCTTAGCTTTTGCTTCACATTTGCATGCCACAATGTAGCTATATGGACCTTTTATGGCCAAGATAGGGTACTTGCGAGTTGTTGTAGTTTCCATCCTCTTTAATATTGACTTTGATTTCTTTCTTAATTTCATCCTACTACTTCAGAACGACTTGAAGGCAATTCATTTTTAGTGTTTTGCATCTAATTCAACATTGAAAACGTTTTTGTCATAAATTAAGCCATACCACCACAGTTGAGTAATATGCTCACAATTTTTTGATAAAAAGATGGGAGAATTAGTTAGTTAATATGTATTTATGTAACTTTACTACATATCAGGAGAAATTGGGTGATGCTTAAACATTTGTATACAATATTAGAAAATTTCCATTATAAGAGGAAGAAGCTTGAAGGTTTTTTCTAAAGTTGTTCAAGGCCATTAATGGAATCACCTGAATGAAGCAAAAACAAGGCTTAAACAGTTAACCTTGAATTGATCATTTTATGCTTGATACTTCAATCAATATTAAGCAATAAAAGAATCTTTTTTTTAATTGGCACATAGTCATTTAATTAAAAAACAAAACAAAAAATAAATTTTAATGTTGTAATTATTTCAAGTATATTTGTAAGTTAACTTTTTAAAAATTTTTAAAGTTAGTTTCATATTCTGTTGTAATTTTTTATCGTTTAAAATCATGGCATATTTCATTTAATTTTTTAGGCTTACATGATGTGATAAACCTTTAGACTTGTCTATTTGCTATGATGCAACATTTGATGCTGCGATGAGAAATTTACATGTTTTTTTAAATGTTGCATGTTATAGATGGGATGGCATTGTATTGTATTGGAATAATGATCATTCAATAAATACCTATGCCCTAATAATAAGTGTGTGTTATGAAATAATTGAAAAAAAATGTTGAGATGAAGAAGTTAAGAAAATATTGCACTCAAAGAAGTCTAGAAGGATGTAAAGATATTTGATTCAAATGGAAAAGATAAACCATTATGGATAGGGGGATGTTTATGCATGTATATAATGAGAAATTGTAATTGTACATCTTTTTTTGTGTAGATTATTTTATATATATCTACATCTTCAACGTAGGCTCTCGCATTGAAATACATGTTTTTATATTCCAATATCTTGTTTCTTGTTATTTATTTTTTATAAATCTTTAAATGATTATGATAAGGACTTAATTAATATTATTTATTATTCTTTCAAAAAGTTTATCATATTATAATATTTTTATCTCATTTTTTTATTAAATAAAAATGTAGATGTTGGGTTTTAATGCTCATTACTTATACTATAGGTTAAAGATTTAGAAGTGAAAGGAATTGAAAGCTTAGTTAAACTCAAGTATGATGTTTTATTTTTTAGGTTGTTAAGATATTTTTTATGTACTTTAATAACCATATAGATGATTATCTTTGAGGTGATGTATTGATGCTTGAGTTTATACCAATATTTTGATAAGCATAGCTAGAGTTGTGGGTTTTTTGTAATGCTCCATTAACTAATGGTAAAATTATGGTTTTTGTTACATTAAAAAGCAGTGCTAATTATGATATCTTTTGGATATTGCATCTTTATTTATGTTGAAGCTTTGCAGACTTCACAATGTTAAAATTGTGTTTATGGATTTATTAATATTTTAAAAATGATATAGCTATTGCAATTATTATTATTAGTTGTTTACTCAAATAAAATTGGCATAAGAAATTTTTTATAAGCTCTATCCATTTCAGGTAATGTAATTATAGGAAATCAAAGAAAAATTAATGTCACACAAGATGAGATTTTGAGTTACATAGAATATTAGTAAATTGAAGGTAAACTTTTTAAAAATGAGATAAATTATAAAGAAAAGTTTCATTCCAAGATATTAAGGAGATAGAGAGTAACATCAGTGATCATCAGATAACATATGAATAAAAATATTTGAAAAAGTATTCCAAAATGTTAAGAAATAAAATTTTTACAAATATAAAAATTAATAGTTAATAAGATAAACTCATTGAGATGAGTACAAAGTCATTTATTTTGGCTCAATGAAAAATTGGAATTACAACGTGTTACAAAAAAATGAGCATAAATAATAAAAAAATATTATTTTAATTTTAAGTGAGTAAACGTTAAATTTAAAATAATGTAAATTGAAATAATGTAATATCTCGAAATCAAAGTTGTTTGAACATCAAATGACTATAAAACTATAGCATTTGAGTAATACATCTAATTCGTAGTGAAAAAGTTAAGGAAATTGGATGAGTTGTATGACAAAGTTGAATTCCAAGATATTAAGAATATTGAATATAACATCATCGATCATAAAATTAGGCAAGAATCAAAATATCATGTAGAGATACTAAGGATATTGTATTACATGATACTGAAGAGATCAGGTGCAACATCTCTATTAAATGAATACAAACAAAATTTAAATACTACTTCAATATTTATTAAATTATTATTCAAGATAAAATGATATAAATTAAAAAATGTAATATCTCCAAAACAAATTGGTTTGATGGCCACATGAGACTACAAAAATAGTTCTTAAAAATATAACCAAATCATAGTGAAAGATTTAAAGGAATTTGGTAATTTGTTTGGGAAAGTTGAATTCTAAGATATTAAGAATATTACATGTAGCATCTTCAATTGTGAAAATGGGTATGAAAAAAAACTATCATGTAAAGAAGTTAGGGATACTATGTTGCAAGATTTTAAATGGAACATCTATAGCCTCCTCTATTAAAAAATCATGTATAAAATGAAATATCTAATAAATCATACAAAAGTATAAAAATATTTTAAAATTTAGAATTAAATTTTAAATCAGGAACTGCTCATTAAAACATATCAAATAATGTTTGTTCATCTCTATCTGACCCAGGTTTGAATTACAAAGAATTATAATAATAAAATAAAAAACATTCTCATTAATTTTATGCAATATATTTTAAAAAAATAATTATTTACAAGAAGGTAAAATTACCAAATCAATGCAAGGTAAAGGTCACACTAGAAATGATTAAGAGTTTAACAGAATTGTATCCATAGAAAAATAATTTTTTGAATAAATGCAATAAATTGTGTGGAAAGCTACATTCCAAGATATAAAAGAGAAAATGTGCAACAAAGAAGATCATCAGGTTTGGTATGAACAAAAATCACTCATAAAAGTTGTCATTACCCTTAAATATAAAATATTCATAAATATTAAAAAAATAAATATTTATTAAAACTACATGAGATAGATTGAGGAAAGCTAATATAACAAAATAATCGAATTATAAACATCACTCCAGAATTTAAGTAAATTGTGCAGGAGAGTTCTTGTCTAAGATACTAATTACATTGAGATGACGAACATTGATCATCAAATCAAGTGAGAAAAAAATGCCTCTTAAAAAATGTAAAAATTGAGAAAAAATAAAAATATTCAAAAAATAAATAATAAAATAAATAGATATAACTCATTGCAATGAGTCTAATAACATTTATTTGCTCTTGATTGGACAACGTAGATAATTAACACATATTGAGTGTCAATAATAAAAATAATTATTTTAATATTACATCAATAAATATTAATGCTAAGAAGAGATAAAATAAGAATAATATAATAAAAGCAATTCAAAGAAATATAAACGTAAAGTAAGAAGAGATTTTGCCTTACATAAAAATGAAAAAATTAAGACAAATTTTAAAACAAATGAGGAACATTGTGTGCAAAAATTGCACTATAATATATTAAGGATATCGGGTGTATATCATTGATAATAAAAAATGTATAAATCATAGTCTATTGAAAACGTTGTTGTAACATAAACAATTAAATTTCTAAAAATAAAAATAGGAAAATGCTATTGGATAGAGCTTGTATAGATGAGTCTTATGAAATTTCATTCATCTTGGTGGAACATCAATAAAACTAGCATGAATTAGAAAAAAAAGCCTAGAAAATAATAAATTTTATTTTAATATTAATCAAATATATTTTAAAGTTGAAATGAGGTTAATTCAAAATTATAACATAACTAAATTAAAGACATATAAAGGTAACATGAGAGGAGTAATAGAGTTTCCTAGTATTATCATAAAATTAAAGCTCAAACGTTTAACAAATGAGATAAATAATTGTACTCAAAAGTTGTACTCCAAATAAATAATGAGATTGAGTTTAACATTTTTGGTTGTCAAGCAGAGTAATCATCAAAAGACTTGTGAAATGTACAAAACCTTTAAAATAAACCATAGATATAGTAAAAATAAATATTTAATTGGATAAAACTATTTAATATGAATTGATAAAGTTTTTTTAAATTTCAGTTAGACATCTATTTGAATCACTACAAATAAAAAAGGAAATATAATATCAATATTAATAATTTATTATCTATATATTAAATAAATTTATATTGATGTTAAGATGTTAAATTGATGTTTTTTAGTGAAACAAAAGCAAAATGATTTGAAAGTCAGATAAGAGATTATTTGAAGTTAAATAGTAGCATAGAAAATTCAATATGAAAAATTTGAAATGAGTTCAATTAAACTAAAGTTTTCCATTACAATATACTAAAGATATTTTAGTCATCAAATTGGATGCAAATTAAAATATCTCATAAAGTATGTCAAAACTTTTGAAAAAATTTAGAAATTTAAAAATTGATATTTAATCTGATAGAGCCATGCAAGAAAAGTCCAACGACATTTCTTTCACCTTGCTTAGATATTTTTTAAAATTATTACAAACTATAAATATATACATGAATAAATAATAATAAAATAATATTTTAATTTTAAATAATTACATATCGAAGATAAAATAATTTTAATTGAAAAAATAATTTTTGTTGGAAAATTGCATTTAAGGATATTAAGGTATTGTGTATAATTTCATCAATCATGAAATTAAGTTGAAATAAAAATTTAAGAAAAAGACATTTTAATACTTAAAAATGAATAATAAATTGGTAAAAGTTTGTTGAGCTTAGTCAAAAAAACAATCTTTCTTTCTAATCATACCACGTCTAGAATTATCTTGGTTACCTTTAAAATGTAGTATGAATAAAACTATAATATAATTTAAATGTTAAGTGAATATAAATTAAAGCTAAAATCAGACAAATTGAACCAATGCAGTGTTAAAAAAGTGGTGTCAAGGTTGCATAAGAAGAGATATATAATTATGTAGTGAAAAAGAAATCAAACAAAAAACATTGAAAAAAATGGAATTAAATGTATTAAAAAGCTATCTTATAGGACATTAAGGCAATCATAATTAGCTTCATCGATTATCAATTGTTGTATGAATACAATTATCTTATAGAATGTGTAGAAACTTTAAAAATAAAAATATTTTAAAATAAAAAAGTAAATATTTGATTTGATAGACCTCATCTTGAAGAGTCAAACTTCTTCTATTTCATCTTGATCAAACAACTTTTCAAATTAATGCAAATTACTAAAGTAAATATGCATAAATAATAATAAAGCATTATTTTAATCTTAGGTTAATATATGTTAAAATTTATAAGAGATGAATTGAATAAATGTATATAATCCAAGAAAAATGAAGTAAACGTTACACAAGAAAAGTTTTTTAGTTATAAAGTAACATAACAAAATCAAGACAAAAAATTGAACAAATACAAAAAAGTTTATTGCAAGGCTACATTGAAAGATAATTGGGGGATCAGTTTTAACACATTCAATTATGAATTTATGAATGAATCAAAATGTCACAGAAAGTGTGTGATAAAAAACAAACACTTAGAAATATAGAGTTTAATATTTAATTAAATAGAACACATCTTGATAGTTGTAGCAACATTTGTTTTGTCTTAATCATTCCATATTCAGAATTACTTTCGATTACTAAAATAAATAAGTGCAAATAAAAATAATTTACTATTTTAATGTTAAATAAATTATTATTAAAGTTGAAATGTGGCAAATTAATGCAATGTAACAAAATAATGCCAACACGATGTTAAGGTCTCATGAGAATAGATTTAGAGTTACATTGTAGTCAAACAATATCAAAGCAAAACATTTGAGAAAAGAGATAAATTGTGCAACAGAGTTTAATTTTAATACACCAGAAAAATTTAACGTAATATCTTTGATTATTGCATATGTTATAAATAAAAAAGCATCATAAAGTATGCCAAACTATGGAAATTAAATATTTAAAAATACTGAAATAAATATTTAACTTGATAGAACATATCAAAATGAGTCTAACTAAGATATTTTGCCCATAATTAAACATAGTATATAAATAAAATAGAAATACAAAGAAAATATAGATAAAAACTAATATTTTTTAATTTAAATCAAATATATATTAAAGTTAAAATGATAAAATTTGTGAATTACAATGAAAAAGCTCACTAAGTTGAGTTAATGCCATTTATTCTTCTAAATTGAGCCTCATTTGGAATTAGAAAAACCAATGTGAATGAGAATAAATAATAATAAATTAACATTTTAATATAAAAAATATATTAGAGTTATTAAGAGAGGTGAATTGGTGAACATAGCTATGAAACTAAATGGAAATAAAAATTTATGGAAATGAGTTATATTGTTTTGAATATTGCTTTACAAGATATTTAGGAGATGAAGTTCAATATCCTCAATTCTAAACTTTCGTGCAAATCAAACTTTCTGAAAAAATATACAAAAAATTTGGAACATTAAAATATTGAAAATAAAAAATAATTTTTTAATTATATAATGCCTGTTAAGATGGGCACAAAAACATTTGTTTACCTCGACAAGACCATGATGGAAAATTTTTATAATTACTAAAATAGTATAAATAATAATAAATTCTTATTTATCATTATGTAAATAACTATACAAGATGAAACTTTTTAATTAAAGAAGCTTAATCTAATCAAATCAAATTCTTCTAAGGGTTAAAATACGATATGATAAATTTTAGATAATTGTTTTATGTTGAAATAAAAAATTGGTCATGTCTAACATTCTCCATCATCAATTAAGGTACGAATTAAAATACATCTTAAATCTTATAAAATCTGTAGAAAAAATTATTTAAAATATAAAAATAATTGTTTAATTTGAAATAGCTTATTGATATGAATTAAATGATGCTTTTTTCAACTTCATTAGAACTCATTTTGAATAACTCTAATTTATGGAAACATAAATAATAATACACTATTTTTAATATATATTAAAAATATAATAAAGTTCAAATGACATAAGTTGATGTAATTTAAGATGTATAGTTATATAGTAATATATCAAAATAGTAAAACAATTGGAAATAATGTAAGTTGGATAGAAAAGTTATATTCCAAGCTATATGAGATAGAATTTACAAAAATGTTACAAATAATTTTTTTTCTAAAAAATGGCCAAAGCTATTAAAATAAAATAAATAAAAATATAAAAATTGACTTTTGATATGATAGAGATTGTGACAACTAGTCGAACAGTGCTTGCTACATCTCGATTTAACATCATTTTCAATTACAATAAATCACAAAATTACATAAGAATAAACATTAAAAAATTATAATTTCGAACTTAAATGAACATATATTAATGTTGGAATGAGAAAAAGTGAAGCAATGTGATCAACTAAACCAAAGTGAAATAGAGGCCACTTTAAAGAGATTTAGAGTTACACAGCTACAAGGTAAAATCAATGCAAAAAAGTAAAAGAAAAGACATTTTTTTGGAAAGTTTCATTCCATGATCCAAAGGTGAACAAATGTAGTTTTCCTAACTAACAAATTAGGTGTGAATTAAAATGTTATTTATTGCATGCCAGAATACAATAAAATTAAAAAATTTTAAAGTATAAAAATAAATTTTTAATAAGGAAGAACTTGTTCTAAAACAAAAAAAAATAAATTTATTTTATTTGGATCTAATAATGTTTGGAATTATTAATAATTAAAAAAGACAAACAATAAATTGTTAAACTAAAATTTAAAAATTTAAATAAATTTTCATTAAAAATAAAATGACAGAAATTAAATTTATGTAATTTAACCAAACTAAGGAAATTTAGTTATCACATTTAAGAGATTTAGAGTTACATACTAAGTTAACAAAATAAAACTGAAACATTTCAAACATAAGAGATTATTATATCAGAAAGTTGCATTCAAAGAAAGACAAGGGGCCGTGTATACTATACTTAACCATCAAATCATGTTTGAACAGAAAAATCTTACAAAAGGTTTCAAGATCAAAGAAAATAAAAAATTTTAAAAAAAGGAAACTGAATATTTAATTGGATGGAGTTTTTTCAAATGAGTAGAATGATATATATATCATCTCAAAAAAGCCTTGTTTAGAATTACTATGAATTTATAAAATAAATTAGCATAAATAATAATAAACTATTATTTTAATTTTATGTAAAATATATCTTAAAGTTGAAATAAAATAAATTGAAGTACTGTAAACTAATTAAAATAAATTGATGGAAATGTCATGGGTGGTGACATTTGGAGTCACATTATACAAGAAGTAAATGAAAATGAAAAGATTAAAAAAACAATATAAATTTTACTCAAAAGATGGATTCAAAGATACAAATGGGTTCACTTGCAAAATCCATAATCAACATATTAATAATTAATGAAAAGTTTACAAAAACCATAAAAAACTAATAGAAATTAAATTATTTTGTCAAATAAAAATTAATATTAAACAAGACATAGTCGGCGGAGACCAACAATAATTGTTGTCTCAATCAAACATTGTTTGGAATTACAATTAATTTCCAAACAAAATAAGCATAAATAATTTTAAACTATAATTTTAATAATTATTCTTTATGAAATATGATGAATTTAAGTGTTATAATACGACCAAATGAAACTGATTTAAATGCCAGGTGAGTGGATGTCTTCATTTTCATAGTAATATAACCAAATCTACAAGAAACATTTGAATAATGTGGATAATTATATGGGAAGGTTGCTTACATGATATAATGTAGGTAATGTGTAACGTCTTCAATAAGCAGATAAAAAACAAATTAAAATTTGTACATTCATTTTGTTGGATAGAACTTATCAAGATGAGTCCAAAGAATTTTTTTTGCCTCTAACAAACTTAGTTCTAAATATTATAAAATATTGATGCTACATAATTATAAAAAAATAAATTATTATTTTATTAGTAAATAAATATATATTAAAGAAAAAGTAAGATAAATTGAATTAGTGTAGTATAACAAACTCAATGGAATGTACGAATAATAAGAATGGCAAATTAAAGTTTCTAGTAAAATATACAAATCAAATAAAAAATTTATACGAAAAGTTTTTATTCCACGATATTAAGAACATTGAAGGTAACATCCTCCATCTTCAAAAGTGATATGAATAAAAATGCCTTGTAAAATGTGTCAAATCAAAACAAAATAAAATATTTTAAAAAATAAAAAAGAATATTTAACTTGTTATAGCTTCTCAACATATTTAGTGACATTTTTTATCACTAATTGATTTTTTTTAATTACCACTAATTAGTAAATTAAATAAACATAACAATAATAAATAATAGTTACAATAATAAGTAGATATATGTTAAACATAAAATGAGATAAATTAATATAATATAACACAATTGAAACAAATTGAAATAATGATATGCGATACAAGATTTAGAATTTTACAGTAAAATAACAAAATTAAAGGAAAAAGGTGAAAAAAATGGAATAAATTTTACTAGAAAGTTGCATTTGACAATATCTAAGAAACAATGTAAAATCAATATTTTTTTAATCAAGTTTGAATTTAAACGTCCTATAATTTATACAAAAATATAAGAAAATAAGATATTTAAAAAATTAAATGGGACTATTTATTCTGAAAAGGTCCTGAAGCCCAGTCCAACAACACTAATTTTCAATGGATCACACATCAAGGAGCATAACAACAAGATACCAAGGAAAAAACATAAATCATAATGAATTATTATCTAAATGTTATGAATATATTTATATATATTAAAGGTTAATGGGAAAAATTAAATAAAATTAATTTAGGCAACTCATTATTGTCTGAAGGTCACTAAATATTAGGTTTTGATTTACATAGTAATATAATAAAATTAAGACAAAGAAATTGAAGAATAAAGTTAAAATATAATGAAAAATTGCAATCCATGACACTATCGAGAATGACCTTAAACTCGATCATTAGTCGCATATGAATGAAAGTATGACATAAAATATGCCAAATTCCTAGAAAATAATATAAACATGTATAAAGAAATACAAATGAATATTTAGTTAGATAGAGCTCATAGATAACATTATAGTAATGTTTGGACTATCCTTATCAGACCTCGTTTGGAAATACAATAACTACTAGAATTAATTAATTATTATTTGAAAATGCATAAAGTTATATAAAAATAAAAATAAAAAAAATTTAGTAATGTAATATAACTCAAACTTAGTAATGAAAAAAATCATAAGAGAGGAGAATCATTGTTTCAAAGTAGTGTAATCAAAACAAAGTAAAAAAGTCAAAAAATGTCCTAAATTGTATAGAATTTTGCACTCTAGGATATTAAATGAATGGAGCATAACATAAATGTTCATGAAATTATCAATGCTTTGAAATGTTTTGTAGATTCTTTTAGCAACTTAGAAAATAGAATAATTAAAAACGTCAAAAGGAACTTTTATATGATAAAACTATAAAGGGAACTGCAATGCTGTCTAATCCGTCTTCGTCGAACGTCTATTAGAATTACTACTAATTAAAAAAATAAATAACTATTGATGTACTGAAGTAAAATATTATCAAAGTAATGTATAAGTTTCCTAAGAGAAGAATTGAAGCTTCATAAATAATTATTCAATTCAAACAAAAAAAATGAATAAATGTGGTAAACTATATACAAATGCTGAAAGCAAATTACATTCTATGTTGTTAAGGGTATCAAGTTGAACATCCTTAATTATTAAATCAATCATGAATCAAAACATGTTGTAAATTACGCAAAAATCATGGAAAAACTCTTAAAAATTGCATAAATCAATACTTAATCCAAACTAACTCGCAGACATTATTCCATTGACTCATTTTTTAAATCAAAGTGAAAAAATTTTAAAGATGTGATTGATTATATTAGAAAGTTTATTTAAAAACTTTTATTGAGATTAAGGATAACCTCATTGATAGTCGAGTAAGGTATGAATTGAAATTTCACATTAAGTATGCAAAATGATTGGGAAATTTAAGTTTTCAAAATAAAAACTTAATAAAATAATTTCTTATGACTTATATAGACAAGAATAATGATGTTTATTTCCTATCAATCAAATATCAATTAGAATTACTATTAATTACCAAAATAAACGAACATAAATTGAAGTAAACTATAATTTTAATGATAATAATATATATGTTAAATATAAAGTGAAATTCTTTGAGGCAAGTAGTACAACAAAAAAAATTGAACATGGAGATCACATAGAAGGAGATTTAGTGAAACATTGGAAGAAATGAGATACATTATCTGAAAAAGTTGTTTTCAAAGATATTAAGCAAACCAAGTGAAACACATCCTAGATCATGAAATTAGGTACAAATAAAAATGACTCATCAATCATGAAAAATTCATAGAAAAAAAACAATAAAAATATAAAAATAAATTTGTAATTTGATATAATAAGTTGAAGGTATGTCAGACAACATTATGTTTTCCTCTATTTAACTACTTTCATATTTAATACAAGCTTCGATTGCAAATATGTATAAATAATAATAATTTTTAAATTTTGATATTAAGTCAATAAATATTAGAGCTAAAATAAACAAAAATAAATCAAGGTTGTGAAGCCAAATAGAAGCAATATAAGGGTTACATGAGAGAAGAATTTAAGGTTTAAAACATTATAATAAATAAAAGATGATAAAATTAGATAAATTATTTGTGAAAGTGCATTTAAGGACACTAAGGGGATTGATGGTAACATCCTTAATCATAAAATCTTTTATGAGATAAAACAACATGTAAACTATGCCAAAAGCATATAAAATAAAAATTTGTTTACCTTCCATTAGAATTTATTAAAAAATTAATAATAATTAGTAAAGTAAGCATAAATAATAATCAATTATTATTTTATACTGAAGTAAATATATATATTAATGCTGAATTTGATTAACTGAGGAACTATAGTACAACAAAATCAAAGTGATCTAAAAGACACGAAAAAGATTTTGACTGATGTAGAAATTAACCTAATCAAAGAAAAGAATTTTTAAAAAAGAAACAAATTGAACAATAATTTTTCAATCGAAGGTACTAAAGAGATTGAGGGTGACATCCTTAAATTTCAAGTATGGTAGAAAAAAATTTTCTGATAGAGAATATAAAACTTCTAAAAAATGAAATTTTTAAAATTACAAAATGAATAATTAATTTGGAGCTTGGCGAGATTAGCCCTATATCATTTGTGTTCTCATAATCAGTACTCATTTTGAATTGTTACAAATTATTAAAAAATGCGTAAATAAGAAATATTTTTTTGAAAGTAAGCACATATATATTAAAATGAAAATGAGATCAATTAAATGCAATAAAAAAATCAATGGGCTAAAAAATATCAAATAATGAGGAAATTCTGAAATGGCTTAAATTATATGAGAAATATTTTCTAGATATGAAGCGTGTTGAGTGTGACATCCTCAACAAAAAAATTATACTAATTGATGACGTGTAAAATTTATTAAAATCATAAAAAATAAAATATTTATAAATAAAAATATTTAATTAAATAGAGCACATTAAAGAGAGTGAAATGACATCATTTTCTTCTCCATCAAAACTCGTTATCAATTATTATGAATTATTAAATTAAAAAAGCATAAATAACAATAAATCACAATTTTTTTACTAAATAGATACATTTTTAAAGTTAAAATGAGATAAAAATTATCAATATAATAAAAGTGAAATCAAAGAGATGTAAAGTTGAAATAACAAGAGAACAGTAGTTTCATTATAATATGACAAAATCAAAGAAAAAGTTCTAAAGAATTAAGATAAATTATAGTTCATGGTTACATTCAATGATACTAAGGAAATCAAGCATAACATCATCCATGGTGAAATTAGGTATATGACTCAAACTAACTCATAAAACATACAAAAAATAATAAAACTTATATATTTTAAAGTAAAAAATAAATATTTATTTTCTATAGAGCTCATCAAGGAATGTCCAACAACCTCATTTTCTTTGCGATAAAACCTTAATAGAAATTACAATGAATAAATAGCATAAAAAACATAAATAGTTATTAGTTATTATTTAAACATTTAGTAGATACACTTTGAAGGTAATATAAGATACATTCAATCAATGAAACTAAATCAAAACAAAGAAAACATCAAATAGTTATTAGAGTAAGAGTTTTACAGTAATATAGCAAAATGAAAGCAAAATTTTAAAGATATGTGATAAAATGTACTCTGACATTGCATTGAAAGATTGTGAGGACTTCAAGCATAACATCCTTGATCATCAAATTAGATTTGATACAAACTAACTTAAAAAATGTGCCAAAAAAATAGAAATTTAAATATTTAAAATTAAAAAAATAATCTTTAACACAATAGAGCTCCTTTGACAAGTCAAAAAACATTTTCTATGCCTTGATCATAGAATGTTTAGAATATTTGCTAAAAACAAAAAAAATAAGCTTGCATGATAATAAATTAGTTTTTTTTTAAATTATGTGGCTGCATATTATGGTTGACATGAGATAAATTGAATGAATGAAAATGACACAATCATGGCAATATAAAGGAGGCAGTAGAGGAGATTTTGTGTTTCTTGGTAATGTGACCATAATAGAGAAAAAAGTTTTACGAAATGAGTTAAACTTTTTAGGTAAAATAATATTCTAAGATGTTAATAAGATCTATTACAAAATTCTTAATCACTAAGACAAGTACCAATTGAGATATCTCTTAAAGGGAGCCAACAATATTTATTGTGCATAATTTAATAGTGCATATCGAGATGAGTTCAATAATAATTATTTTTTTTTGATCAAAACTTGATTAGAAATACAATTAATTACCTAAAAAAATGCACAAATAGTAATACATTATTATTCTGATACTAAGCAAATATAAATGAAAGCTAAATTTATAAAAATTCAAGCAATATATTATTTCCAAATGAATCCATTATAGATGCCACATAAGAAAAACTTTAAAGTTATATAGAAATATAAAAAATTAAAAAAAATTAAAAGAATGATATAAACTATTTGATGATGTTGTATTCTAAGATACTAAGGAGTTAAGTGTATCTTTTTCTCAAAGAATTTGGAAAGAATAAAATACTCTCCAAATGCTTGCCAAAGCCATTGAAACAAAAATAGTTTAAAATACAAAAATGACAATTTTTTGGGATATAGCTAATCGAAATATAGCTAAAAAAATTTGTTTCATCGCCTAGTAGAGCTTGCATGGAATTACTTTGAATTATTGCATTAAGTAATAATAAATAACAAGAATTATTGCTTTTAATTTAAGATAACATTACCAACAAAAAATGTGATGGATTAAAACAATGTAACATAAGTTGGTCCAAACATTATAAAATTCATGCAAGAAAGATAATGTTACATAATGAGTAACCAAATATAGGTGAAACATTTTAAGAAAAGAGATAAATTATATAGAAAAGTTAGACTTTAAGAAACAAAGAAGAAAAAGTGTAATGTTATCAATCATCAAATAAATTATGAATTAAAATATTTTATTAAGCTTTAAAAAATCTAAGAAATAATATTTTAAAATGGTACATATAAATAAAAAATTAGATTTAGTTTATTGAGTCGTATCCTATGACGATTCATTCATCTCTATTGGGGAGCATTTCAAATTATTATTAACTATTAATCTTAATAAGCCTAAATAAAAAATATTTTTATTTTAATATTAAGAATACTTATATTAAAAATAATATAAGATTTCATCATGTAACATAATGTAATAAAATATAAGTGATTGAGGTAACATCAAGAAGAATTATAGTTTCTTATTTATACAAATAAGTGCAAAATTTTAATAAATTAGATAATTTGTATGGTAAAGTAGAATTCTTAAACTAAATGGAGATCAAGCATAGCATCCTAAATCATCCAATAAGGCATCAATTAAAATGTTTCATGAAACATTCCAAAATTGTTGAAACTAATTTATTTAATAATATAGAATTGAAATTTAGTTGGACAAGGTTCATTGATATATGTGAAATAACATTTGTTTCATCTTGATATAATCAAAAGTGAAACTATAATGAATTACTATATTTAGAAAATAAAAAGAATAAAAAAAATTATTTTAATAATTACATATATACTAAAGCAAAAATAATGTAATTTGAAGCAATGTAATGTATCCAAAGTGAAACAATACAAATGTTACATCAGAGGAAAATTCCAACACATAAATTAGACTAATTTTAACATCCTAGATAATTAAATTAGGTAAAAATTAAGATATCTCTTAAAATTTCTAAAAGTTAAGAAAAGAAATTAAACGTAATAATCTTTAATTTAATTGGTTAGAGCAAATTATGATGAATCTAATGATGTTTGTTTCATCTTGATCAATTGTCATTTGGAATTATTGTGAATTACAAAAGTAAATACGATAAAATAATAAAAGCATATTATTTTAAATTTTAATTAAACATATATCGAAGCAAAAATGTGATAAATTGAAGTAATCTAATATAAACAAATCAAAATACTATAGAGGTCTCACAATAGAAGATTAAGGTAACATAGTAATATAACCAAATAAAAATAAACATTTTGAGGAAATGAGAAAGTTGCCCTAGAAAGCTTAATTCTAAGAAGATCAATTGTGACTAATTCATTATCAAATTATGTAAAAAGAAGTAAATTCTCATAAGGTAAGAAAAACCCGACATAATATATTATCTACAAAATAAAAATGAATTAAAAGGTGGATAGTGCTCTTTGAAATTCGTCCAATGATATTTACTTTACTTAATTGACTCATTTGGAATTCTATATGTTATCAAAGTAAACAAACATAACAATAATAATAAAGTATTATTTTTATATTAATGAAATACATATTAAATAATTAGGCCATTTCATGCAATGCTATATCACCAAATTAAAGCAATTTAAAAATCATAAGAGTCAAGATTTGTAGTTATATATTAATTTAAAAAAATCAAAGATAAACTTATGAAGAAATGAGATACATTGAATGTCATAGTTATATTCTCAGATACAAAGGAGTTTTAGTATACGAACTTTCATTGTCAAATCTATTTCAAATCAATAATTATTATAAATATTTACAATATTAGGTAAAATAAATATATTTCAAAATATAAATATGAATGTCTATATAGATAGAGCACATCAAGACAATATTAACAAAATTTACTTCATCTTAAATAGACAACATTTTTAATTACTAAGCATTATAATAATAAATAAGAATAAATAATAACTAATTACTGTTTTAATATTAAAAAAGTATCTAATAACTATAAAAATGAAATAAATTAATGCAATGCAATGTAACCAAAGTAATGCCAAGTAAATGTTGCATAAAATGAGATTTTGGGTAACATTATAGTACAACTAAAATAAATTGAAATATTTGTAGAAATTAGATAAATTATATGGAAATTTACACAACGAGAAACTAAGAAGATGGTATATATAATGAATTATTCTTAGATAAAAAATAAATGAAATTTACTTGTAAAATGAGTCAAAATAATAAAAATTGTTTAAAACAAAGGAATAAATATTCAATTGAATGGAGTACATCGAGATGAGTCGAACAACATTTGGTTTCATCTTAATCATACCACGTTAGGAACTGTTAAGAATTATTTTAAAAACATAAATAAAGGTAATCTTTTATAATTAAATAAACATATAATAAAGAAAAAGATAGGTAAAGTAAAATATTTTAAATAAATAAAACATAATAATATAATGGCTGAAATAGTAGAATTAGAGTTTAAAGTAATATAAAAAATTAAAGTGAAATATTGTTAGAAATAAGAAAAATTATACAAAAACAATTATTGTAAAAAATAAAGAGATTTAGAGTAATATCTTTGTTTATCAAATTTTGTAGAAATTAAAGTTCCTAATAAAGAATGTCAAAATCATAGAAAATTAAATTTTAAAAAATTAAAAAAATATTTAATTAGACACAGCTATTCCAAAAGAGTTAAGTGACATTTGTTTTCTATTATTGTGACCAAATATCAAATTACTTAAATTACAAAACCATATAAGCTAAATAATAATAATAATTTTAATATTAAGTAAATATATATTAAAGATAAAATGAGATAAGTTGAAGGAATATAATACAAGTGAATAAAAGTGATGTAAATGTCACACAAGTGATCTAGTTCTACTTAGTTATATATATAAATTAAAAAATATTTTAAGATATGAGAAAAATAGTATAACAATGTTTAATTCTAAGACAATAATGAGAATAATTGTAGTATTCTTGATCAATAAATCAAGTTTGAATAAAAATATATAGAAAACATTGCTAAAAAGATGAAAGTTAAAATACTAGAAAAATATAAAAAATTAATACCTAATTTGTTAAAGCTCATCAAGTCTAGTCAAATGATGTTAAAATACCTAATTTGAAGCAATAGGAAATTATATTAAAAAAATTGAGTTCTAAGATGATGTTGAGGATGCCGAATGTGGCATCCTTGAAGTATTTAAAGTAAGTGAATGTCATAGAAAATGAAATATGTAAACTTTTCCAATTAAAGCTTAAATTTGAGAAAGCTCAACAAAACGAGTCAAACTTTTGTTCTCTTGGTCAAACTTTATTTAAAATTTCTACAAATTACAAAATTACAAAAGCCAGAATAATAATAAATATTTTTTAATATTAAGTTAAAATAAAAGAATGTTTAAATATGATAAGTTCATGTAATATAGTATAACAAAATCAAGGTGATCAAAAAGCACACATGAGGAGATTTATAGTTATATAATTATATAATTAAGTTAAAAGAAAAACATCAATGAAATTAGATAAATTTTTTAGAAAAGTTTCATTCCCAGATAAAAACGAGATCAAGCGTAACATTCTCAATTAAAAAATCATGCAAGAATCAAAATATCTGATGAAGAATTCCAAACCAATGGAAAGTAAAAAATTTAAAAGTCAAAAAATTAATATTTAAATCTAATAAACTTGTTGTCAAGATGAGTTAAACAACTTTTGTTTCACCATGATTGCACTACCTTTAAAATTATAAAATTTCAAAAAAGTAAAGAAGCACAAATGATAATACATTATTACTTTAAGATTAAGTGAATATATAATAAAACTATAATGAGAAAATTGAAAAAATATTATACAACAAAATCAATGTATTATAAAGGTCATTGAAGACAAGATTAGAGTTGCTTAAATAATATATTAAAATCAAATCAAACCATTTCAATAAATAAGATAATTTATAATGGGAAGTTGCCCTACAAGATGAAATTTGTTAAAGCTCATGCCCACTAATATGTCTAGTAACAGGTGTCAAATTAATAAAAAAATAAAATATTTAAAAATATAGAAGTAAATATTTAATTTGATTGAGCTGATAGTGTTGTGGGGAAAGATTTTTTTCAACTTGGCCATACCTTTTTTGGAATTACTTTGCATTTTTAAATTAAATGATCATAAATAATAAAAAAGTATTATTCTATTATTAAGTAAAACTTTATTAATGGTAATGTGAGACAAATTGTGGAAATATAATCTAACCAAATGAATATTATGTAAAAAAAAATATTTAGTAAGACTTACAAAAACCATAGAAAATAAAATATTTTTGGAAACCTTGAGAGGAATATTTTTTTGGATATGTAGAATTGACTTTGATTATAATTATTACAAACTGTCAAAATAAATAAGCATAAAAATAATAAATTATCATTTTAGTATTAAGTAAAATTATAATAATTTTGAAATAACATAACTAAAGTAATGTAATATATTCAAGTGAAAGAAATGTGTATGTAAAATGAGATGAGATTTTAAGTTGCATTGCTATACAATGATGTCAAAGTGAAAATTTTTTGTAAGTGAGAAAATTTTATGGAAATTGACATTCGAAAAACAAAGAAGTTGGAGTGTAACTTAAATACTTATCATACTAGGTACTAATTGAATTATATCATAAAGCATGTCAACATAAATGAAAAATACTTAAACATATAAAAACAAATATTAAATTAGATAAAGCTCGTAGAGTCGAAAGTACTGAAGTTCGTTGCTTCTCCATCATATATCAATTGGAATTAAGATGAATTTGCAAATTAAATAAGTATAAAAAATTGTAAATTATTTTTGTAAGATTAAATAATTGTATTATAAAATTGAAGAGAGATAAGTTAAGTAAGTTAATATAAATAAATAAAAATGATGTAAAGGTCACATGAAAGAGATTTATAGCATCATAATAATATAGCCAAATAAAAGTAAAATATTGAAGAAATTAGAAAACTTAAATTGAAATATTACATTCCAAGAAACTAAGGATATCGAATGTAACATTCTAGATAATCAACTTATATACAAAATGAAAAGTCTTGTAAAAGATAAAAAAACTTTAGAAAATAAAATACTTAAAAATACATAAATGAATATTTATTTTGATAAAGTTAAGGAAGATCAATGCAGTGATGTTTTTTTCATCTTGAACTGACCTCATTACAAATTATGTAGTGAAATTAACAAAACAATCATAAATTATTAGTTTGATACAAAGTGAATATATTTTAATGTTAAAATGAGACAAATTTAAGCTAAGTTATATAGTGAAAAAATGTAATGTAAGGTTAACACAAGAGGATAGTTAGAGTTTTATAGTAATATATCCAAATCAAAGAAAAATATTTGAAGAAATGAGACAAATTATACTAAAGTCAAATTTTGCATTATTGAAAATGTCTCAAAAAGAATACCAAAGTCATAGAAAAAAGAATATTTAAAAGTTAAGAATTAGTTAATTAATTGGATAGACCTCATTTTGCCAAATTGAACATCGTTTGTCTCATCTAATTAATACTTAATTGGACTTACATTTAATCACTCAAGTAAATAAGAATAAATAATACATAATTTTTTCTTAAATTCTAAGTAAAGAAATATTATAGATGAAATGTGACAAATTGAGAAAAAAATTATATCAAAACATTAGTAAAATGTGATGGTCTCATTAAAGGAAAATTAGAACTTCATAACCATATAACCAAATCAAAGGAAAATATTTTATAAAAATAGAAACATTATATGGGAATTTTGCAAACCACTTATAAAAGTGATTGAGTGCAACATTTGTGATCATCAAATTAGGTATGAATAAAAAAAACTAATAAAACATTCAAAAAATCCTAAAAAATATATTCAAGAAATTAGAAATGAATATTTTATTAGAGTAAGATAATTGAGATGAGTTTAACGAAGATTGTTTCAATTTAACTTGATCTTACTTTAATTACTACAAATTACCAAATAAATAAGCAAAATAATCATAAATTTTAAATTTTATACTAAGTGAATAGAGATTAAAGCTTAATGAGATTAATTGAAGCAATATAATAAAACTAAATCACTAATATGTAAAAGTCACATAAGAGGAGATTAGACTTACATAGTAATATATCCAAATCAAAAACAAATTTGATGAAATGAGGCAAATTACATGAGAAAATTCCATTCCTAAGAAAAAAGGAGATCTAATATAGCACCCTAGATAGTAAAATATGGTACAAATTAAGACGTCTCATATAGCAAGCCAAAATAATTTTAAAATAAATAAAAAACATATAAATGATTTTTAATTGTATTTAACACATCTAATGGAGTAGAATCATTTTCCACTTGATTGTACCTCAATTATAATTTTGATGAATTTTTAATGTAAACAAGCACATGTAATAAGAGATTATAATTTTAAAAAGAAGTAGTTATATACTATAATTGGAATTAGATAAGTTGAATTAATATACTATAATTAAATCAAACTGATATAAGTGTTGTGCAATAAGAGAATTATAGTTTCATAAAAATATAAGAAAATCAAATAAAAATTTTTGAAAGAAAACTATTGAAGTTTGTTGGCAAGTAAATAAAAGGTAATATAAAGGTCAACCTTGGAACCCTTAATCATCAAATGATGTAAGAATTGAGATGGCTAGTATAGTGTTACAAATCATAGAAAATAAAAAACAAAAAAAAATTCAAATAGAATATTTAATTGGATGAATCTAATCAAGACAAGTACGAGGACATTTTTCCCTCACAATCAAATCACATTTTTAATTTCTATGAATTGCCAATTAAATAAGCATAAAAAACAAAAATATTATAATTTTAATATTAATTAAATACTAAATAATAAAAATTGAAGAAATAAAATATATCAAAAAAAGTTTTGTGACATCGCGGGGGGGGGGGGGGGGGTGAAGATTTCGAGTTACATTGTAATATAACTAAATTAAACAAAAAAAATTAATTAAATGTGTTAAACAACACGAGAAAGTTGCATTCTAAAATACTAAGGGGATCGAGTATAATATTCTAGATCATCAAGTAAGGTACAAATTGAAATTTCCTATAAGGCTTTGTAAATAAGTTGAAAATAAAACAATTAAAAATATAAAATATATATTTTCATGGATTAAGTTCATTGAAACAAGTCTAACAACTTTTTTTGTTCCAATTATAGTTGATTTAGAATTATTACAAATTTCCAAAGTGAATTACCATAAAAACTTATGACTTATTATTTTATTATTAAGTAAATGTTTGTTAGAGATGAAATGTGTTAAGTTGATACAATCTAATATAACAAAATAAAAAATATGTATAAGTGATTAAACATGAGAAATAGAGTTACCAATTGACATAGCAAAATAAGAGCAAAAATTATGAGAAATGATTTAATTTATTTTGAAAGCTATGTTGAAGTAATAAATATGACATTTAATGTTGAATCTTATACAAATTGAATTATATTAAAAAAAGTATAAAATCCATAGAAATTAAAATATTGAAAAAATATTGCAAATGATATTTTAATGGATGAAGCTCAATTTTGTATGATCAAATGAAGTCATTTTGCCTAGATCAAACCTTGTTTAGAGTTACCTAGAATTACAAAAGTGAATAAGAACAAATAATAAAGAATATTATTTTTGCATTAAATAAATATATAATAGTAGTAAATGGAGCTAAATTGAAAAAGGTATCACAAAGCAGTAAAGAAATGTAAAAGTTACACATTAAAAGAGTTAGAGTTTCATAGTACTATAAAGAAGGAACGAAAAATATTTGATAAAATTAGATAAACTTTACCAGAAAGTTCAATTCCAACGTACAATGGAGATCGAGCAAAGTATCCTTGATCACAAAATTAGGTAAGAATAAAAAGATATGTAAAACTTGCCAAAGCCATAAAAATAAAATGCATAAAATTATAAAATTAAATATTTAATTTAATAGACCTCACTAAGATGAGTCCAATGACTATTATTTCATCTTGATCAAAACATAATTGGAATTTCTATAAATTTCCAAATTAAATAGGCATGAATATTAAAACAGCATTTTTTAATATAATGTAAAAACATTTTAAATTTAAATTGAGATAGATTGAAGCAATTTAGTAAAATGAAACAAAGCTGATGATAGGTCACATAATAGGAGATTTAAAGAGATAAAGTAATATTGTCAAAAAGCAAAACTTTTGTAGAAATGAGACAAATTGTCTAATAAAGTTGCATTCAAAGATACTAAGGAGATCGAGCATAAAATTCTCAATCTTCAACTTAGGTTCAAATTGAAATTTCTTATGAAGGTTGCCAAAGTAATTGAAAATAAAATATTTCAAAATGTAAAAAAAAAAATTAAAAGGATTTGGTTCAAAATGATGAGTCAAAGAATATTTTTTCCATGTAAATCACTCTTAGCTTGGAATTTCTACAAAATAGCCTGGTAATAAAAATAAATAATAATTATTTTTTTTGTTAAGTGAACATACATTAAGGAAATGACATAATGATGTAAAAGTGAAATTTGAAAGAAATGACGAAAACTTTATATGAATTTTACATTAAAGATGCTAAAGGGATCAAGTGTAGCATTCTCAAAAATAAAATAAGGCATGAATTAAAATATTACAAAAAATTTTTAGTAGCCAAAAAAAATAAAATATTTTTAAATAATGCAAATAAGTATATAACTACATAAGGCATTTCAAACTAAGTCCAATGACATTTACTTGAAGTTGATTAAAAATTAATATTTTTATATTTAGCAAATAAATGTTATATCTAAAATAGCACAAATTAGGGCAATGTGTTGTAACCAAATCAAAGTGATGTTTTGGTTGTGCAAAAAGTGATAATTATACGAGAAATCTAAGGGAATATAACGAAATCAAAGTAAAAACTTTGTAGAAATGAAATAAAGTGTATGAAAGGTTGCACTACATGAAACTAAGGAGATCACGTGTAACTTTTTTTATCATAAAATTTGTTGCAAATATTTCACATTGAGTGCACTAAGTGCTAAAATCATAAAAAAAATTTAATAAAAATAGAGAAATTAATATTTATTGTGATATGGTTTTTTAAGACAAATTTTACAATGCTTGCTTTGTCATAATCCATCCTCCTTAGGAATTACTACATATTGCCAAACTAAATAAACAAAAATAATAGTAAATGTTGATTAAATATTTCATAAATATATATTAAAGTTGAAATGAGACAAATTATAAAAATATAATATAACAAAATCAATAAAATGAAATGATTAAATAAGAGGAGATTTAGAGTTACAAACTAATAGAGATCGAGTATAAAGACATCAATAAATGAGTTAAATTGAATTAGAAAGTTACAATGCAAAATACTATAGAGATCGACTATAAAGACATCAATCATCAAACTAGGGACTAACCAAAAATGGCCTATGAAACAAGAAAAAGCCAAAGAAAATAAAATTTTTAAAATTGTTAAGCAAATATTTTATCCAATAGAGCTCATTGAAATGAGTTCAATAACATTTTTCATTATGCTATTCAAACTATTTTTTAAAATTATTATGAATTACAAAATTAACTATTCATAAATAATAATAAATTTCAACTTTAATATTATGAAAATAGATATTAAAACTAAAATGAAGTAATTTCAAAAAATATTATCAAAGTTATGTAAAAGTTACATTATAGGGGATATAGAGTTAATAACTAATATAACCAAACAAAAGCAAAAGACAATTTAAGAAATGAGGAAACTTGTATGGAAATGTAGGATTCTTGGATGCTAAGAGAATCAAGATAAACTTCTTTGATCTGCAATAAGATACAAATTAAAATGTTTGGTGACCTGTGCTAAATTTATAGAAAATAATATATTTTTAAATATAGAAACGAATAATTAATTGCATGAAGCATATTAAGAGCTTTTCAATGTCATTTGATTAGTGGAGATTTGATCTTGTTTTGAATTACTATTATTTTTAAAACACAAACAAGTACAAATAATTATAAAATATTATTTGATGATAAATAAATTTATAATAATGATAATGCGAAATAAATTTTAGTAATTTAGTCTAACAAAATCAAAGCGTTGTGAATGGCAAATAACAGGAGATTTGAGTTTCAAAGTAATATAATAAAATAAAAGTGAAACATTTCAAGAAATGAGATAAATGGAATTAAACAATTGTATTCTAAAACAGTAAAGACATCAAATGTAACATCTTATATTGTTGAATCAAGTAGAAATTGAAGTGTCCCACAGAGTGTGCAACAATATTATTTATCTCGTGTGGAGTTACTTCGAATTCAAAAATTAATTAAGAATAAATAATAATAAATTATTCTATCAAAATTTAGAAAATATATGTTAATTATGAAAAATGATAAATTGATGCAAATATACTTTGACAATAACTAAGCAATGTAATTGTAACATGAGACGACATTTAAACTCATACAATAATATAGTGAAATCAAAGCAAACTTGTACATGGAGATAAAGTGGATATGAAATTTGCATACGAAGAAATTATGGAAACTGAGTACAATAACCTTGGTTGTCAAAAAGCCTCTTAAGGCATGTAATAATCCTTCAAAATAAAAAATTAAAAAACAATTTACATAATAATTAATTAAATAATGCTCATCAAGTCTTGTCAAAGAATATTTGCTACATCTTGATCACATTTCTTTCTTAATCAATGCAAATTATAAAAGTAAATTAGTTTAAATAATAAATAATTATTTTATTTGTAGGTAAATATAAAGTGAATATAATATTACACATATTATAGAATTGTAATATAACAAAATGAATCTGTTGTAAAGCGCATGTGGAGGAGAATTAGAGTTTAGCAAAAAACAAAAATAAATGAAAAATTTTCAAGAAATCAAATATATTATAGGTCAAAGTTTCATTCCAGGATACTTAGAGATCAATTATAACTTTCTTAATCATTAAACTAGATATGATTTGAAATTTGACATAAATATGTCTTATTTTGAGTTACAATTTCAAAATTAAACAATCTTTAATAACAACAAGCTATTATTTTAGTAATATGTAATTGTAAAATGAGGTGAAAATAACATAAATTAAAATAATATAATAAAACTAAACCATAACGATTTAAAGATTATTGTAGAAGAGAATTAGAAATTTTTAATAAAATATACAAATCAAAGCAAAACATTTCTTCAAATTAGATAAGTTGTGTGACATTGTTGCCCTCCAAGATAAATGGTTATCAAGTATAAAGTCCCCGATTGTCAAATAAAGAATATAAAAAATATCTTACAAAGTTTGCTAAAAACTACAAAGTTAAATATTAAAAAAAAATATATATAATTTAATAATTTCTTGGATAGAACCCAACATGATTACTTAAACACTTTTGTTTCATCTAAATTAAACTTTTTCTAAAATTAATATTAATTACAAAATTTAGTAAGAGTTGATAATAAATAATTATTACTTTAAAATTATGTGACATTTTATAACAAAGTTGAAATGTGCTAAATTGAAGAAATTTATTACATAAAAATCAAGTTGATGTAAATGTCAAACAATACAAAAATTAGCATAACATGGTAATATGATGTAATAGAAATGAGATAAATTCTGCAGAAATCTTGTATTCCAAGATATTAAAAAGATATAATGTAACTTCGTTGATTATCAAATCAGGCCTGAAAAAGAATATCACATAAAACATTTTAGAGCCACAAAAAAAATATTTAAACAAATAAAAATTAATATTTAATTAGATAGTACTGTTCGAGGAAAATCCAATAATGTTTATTTCATCTCTACCATACCTTTTTGAATTAAAAAAATTACAACATAAAAAAGCATAAGTAATAATAAATAAATATTTTGATATTAATTAAATATATATTAACCTAAGCATAGAAACATTGAGGCAATGTTATTCCACGAAATAGTAGAAATGCAAGAGTTGCACGAGTGGAGATTTGTCATTACATTGTAAGAGATTTTGTGTGACAAAGTTGCATTTTGTGATAATAAATAGTTTGGCATTAATACCATTGATCTTTAAATTTTTTATGAATTGGAATTTCTCAAGAGGTTTACAAATATCACTAAAAAATAAAACATTTAGAAACCTAGAAAGCAATATTTTATTTGATGTAGCTTTTTGAGATGACCCTAATGACCTTTATTTCATCTTGATGGGGCAAAGTTTTGCCTTGCTATGAGTTAACAAAAAACAAATAAGAATAAATCATAGTAAAATATTTATTTAAGAATTTGTAATTATACAACAAAGAAAAAATAATGTAAGTTAAATACGAATGGAGTTCACATGAGGTGAGTTAAATTTTATGGGAGAGGTTCATTTTAATAGACTAATGAGAACAAATAGGGCTTCAAGTGTTGTAACTTGATTACAAATTAAAATATCTCATAGAGAATATTAAAAAGATAAAATAAATATTTAAAAAAATACATAAAATTAATATATAATTGGTTAAAGCTCATCTAGACAGGTCTAATGACATTTATTTAATCTTAAATAAATCTTGTTATCACTTACTGTGGATTTTTAAAATAAATATGAAAAGATAATAGTAAATTATTGTTATTTTAATATTAAATCATATATTACAAAGCTAAAGTAATGAGTTGTTGAAATTTAGTATTAACAAATCTAAAGAGCATAATAGTAACATGGGATGAGAATTATAGCTTATTGTAATATAACTTTAATAAAAGAACCAACAAGGGAAATTATATAAATAAAATGAGAAAGTTACATTCTATGATACTAAATAGATCGAGTTTAACATTCTAGATCATAAATCAGGTACGAATATTGTCTCACAAATTAGGCAAATACTTTAAATATAAACTAATGCTGTTACGTTACCAAAAGAAAGCTAAAATATTAATAAATTATAATAAGCATAAATAATTATAAATTATTATTTTAATATTATTTAAATATATATTAAAACTAAAATAAGATAAATTGAAGAAATGTTATGTCTCCAAATTAAAGTGATGTAGAGCACAAGAGAGGAGATTTATAATGATATAGTAATAAATCCAAATCAATTAAAAAAATTAAAGAAATTTGCTTGACCAAATCAATTTGATGTAAAGGTTTTTTTTTTTTTTTTTTTTTTTAAACAAAATATATTCCACCCCACAAAGTACAAAACTTGGCACAAAAATGCCAAGGGGGAGGAGGCAAACCTAAAACAGGCCCAAGAGGGAAAGAGAGTAGTTTTCCAGCATGTTGTCTTTGCGGCGCCTCGCCAAATAAGCTCTCCTTAGCAGATGCTGTGTTTCCAAAAAGGGCGCTCTGGCCGAAACAGTAAGGCCAGAGATGGTGGCGGCGTTCCATGCTTTCCAGACCGTCCAGCAGATGAAGGCTGGAATGGTGAAGGCTAAGGAGCTAATCTGTGTCTTGAAAGCCCACCAGCTGGAGATGTCGGTGGAAGAAGAGTGGGGGACGTCGAGCTTGACCTCAAACCAGGTCCAGATGGGGCGGGAGATGGAGCAAGACCAGAAAAGGTGATCTGGTTCATCCCGATTGCTACAAAAGGGACACTTCGAGACGAGCGAGATGCCAATCCGATTTAGAGCTTTTGGGAAGGGGAGGGCGGCGTGGTGCAGGCGCCAGAGGAAAATTGAAACCTTCTCAGGAATGAGTCGGTGCCAGAGGAGGTCGTTTTGGAAGGAGAGCTGACGGGGAGGAAGCAAGAGGTTGTTTAAAAGGGTGTACGCCCGGTTCGGTTCGAACCGGTTCACGGTGCCACACCCGGACCGGATGCAGTGGAGCAGTGAACCGGTCTGATCAGCCGGGTCATCGTCCCACGCCGCTAGGGCAAGCCACCGAAGGCGGAACGAGACCATACGGCGCCAGCCCGGGGAATCGCCAGCGGAGGACCGGATTCCGTCTCGGCAGTCGACGTAGCTGCTCCGAATGAAGTCTGCCCAGGGAGAACGAACGTTGAAGAGGCGCCACCAGAGCTTGGCCGAGTGCGCCATGACCTGTGAGCCAAGATCGCGGATGCCCATGCCACCGGAAGACGTAGGTTTGGCGATCTTGCCCCACGCCGCCCAGTGATGGCGGCTGGAGTTGTCGTTGCCGCCCCAGAAGATCCTGGAAAGAAGCCGTTCGACGGCTTTGATGATGGTTCTCGGAGGGAGGAGAACCGCCGACACGTATGCCGACATCGACGTGAGGACGGAGTTGATGAGTATCTTCTTCCCGCCCTTGGACAGCAGACGGTTTTTCCACGAGGCGATGCGGCGAGCCATCTTCTCCAGGAGGGGTTGGAAGTGGATCGACTTCAAACGGCCTCTGTCGAGGGAGCAGCCCAGGTGGGCCAGCGGGAGGTGAGCACGCCTAAAACCCAGGATCGATTTGGTGGAGCGAACCAAGGCCTTTGGGGTAAGCTTCCCGTGTATAACTATAGACTTGGAAGGATTTAGGGTAAGCGCCGAAGCCTCCATAAAGGAATTGAGCAGGCCGGCGAGGTTGGAGACCGATTCCTTCCTTGCCGAAGTGAATATGGTGAAGTCGTCGGCGAAGGCGGTGTGAGAGACAGGAGCAGAGCGCCGAGGGGAGGAGAATTTGTCTATCTTGCCAGAGCGAACCAGATCGGCGAGGCCGCGGCTGAGTACGTCTATGGCAAGCAAGAAGAGGAGAGGGGAGAGGGGGTCACCTTGTTTGACTCCACAAGAAGGTTTGAAGAAGCCTTTCGGCTCGCCGTTGATGAGTACAGAGAGCCAAGAGGCGTCGAGAGAGTTGCCGACGAGGCGACGGAAAAGCTGGGAGAACCCAAAGGCATCCAAAACTGCATCCAGGAACCGCCAGCTGACCCTGTCAAAGGCAGAGCAGATGTCCAGCTTAAACAGGGCATTGGGAGCCTTCCGCTTGCGGTCGATACGGTGGACCATCTCCTGGGTTAAGAGAATGTTGTCGGCAATGTTCCGGCCACGGATGAACGCGGTTTTCTCGGGGGAGATCAGGGAGGGAAGAAGAGGGCGGAGTCGGTTAGCCAGCACCTTTGAAAGCAGCTTCCCGAAGACCGAGCAAAGTGCGATCGGTCGAAGGTTAGAGAGGGAGGCGACCGCCGAGCCCTTCGGGATGAGGCAGAGCCAGGCAGCGCCGGCAGAGCGAGGGAGCTTCGTGCCGACCAGGAAGTCGTTGACCGCTGCAGTCAAGTCGTCGCCGATGACGTCCCAGCAAGCTTTGAAGAAAGGAACCGTGAAGCCGTCGGGGCCGGCAGCACTGGAGTCGCGCATGGAGAGGATGATGGATTTTACCTCAGAAGGAGTCACCTGGCCGCAGAGGATAGAGTGGTCAGAGGCGGAGACGGTGCGAGGGATGAGGCGGAGCAGCTCGGACGTCAATATCCGCCCGAGCCGCGGAAGTGAGACATGAAGTGGTTGGTGATGGAGTCACAGAGGTGGTCATGCGATTCCGTCCAACCGCCGACGGGGAGCTCCAGGCGATTCAGCTTAAGGGATTGCCGCTTGACGTTGACGGAAGCGTGGAAGAAGGCCGTGTTCGTGTCACCATCCCGAAGCCAACGGAGGCCAACCTTCTGCTTCCAGAAGTCCTCCTCCCGAGCAAAGATAGAGTTGAGGTTGTCATTGGCGACCCGCAGAGCCGATTCAGCCTCCGGGGAGAGGGCCGCGGCGAGCAGGCGCTCCGCCTCGCGGACGGTCGCCTCCGCCTTCGCCTTGTTGGCGAAAACATTGCCGAAAACGGCAGAGTTCCACCTCTTCAGGTCATTCTTGAGTCGTGTGAGCTTACCCGAGAACCTGTAAAGACCCGAAGCCGCTATTGGGTCCCCCCAGGATTTGGAAACCACCTGCAGGAAGTTCGGGTGGGTCAGCCACACGTTAAGGAACCTGAAAGGCCGAGCGACCCGATTGCGCGGGACCGAGGAGCGGAATAGGATCAGGGCGTGGTCCGAGCCCGTCCGGGGAAGAATATCAATGTGGCCGTCCGGCGAGAGATCCAGCCAGCGAGGGTTGCAGAGGAAGTAGTCCAGCCGTTTAAGGAGGGTTTTCCCATTGCGGTTCCCCTGCCAGGTGAAGATGCTACCAGAGACCGGCGGGATGAGGAGCCCGGCGCCGTGAATGAGTTGGCGAAAGTCCTCAGCCGTGGACCGGTAGAAGCGAGCTATCCGAGAGACGTCGTCGGAGTGCAAGGAGACATTGAAGTCTCCGTAGATCCACCAAGGGTCAGACCCGACGGACGAAGAGTGGGCCAGGAGGTCTTCCCAAAGCAGTCGCCGGAGGGTTCTGGAATGTAACCCGTAGACGGCCGTGAAGAAGGAAGCAGGGGCTCCATCCACAGAGAGGTGGCAGAGGATGGATTGGGCAGAAGAGCCTATGGGCCGGACAGAGCATCGATCCGACCACAGGACCCAAATTTTCCCGTTGTTGGAATGGAGCACGCCACCGAGCCCGAGCTTGCGGCAGACGGAGGGGATTTGGTCGCCGCAGATGAAAGGCTCCAGAAGGATTAGGACGTCGACTGAGAAGGAAGAGATGAGACGCTTGAGCCTGCCAATGGTGGCGCTGTTCGCCACCCCCCGGACATTCCACGTCAGCGAATTGATCATTGGAGAGGGGAGGGCGGGGGGGGCGGAGCCGGATGCGCTCTTGGTGACCGGTACCGGAAGGTCAGGATTGAACTCCCATTTCTTTTTCCGTCTCTTGGCTTTCGACTGCGGCTCCAGGAAGGGTTCATCTGGAACCGAGGAAGTTGACCTCGATTCGTTGTCACTGGCCACCACATCAGTGGAGCGGGGGATATGGGACGACGAGGAAGGGGAAGGAGGGGGAGAGGGAGGGGGAGAAGGAGCCGCAGCTTGCGACGGAACAGAATCCTCCAGTTGAACCATCAGTCCACCGGTCGGGGACACCGGACAACTGGCGACGAGAGATTCCGGTGAGGAGAGAAGCTCTCCTTCTTCGGGCGTCGAAGCGAGAATGGGAATAGGCCTGCAGGGCGCAGGAAAGGTTGTAGGAGGAGAAACGGTACCTAGGGCCAATTCAGGGGGCGGGCCCAGGATGCCCACGCCACAGTGCGGAGGTGGAGCAGGGGGAAGGGTGGCCGGAAGCGACGACTCAGCATCAGGCAGAGCGGAAGAATGGGAACATTGACGAGGGTCGTTGAAGGACCGGGGGGCAGGGGGGTCCGGCTGGATAGCCGGGGCTTTACCCTTGTCAGTCGTCGACGCCGACGTCGAAGTCAAGAGCACCTTCTGTCCCTTAGGTTTCGCCTTGCCAGATTGGTGCTTGCAGGCCGACGGGGCGTGGCCAATGGTGAAGCAGTTGTCGCAGTAAAGGGGGAGGGTCTCGTTGGGAACGCGTTGCCAGAAGCCTCCCGCCTTCACCCCGGGGATGGAGGAGATGCGGATCCGGTCAGGTAGTTGAGAGGCCAGGTCAAGTTCAACGCAGACCTTAGCGACGTTGGGGCGGGACATGGCCGCCGTGGCCGTGTCGACCTTCAGAGGCTTCCCTAGAGTCGCCGCAATAGAGAAAAGGGAGGCATTGTGGAAGAGGTGGACGGGGAGCTGCTCAAAAGCCACCCAGACCGGGACCTGGGACGGCTCGGCGTCGAAGCGGAACGATGGAGACCACTTAAGGAGTCTCATCGGGAAGTCGCTGATGAACCATACCTTCTTCATCCAGCAGAGGAGGGAATCCTCCTCCGACAGGAAACGGAGAAGGACATGGCGCTGGTTCAGAAGCCCCACCTGGACTTCGTGTTGGAAGCCGGACTTGGCCAGAGCGGAGTGGATGGCGACCAAGGGAGGTCTGCCGTGAGAGAATTTACCGACAAGCGAGAACCGGAGCGGCTCCGCCAGCTTTTCCACCTCCTCCGACGAGAATGCGACTTCCGGGGCGCCTTTGTAGAAGGTGGAACCCCGGATCCGACAGGGAGAGGTATCCTCGGCCTTGCCGAGAACCTCGGCGAAAGACCTGCGGAGGGGTTGTTGAGCCATTAAGGCGGCGTCCCAACCATCGGAAGGGCGCCGGCGAAGGCAGAGGGAGGAAGACGAAGGCGCGAATGCCAAGACGGGTCAGATCAGCCGGCGAAGTCAAGACGGGTCAATCTTTACAATAAAATTGAAAATGGGTATGTTACCAATTAAAAATTTGATGTAAAGGTTATGGAATAGAAGAATAAGAGTTTAATAGTAATATAATTAACCTGAAGTAAAATTTTTTAAAAATTGAGATAAATTGCACTTAAAAGTTAAATTCCAACGAAAGAGGGATGTCATGTGTAGCATTAGATTATGAAATAAGGTAAGAATAAAAATGCCTTGGAAAAAATGCTGAAGTCATTGAAAATAAAAGATGTAAAAATTTTGAATTGAAAATTTAACTGGATAGACCTCCTCGAGACTTACCCAGTGAGATTTATTTCATCTGAATCATATCTCATTTGAAATTTACATGAATTAGTAAAATAAATAAGCATTGCCAATAATAAATTGTTTTTTATTGTTATGTCAATATATATAATAAATTTGAAGTCAAACTTGAAGGTCACATCGTTGGAGATTTAGTGTTACATAATATTACAAGAAAATAAAAGCAAAAATTTGAAGTTCATAAATAAATTATATGAGATAGAATTTTGTTTAAGATACTAAAATGATTGAGTGTAGACACTTTGATTTCCAAATAAGGTATGATAAAAAACCACGTAAAGCATACAAAAAAAAGAAAATGAAATACAATAAGAAATAGAAATAAACCTTTAAATGGAAAGAGCTTATCGAGTCTAGTAGTGACTTTTTATCATATTTATATGACTTTTTTGGGGGATTACTAAGAATTAGAAATATAAATAAGATCAAATAATAATTAATTCTTATATATATATATATATGTACATATATATATGTATTAAAGTGAGAAAGAGATAAATTTAAGAAATATAGTATAATAAAAAAGAGGTATTATAAAGGTGACATGAAAGCAAATTTAAAGATACATAATAATACACCCAAGTTAATGAAATAACTTTGAAACATTAATGTTTATTAATTCAAAACGTTTTACCACAATATACTATGGTCATCAAGCGGAACATCTCTGACTATCAATTTTGGTATCAATTAAAATATTTTTCAAACTCTCTAATAACCATAAAAAATAAAATATTTAAAATGTGAAGAATAACATATAGTTTAATAGTATTTACTGAGACATGTTTAATGACATATGTTTCACCTCTATCAATGTCATTTGTAAAAAACCAAAATAAATATACATACATAATAAAAATTATTTTTTTAATATTTAGTATTTATATGTTGGATATGAAATTCGGTATATTAAAGTAATGTAATGTAACAAAAGCAAAGTGATATAAGGATCACACAAGAGGAGAATAATTGTTTTAAATTTATTAAATAAAATTAGAGCAATAACTTTGAAGATGTGACATAAATTATTGAAAAGTTTTCAATTACAGATTCTAAGGAGATCAAGTGTAATATTCTCGATCATCAATCTAGGTAGCAAGTGAATTGCCTCATGAAGAATACCATGATCATAAAAAACTCTAAATTAAATAGAGTTGTGTAATAATAAATGTTTATATTATTAGAAAAAAATAAATATTGAAGTTGAAGATAAATTGAAGCAATATAATGTAACCAAGTGAATGGAATGTAATGGTCACATGAGATGATATTTAGTTTTTCATAATATTATGACAAAATTGATGCAAAAAATTTCAAGAAATGATATAAATTGTGTATGAATGTTTGATTACCATATATAAAAGATACTTAGTATGGAATTCCTGATCATAAAATCTAGTATGAATTGAAATGTCGTGCAAGGCAAGTAAAAATCATAGAAAAATAAATATCTAATTTTTTTTAAATTAATTTACAAATGCATCGGGGTCATCAAGAGGGATCAAACTAATTTCATTTAATCTTAATGAAAAAATTTTTTTAGTTAATCTCAATAGGCAAATAAATAAGCATAAATAAAAATAAATTATTATTTTAATATTAATTTAATATCTAGTGAAGTTCAAATAAGACAACTCCCTAATAAAAGTGATATAACGGTCACATGGGAGGAGAATGAATGTTTCATTGTAATATAACAATATTAGAGCAAAAAAGTTGAAAAAATAAAATAAATTATACAACGAAGTTGTATTTCAAGATACCAAGGAAACCAAGCATAACATCTTTGATCATCAAAATAGTTATAAATCATAATACCTTACAAAGAATGTAAAAAAATAGATATTTTAAACTTTAGAAATAAAGATTTAATTGGATAGAACTTTTTAAGACAAGCCCTCTAACATTTGTTTTATCTTGATCAAATCACAAATAGAATTACAATCTCTCAACAAACTAAATAAGTATAAATAAAAATAATTTATATATTCATGTTAAGTAACTACAAATTAACATTGAACTAAGACAAGTTGAAGATGTCTAATTCAACAAAATGATGGTAACATGAAGGAATGATTAACAGAGAGTTATAATTTTGTATTAACAAAACAAAATAAAAGAGAAGTAGTTAAACAAATTACAAAAATTGTATAGGGAAGTGGGATTCAAAGATAGTAAGGAGATCAAGCCTAAAATGCCCAATCAAGATATCTTGTAAAATGTTAAAACATAGATAAATATTTTAAAATATGGGAAGAATATTTAATTACATAAATCACATGGAGATGAGTCCACAAACTTTCATTTTGTCATAAATGAACCTTATTGCAAATGTAAAGTGAAAAGTTTCATTGGAAGATACTTGAAGTTGATGTGTAAAATCCACATTTATCAATTTTGGCATGAATAAAATGATCCCAAAACTCTAAAAATAAAATATTTAAAATAATTTTTTTTTAGTTGGATAGAATTCATTGAGATGAGTCTAAAAACATTTATTTTGTATCATTTAAAAATTTTTGAATAACAATGAATTATATAAAAAATTCGAAATGTGATAAGCTAAGGCAATATAAAACAACTTATTCACAATGATGTGACGATCAAATTAGAGAAGAATTTATTTTTTATAGTAATATAACCAAACTGAAGAAAAAAATTACAAAAAAAGAGATAAATTATAGAAAAAAGTTAAATTCCAAAACACTAAGAAGAAATATTCTATGTTCTTTCATTGTCAAACTAGTTATTAAATGAATGATACTATAAAGAATGGCAAAAATCCTAGAAAACAAATTATTAAAAAAATATAAAAATGTTTATTTATTTTCATTTTATTCATTTAGATGTTTTTTATGTCGTTTGTTTCATCTGAAATGAAGCCAATTTGAAGTCACTAAGAATTACAAAAATATAGAAAACTACATGCTAATTAGTTATCATTTTAATATAAGGTAAAGCTGTAATAAAGCTTCATTAAAATAAATTGTAGCAAATCAAAGTAATGTGATGGTTAGATGAGATGGGATTTAAAGCTTCAAAGTATTATAATTAAATCAATGCAAAAAATACAAGAAATGAGAAAAACTTTATGTGAGAATTTCTTTCCAACACATTAACAACATTGAGTGTAATAACTTCAACCATCAAGTTATGCACAAATGAAAATATCTCCTAAAGCATGACAAAATCTTAGAAAATTAAATATTTAAAAATATTAAAAATTTTATTTAATTGGCTAGAAATATTTAAAAATATTTAGCTTGACATTATCATAAACAAACTAGGTAGAAATCCAAACAACTAAAAGTATGCGATAACTTTAGAAATAAAACTTTTAAAATATAGAAATCTATTTTTAATAGGAGAGATTTTGATGACATGAGTCTCTTGATGCTTTTTATGTCTCCATTGGAACTCGTCTGGAAAGACTACAAATTACTAAATAAATAATCATAATAAATAGTAAATTATTATTTAAATATTAAGTGGATATATTTCAAACCTAAAGTGAATTTTATTTGAGAAGTTTAGTATAACAAAATAAAAACAATATATAGGTCAAGTGGAAGAAGATTTAGTATTACATAATAATATAAAAAAAATGAAAGAGAAAAATTTCAAGAAATTAAATTAATTATATAGGAAAGTTGCACTCAAAAATACTACAAAGAACATGGGTAAAACCCTCTATGAAATATGATATATGGTAAGAGCCTTCACAATGCATTACAAAATTTGTAAAACTAATATATTTAAAAATATTTAGATTGAATATTTAATTGGATAGAAAGTAAGGCGAGATGAGTCCAATATTTTTTTTGTTTCAGTTAGATCATGTTTTGATTTATTATAAAACACCAAAGTAATAAAAATAATAATATTTAATTTTTTTATAAATAAAATATATATTAATACTAAAATGCAATAAATTAAAGCAATGTTATACAACAAAATCAAACAAATTAAAGCATCACAAGAAAGGATGGCTAATTTTTCATGAAACTTTAACCGAATAAAACTGAAGCATTTGAAGAAATAATTTAAGTAGTACAAGAAGGATGCATTCAAAATACCAATAACAACCAGTATAATACCCTCGATTTTTAAATACGGTCTGAATCAAAATGTTTCTTGAAGGGTGACAAAATCTTAAATGTTCAAAAATAAGGAATAAAGATCTCTGGTTAAACAGAGCATGTCACGACTATTCCAATAATGTCTTTTTCCTACTTGATCAAACCATATTTTTAATTATTACAAAGTACAAAATTAAATAAACAAAAATAATAATAAATTATTACTTTGAAATTATAAAAAAAATATATTAAAGCTAAAGTGAGATAAATTGAAGTAATGTAGTATAGCCAGATCAAAGTGATGTCAATTTGACTTAATGAAGGAATTAAAGATTCATATTAATAAAAAAAATAAATGTAAAAATTTTGAAGAAATGAGAAAAATCATATAAGACTTATATAGAATTCACATCAAATGAGAATTAGAGTTTGACTGTAATATGATCAAATCAATGTAAAAAAGTTAAAACAATAAGTAAATTACATAGGAAAGTTTCATTCAAAGATATTAAGGATATAGATTATATCATCCTTTATCATCGAATAAGTGATAAACAAATAACTCATGAAATATCCAAAACAATAAGAACATAAAATATTTAAAAACATAGATATAATGATTTTATTTTTTTCTTATCTATCTCATCTAAATTGGATAAACTATGAATTACAAAATTAAAAAAAAAATAAATAATGATAATTTTTTTAATATTAATCAAATAAATATTAAAACTAAAATGAGATAAATCGAAGCAATCCAATATAACCAAACGAAGGTAATGTAAAGATCACATAAGAGCATATTTATATTTTCGTTATAATATAATTAATTGAAAAAGTAAATTTTGAAAAAAGAAATAATTGTTATTGGAAAGTTAGATTCCATGATATAGAGAAGATTGGCTATAACATCTATCAACATGAAATCAAGTACAAATTAAAATTTCATATAAAATAACCAAAAATCATAGATATTAAAAAAGATTAACAATAAAAATATGAATAATTATTTTCATTGAGCTCTCTAGTTAAATGTAGGATTTTTTTTTCTGAATTATTCAACATTTGTAAATGTTGTGAATTCTCAAAGAAAATAATATAAATAATAGTAAATTTTTATGTTAATATGGAGCAAATATGTTTTGATGTGGAAGTGAGGCAAATTAAAATAATGCACCAAAAAACTAAGTTAAAGAAATATAAACTAGAGATGTCAAAAGATTTGTAGTGAAATATTGATATAACAAATTTGAAGCAAAAAATTAAAGTAAATGAGACAAATTATATAAGACATTTTTATTTCAGGATTCTAGGGAGATTAAGTGTAAGCTTAATAAGAAAGAAGAATTAGAGTTTGATAGGATTATAACAATATAAAAGATAAAACATGAAGAAATGAGATAAAATGCGTGGCATAATTGCATTTTTAGATGCTAGGCGGATCGAGGCATAGCAATTTTCATCATTGAATCAAGTAAGAATTAAACTCTTTTGCAAAATGGCACAAAACCAAAAAAGGTAAAATACATACAGATTTTAACTTGTACATTAATTTAGATTGAGTTGATGAGGATGTGTCTAATGAAGTTTATTGCATCTTGAATGGATCTAATTTTTAAAAATTATGAAATAATAAATAAATATACATAAAAAAGTAAATTATTATTTTAAAATTAATTAAATAAATATATAATGTGGTTAAAATTAAGGTACATAAAAAAATGTAATATAACAAAATTGAAGACAACTTATGGCCACAAAAGAAGATATTTAGAGTTTGATATTAATAGAACAAAATCAAATAAAAGCATTCGAAAAATTCAACAATTTGCATAAGAAACTTTTATTCTAAAATATTCAGGAGATGAAGTGTGAGTCTCTCAATCACCCAATCAAGTACAATCAAAATATCTTATAAAATATACCAAAATAAAATAATATTTGAAATTTTAATATTGATTTTTTTATTTGGATATATGTTATCAAGATGAGTCCACTCACAGTTCACTTACCTCAATAAGACATTATTTAGAGTATATATGAATTTAAAAAATTAAAATAATCATAAGTTGCAATAAGTTATTCCTTGTGTTGTAATTACAGAAAATGTAAATTTAAAATTGGATAAATTGAAGCAACCTCAACACAATGCATTTTAAAGGTGACACTGAAAGAAAAACTGAGGTTCAAGTAATATAACCAAATTTAAATTGAAATAGGTAGAAATGTGATAAATTGTATGAAAAGGTTGCACTAAGGGATACAAAGTTAAGTGTTGTTTAGTGAAAAATGGTTAACTATTAAAATTAAAACCTTTTATATCATGTACTGATATTTAAAGAAATAGTTTTAAAATATTTTTAAAGGCCTTGAGTAAATCTCTAAAATTAGTTTTGCTAAAAATTTTAATTTAATTCAAAAAAATATTTATTTTTCATCTTAAAAAAAAATTTTAATAAAAAACTATGAATTTGAAAAAGCCAACAAGAATTAAAATGCCCAACAATGTCTTTTTAGGTAATTTGGCTTGAAACAAGCCCAAATCCACCCCTGTAAAAAAACAAGAAAAAGCTCAAATAAGCATTCTAAGAAAAATAATATAAAATAACTATGCTTCTCGGCCTTACAAATAAATATAATAGTAATAGAAGAAAAATGTTTAAGGACATAAAATATAAATCAATAATTTAAAAGTTCTATACTTGATGTGATGACAAAAGAGGAAAAGGTAACCTAATGGAATAAATTAAGAATAAAGAAAATAATTAATTATACTAATTTTAGAATAAAGTATAATTTAGGATTTTGAACATTAAAATATGCAATGTGTGGAAGCAATGAAAAGCATGGGCTACAAACATCTTGAATTTTATGGCTTCAAAAATTTCCTAAAATATTGAAACAAATTCATTAATCCATTTCACCTTAGAAAATCTACCAGTTACAAATATTTTTGTTATAAAAAAGAACCAAAAAAATTATCAAAATAGTTTGCAATACTCCATCAACTTTTTTTTAATTAAAAAAGATTATTTAAATAAAATATTCTAACTAATTTAAATAATGGCTAGAACAGGTTCGATATTTTTTGATAAAAAAATTTAAATACGTAAAATTAAATTAAAAATTATGGCTCATACTCCTTTGCCACTGAAACCATGTTGATCGTTAGGAATTTAATCATTACAACCTCTTTTCATTAAGTCTTCCATGAACACAGGCTTCATCGATAAAAATTCTAGAAAATCACTTAAACATATTCATTATAAAAACTTAAGGTTTGTTATTATTGAATAAGAAACCATAGCTAACTATTCAAAGAACAGCATTAAGATCAAATGTAACATCCATGATCGTAAAATTATGTATGAATAAAAAAGTCCCATAAAGGTTTCCAAAATCATAGAAAATAAAATAAATATAAAGTCCAAATTGAGTATATAGTTGGATAGATCTTTTTCAGACAAGTTCAACATCATTTTTTTCCTAATTTTACCACATTTAGATATATTACAAATTACCATAATAAACAAACATAAATAAAAGTAAAACATTTTTTAATGTTAGGTAAATACCTATTAAACTTGAAATGATCTAAATGCTAGTGATGTATGCAACAAAATTAAAGTGATGTAAAACTCACATGAAAGGACATTTAGCATTACATACTAATATAGCAAAATGAAAGAGAAAAGTTAAAAGAAATGAAATAAATTATATGGAAAAGTTGGATTCCAAAACATGAAGATCAAATGTAACATTATTGACATCAAATTAGGAACAAATTAAAAATGCCTCATAAAGCATATAAAAACTTAAAGTAAAATAGCTAAAAATTCCAAATTGAATATTTAATCTATTAAAGATTTGCTTCATGTTGATTGGACCTCGTTTCAAATTACTACATAATTCTAAAGTAAATAAGCATAAATAATAATTAATTATTATTTAATATCTAGTAAAATATATATTAAAGCTAAAATGAGATAAAGTAAGATAATATAAGATACAAATCTAAATAATCCAAAGGTCACATAAGAGGACAATTAGAGTTTCACACTAAACACAACAAATTCAAGGCAAAATATTTGAATAAATTAGATAAATTATGCAAAAAAATTATATTGTAATATACTAAGAAGATTAAGTATGACATCTTCAATTATGAAATTTCGTTTCTATGAAAATATCTAAAAATTCACGCCAAAATAATAGAAATTTTTTTAAAAATTATTTAAAAAAAATTAATTTGTTGGAGTATGTAAAAATTATAATGATGTTAGATTATCAAAAAAATTTAATTTGTTAAAGTATGTAAAAATTATTACCAAAGTAAATAAGCATAAGTAAAAAATAACTATTACTTCAATATTAAGTAATTTTATATATTAAAGATGAAATAAGATAAAGAAATGCAATGTAATACTAACAAGTGAAAAATGATGTAAAGCTATTATAAGAGGATAAGTTATACGAGAAAGGTGCATTCGAAGATATTAAGTCGTGCAAGTGCAACATCGTCGATTAAGAAATTATGGAGGATCTAAAATGTGGATTATAGCTAAAAAGCCCAAAATAATAAGATATTTAGAAATTTAAAAAATATTTAATTTGATATTTCACATCAAGATGAGTTTAACACAAATTATTCGTATTGATCAGAATAAATTTGTTGTTACTCTAAATTACCAAAGTAAATATGCAAAACTAATAATAAATTATTTTTTAATTAAGTAAATATATATATATATATACTAAAGTTTAAATAACATAAATTGAGGAAATATATTGCAAAACAATCAAAGCAAGGTAAGTGTCACATGGGAGGGGAATTCGTCCTTCATATTAATATAACCTCTAATTAATGATGAAGCTTTGAACAAATGTCATATATCAGATAGGAAAGTTGCATTCCAATATACTACATATTAAGAATGACATCTTCGATCATTAAACTAACCATGAACAAAAATGTATAATAAAGCATGCCAAAACCATTTTTTAAAAAAAATTACTATTAAATTTGCTAATTCTTATATAAGTGAGTCCAACAACATTTGTTTCATCATGAGTGAACCTAGATAAACTTTTTCCAATTAAAAAACTTAAAAATAATAAATAATAATAAACTTTTAGTTTAGAATTTAATAATTATATATTAAAGAATGAATAAGAAAACATGAATGAAACTAATATAATTAAATATGAGGAACGTATTTGCCAAATGATGATAGATTTGGAGTTACATTGCGATATAACCAAATCAATGTGAGAAAAAAAATTAATGACATGATGTAAATTACACAACAACATTTCATTCAATGATAGAAAAAGACCAAGTGAAATATCCTCAAACACAAAATTATGTTCAAATAGAACATTCTTATAAAACATATCAAAATAATATAAATATAGTATTTATTAATATGAGAAAAAATATTTAATTTGTTAGAGCATGATAAGGTTAGTGCAAAACGTTTTTCTTTTATCTTGATCGAGCATCATTCAAAATTCTTATGAACTATTAAAATAAACAAGTATTAATAAGAAAATTTTAATATATTAATATTATGGAAACATATAGTAAGGCTAAAATGGCATAAAATTAAGTGAAGTAATACCTCCAAATCAAAGTCATGTAAAGTTTAGTTGTGAAGTGATCTAAAGATACGTTTTAATATAACCAAATCAATGCAAAAAGTTTTGAGAAACAAGGTAAATTTTATGGGAAAGTTTTACTCCATGGTATTAAGGAGTTCAAGTGTAACGTCATCAATTATCTATTTACATATTAAGTAAAATCCCTGATACAGTCTTGTTAGCCAAATAAAATATATTTTTTAAATATATAAGAATAGATATTTTGTTGAGCAGAGTTCGTGGACTTTAGTCCAAGGACATTTTTTTTTCTCAATTGGAATTCTAAAGTTTTTTGAATTAGGGATGTAAATAAGCATAAATTAACATAAATAATTATTTAAACATTAAATTAAAATATATTTTAGCCAAAATAAGACTAATAGAAGCAACATAATATAAGATAAATATTATAAGAAAAGCTGTATTCTAAGATACTTGAGAAATCATGTGCGACACCAATAATCATCACAGCATTTATGTATCAAAATATCTTGTAAATAAATACAAAGCATAATAATGAAACATTTTAATACAAAATAATGGTTAATTTATTAGATAGAGCTTGTTGAGTTTAATGATAGTTGGTTCATATCAATCGAACAACATTTATAGTTACTATGATTTGTCCAAATTAACAAAAAATAAAAAATTGTTGTTTTGATATTAAGTAAACATATACATTAAAAAAATGAAACAAAATGAATCAATGTATGTAAATAATAATAAATCATTATTTTAATAATACATTTATATATATATTTAAGCCAAAATTATATAAATTACAATAACCTAATATAACAAAACCAATGACTTGTAAAGGGCACATGTGATGTGATTTAAAGCAATATAGGATATGACAAAATCAAGGAAAAAATTTGCACAAAGGAGTTAAATTATATGGAAATAGTAGCATTCCACATAATAATAAGATAAAGTGAAAAGTGTTCAATCATCAAATTTGATACAAAATAAAATATCTCTTAAAGTAGGCCATAATCTTAAATAGTAAAATATTTAAAATTATAAAAATAAATAATTTGTCGAAATCAGCTTATACTAATGAGTCCAAAAACTTTTGTTTTGTATCATTTAGACATCACTTGGATTCACAAAGAATTATGAAAGCAAAAAGTCATAAATAATAGTAAATTATTATTTCCATTTTATGTAAATATATATTAGTTTTGAAATTTCATAAATGAAAGAATTGTAATATAATAAAATGAAAAAGGAGTAAATGTTATACGACAGGAGATTTAGTTTTGTACCATAAAATAGCTAAATCTAAGAAAAAGACTTTAAGAATTGGTATAAATTATACAAGAAACATGCATTCAATTATCCTAAATACAAATTGTGAAACATCCTTGTTTATTAAATTTAGTGAAAAATAAGATGTATCACAAAGCATTAAATGGCCACAATTAATAAACTATCAAAAAATATGAAAAATATATTTAATTAGATGGAGCTTGTCAAGAGGTCTCTCATGACATCTATTTATTATTGAATAGACTTTTTTTTTGGAATTACAACCAATTATGAAATTAAATATGAAAAATATAATCATAAATTAAAACAATAACATTAAAAAAATAGCTATTAATATAAATTGAAGATAAAGTAAATTAATATGATAAAGCCAAATAAAAATAATAAAAATTTTAAATAAGAGAAGATTTAGTGTTACATAGTAACATATAATAATAAAAGTAAAACATTTAATGAAATTAGATAAATTATAAAGAAATCAAATGTAACATTATTAACCATCAAATTAGGTATGAATTAAAATCTCTCATAAAATTGCCAAATGTAAAAGAAAAATTATTTTAGAAAAATGAATATTTCATATGATAGAGTCTACCAAGATAGAGCCAATGATGTTTGTTTCATCTTGATGAGATCTTATTTGTTATTACTATGAATTGTCATCGTAAATGAGTGTGAACAATAATAAATTATTATAAAAAAGTCATTTAAATATATAAAAATATCAAAGTGAGACCATTTTAAGTAATATAATATAACCAATCTAGGAGAAGTAAATGTCACAGTAGAGTAGAGTTAGAGTTTCATTGTAATATGACCATATAAAAGGGAAATATTTAATGAAATGAGATAAATCATAAAAGAACGTTACATTCCAATATGCTATAGAGATTTAGTATAACAATTGTGATCTTTAAAGTAGGTTCAAATAATATTATCTTACAATATGTGCAAAACTCATATTAAAATACAAAACATAAAAATAAATATGTAAATAGATAAAGTTCATAAAGATGAGTTCATCGTTGTGTCATACATCTTGATAAAGCACCATTTGAAATTAGTTTGAACTACCTAAGTAAATAACACAAATAATAACAAAGTAATTTAACTAATTCAAAGAAAAAAAATTGAACAAATAAGATGAAATATTTGGTAAACTCGTCCTCATATATTTTAAGAGGATATGGTAAAACTAAATTGATAAATAAAATAAGATGAAATTACAAAACCAACATAAATTATAACTATTTATTTCTTTATAATAAGTAAATATATATTAATGCTAAAATAAGATGTGTTAGTTAACCAAACAAAATTAACATTTATGTTACAGGAGAGGAGATTTAGAGTTACATATTAATGTAACAAAACCAATGCTAAAAAGTTTAAGGGAAGAGAAATTTTTTAGGAATGTTGCATTCAGAATTATTAAGAAGATTGGATGTAGAATTCTCAATCATGAGATAAGATATGAATAGAAGTGATTAATAAAATGTTACAAAGCTCTAAATATAATAATTTGAAAAAATTAAAAAATACTTAATTAGATAGAAATCCATGAGTTGAGTGCAATGACGTCTATTTTATTTTACTCAAACCATATTTAGATATTAAATGAATTACAAAAAAAAGTAAAAATAAATAATAAAAAAATTTTAATTTAATCATAAGTAAAAACATAGAAAAGATTATATTTGACAAGTTGAAGCTATGGAATTTAACAAAATAAAACTAAGTTTAGACTCACACTAGAAGAGATTTATAATTTAATAATATCATAGGTAAATTAATGATAAAATATAGAAGAAATTAGATAAATTGTTTGACAATCTTTCACTCCAGGATATTAAAGAGATTGGGTATAAGGTACTAAATAGTCAAAATTAGGAAAGGAATGAAATGTCCCCTAAAATGTACTAATTTTTAGGAAAAAATAATATTTAAAAAAAACAAAATAAATACTTAATTTGATAAAGCTCTTAAAGATGAGTGCAATTATATTTAATTTTTATTTAGACTTTCATTAGAATTATAACTAATAAAAAAATAAGGAAAATAATAATAAATTCTTATTTTAACGTCAAGTAAACATGTATTAAGACAAATATAAGATAAATTAAAGTAGTACAATATCGCCAATTGAAAGTGATCTAATGGTCTATGATGGGAGAATTAGCATTAGTAATATAACAAAAAGAAAGCAAAACATTTTTAAAAATCTAATCAATGCTCTGGAGAAAGTTTAATTATGAAATGTTAAAGAGATCAAGTGTACTGACAAAAATAATAAAATCATGAGTAAGACAAAATCTCTTATTAAGAATAAAAAAACCATAACAAAAATAGATAAACCTAAAAAAATGAAAATTTAATTATATTAAGCTCATTAGGATGAGTGAATAGATGCTTTTTAAACATCAAACGAACACCATTTTTAAATACTATGAACAATGAAGTAAGTAAGATTACATAATGTTAAATATTTATTTTAATAATATACAAATATATACTTACGTTGAAATTAGAATAATTTAGATAATTGTAATTTACTAAAATAAAACACTGTAAAGGCATTTTGAGGACAAAATAAGAATTCTTATAAATAATCAAATCAAGAAAAACATTTAAAAATGAGGTTAAATATACGAGAAAATTGCACTCAAAGGTGCAAAGTAGATTAACTATACCATCAACTATCATAAAATAAGCTACAAATCAAAATAACTTTTAAAAGATGCTAAAAATAAAAAGGTAAGATATTTAAAAAAAAATATAGTAGTGAATATTTAAGTAGATAAATCTCGTTAGAATGCATTTAATGACAATTTTTTCCTCTGGCTTACACGTTGTTTGGGAATAATTTTAATTAAAAAAGTAAATTTTGTTAAATAATAAATTTTTTAATACTTATTAGAAATTACTACAAATTACCATAGTAAATAAGAATATATAATAAAAATTAACATTTTTAATTTAAAGTAAATATTTGTGAAAGCTAAAGTTAGATAAGTTCAAGGAATGCAATATAACAACATATAATTAAAGGTCACATTAGAGGAGCATTAAACATTCATAGTAATTTAACTAAATGAATAAAAACTTCAATAAATGATATAAATTAAATCAGTTTTTAATGAAAACTCTTGATAAAGTATGATAAAACCCTAGTTAAATAGAATATCTAAAAATATAAAAAATAAAAAATTTAGTTAAGTAGAGCTTATCGAGACAAGTCCAAGACACCTTTTTAATCTTAATCAACACTCTTTTAGAAGGACAATAATGTTTTGAAGTAAATAAAAATAAATAATAATAAATTATTAATTTTTTTATATAAACAAATAATAATGTTAAAATAAGATAAATTGAAGGGATATAATATCCCGAAAAAATTATGAAAAGGTGTCATGTGTGTAGAATTGGAATCTCAAATTAACAAAACAAATTTAGGCAAAACATTTGAGGAAGTAAGGCTTGTTTTATATCATACATGGAATCAAAGAGAGTAAGAAGATCATGTTCGAAATCTTCAATCAAAAGATCATGTGTGATTCAATTTCTCTCACACTATGTGCTAAATACTTAGAAACAGAACATTTAAAAATATAAAAAGTTATTTAATTGCATAGAGCTCATTCAGAATAGTCATACAACATTGACTTTAGTGAGCATTATTTGGAATTATTACGAATTAATAAAATAATGGAGAAAAATTCTAATAAATCATTATCTTTCTATTAAATAAATATACAACAAATCAGTAATGAATTGAATAAAAGTTAAGTAAAAAGATTAAAATAAAGAAAATATCTCAAAAGAAAAAAGTTAGAATTCATAGTAATATAATCGAATTAGAGCACAAATTTTGAACTTTTACAATAAATTTTCTTGGAACGTTACTTTGAAGGATACTAAAAGTATTGAGTGTCACATCCTACATTATATAATCACGTATAACTAATAATATCTCATAAAGTAAACAAATCAATTATCCATATAAAAAAATTTTAAACATAATAATGGATATTTAATATTATAAAGCTCCATTAGATAAGTCCACTGACATTTTTCCTATCAATTACACCTCATTTGGAATACTAAAAATTCCTAACTCAACTAATAATAAATAACAATAAATTATTATTACATTATTTTTTAAATTTATATTAAATCCAAAATTAGATAAATTGAAGAAAATTATTACATCAAAATCGAGGCATTCTATAGGTCATGTAAGAGGAGATATGGAGTTATATGATAACATAAAAAACTCTAAGGGAAAATATTTTAAAATTAAGGTTAATCTTGTAAGAAAGTTGAATTCCAAGTTACTAAGAAATCATTCGTAACATCCTTTATCATCAAATAATGCAAAATCCAAATCATAAAGTAAAATAATGTTTAAGAATATAAAATATTTAAAAGACATATAAATAAATATTTAATTGATTAGAACTCAGTAAGACTCTTCCAATGACGTTGATTTTGTATCAATTAGACCTCATTCAAAATACTGTGAATTACCAAATTAAATAGGCACAAAATAAATTTTTTTAATATTAATTAAATAAGTTTTAAAACTAAAATAATACAAATTATTACAATGTAAAATTTCAAAATTAAAGTGGCTTAAAGTCTTCACGTGCTGAGAATTAATGTTGGATAGTATTATAACAAAATTGAAAGCAATTGTGATGCATCAATCATCAAAACTACTTCAAAATCAATATTTCAAAATATAGAAATGTAAATTTGATTTGATAAATCCTTTCAAGATGAGTCAAATGACAACATTTATTTCATCTCAGTCAGCCCACATTTGGAAAAGCTACGAATTATGAAAGTAATTTTGCATAAATAAGTATAAATTATTATTTTAATATTATGTGAGCATATATTAAAAATGACATGATAGAAACTAAAATAACATCATTAATATAATCAAAGTGATGTAATAGTCACTAAGAAGAGAATTAGAGTCACGTAGCACTACAACCATATGAAAAAAACATATTTTAAAAAATGAGAAATACTATACAAAATAGTTGTATTATATGATAGTAAGGATATCTAGTATAATAATCTCAATTCTCAATTCAAGTGCAAAAAAGAAATCTAAAAAAAATTCGAAACCCATGGAGTTGGTCGCTATGAGATGAACAATATTTGTTTCATCTTGACTAAATGTCATTAGAAATTACTAATAATTAAATTGTTTAATAAATATAAATGTTAATAAGTTCTTATGATCATATTAAGTAAATATAAATTAAAATTAAATAAAATTAATTAAAACAATGTAACATTACTAGTACAAACTAAAGTGCATGTCACATGAGAAGAGATTTAGAATTACATAGTAATATAATAAAATAAAAAAATATATTTGGAAATAAGGGATAAATTGTATAGGAATATTTAATTCATAGATCCTAAGTAGATGAAGTGCAAAATTCAAGATCATCAAATCAGGTAAAAGAATGCCTTATAATGCTTGTGAATATTTAAGAAATAAAAATTTTAAAATACAAAATTGCTTATTTAAATGATAGATCTTGTTGAGATGAGCCCAACAAAGTTTGTCTTATCTAGATTAGACATCATTAAGAATTGTGATGAATTCTTAAAGTAAATAAGAATAAATAACAATAAATTATTACTTTAAAATTTAATCAATAATTATTAAACTTGCAATATGATAAATTGAAGTAATCTAATATAAATAAAGAAAAGGGGTCCAAGGATTACATGAGAAAGAAAAAGATTTTCTCAGTAATACAATCAAATAAAAAAATGAGACTAAAAGGGGTTAATTGTGTGCGAAAGTAATGTTTTATAACACTAAAGGGTTTGAGTGCAATGTCCTTGATCATTAGATAAGATAGAAATTTAAATTAGTCATAACACTAAAGGGTTTGCCTTAATTTGATGTTATTTCAAATTATGTTGATTCACCAAAGAAAGCAACCATAAGTAAATTCATGCAATGCAATTAAACCAAATCAAAGTGATAAATTAGAAGAAATAAGACAAATTGTAATTGAACATTGCATTTGGGGATTGTAAAAAGGTATAGTGTAACTTCTTAGATCATCACATAAGGTTTGAATTTATGTAACACATAAAATATATAAAAATGCAAGAAAAACAATTTAAATAAATAAGATTCAATATTTAATTATATTCATTTCATTATAATGCATTGTTTTACTTGCTTCACATGGCTTAAATGTTTCTCATTTTTGCTTTAATAATGTTTAATTAATATTAAAATGTTAATTTATTATTATTAATGAATAATTACTTTAATAGTTAATAGCAATTCCAAAAAAGATTTGATAGACATAAAAAAATTGATACACTTATCTCAATGAGATATTTTAAAATAAATATTCATTGTATATTTTAAAATATTTCTTTATGTAAAATTTAACATTCTTTAAATGATATTTTTATTTTTGGCTAATTTGGAGTTTAAGGATGTGACACTGAGAACTCCTTTGTATCATGAAGTGTAGCTCTCCTATTAAATTTAACTCATTTTTATAAAAGTTGTTCTTTGTCATAAATCAAAATCTCCCCCCATTTGATCTTTGTATCACATTGATATTGAACTATCTCATTGCTTCAATGTATCTCACTTTTTCTTTAATGTATATTTAAATAATTTTGATATAATATTTTATTTTTATTTATGCTTTTTACATTGGTGTTCAACAAAAATTTCAAGCAATGCCTGATCGACATAAAGCAAACATAGTTGGACTCATCATGATGAGCTCTATCTGATTAAATATGTAAATATTTTATATATTAATATTTTCATGTACATTATGAGATATTTTGATTCATATCTAATTTGATGATCAATGACATACACCCAAACTAATTAGTATTTAAGATTTCAAATTTCTCATAAAATGTATTTCACTTTTTTATATATTTTTACATTGATTGTGATAAATAACTATGTAATTCTTAATAACCTCTCATATGACCTTTACATTAGATTGATTTTTTTTTGTTTCTTTTGTTCAACTAAACTTAGTTCAACATTAATATATATTTACTTAACAATAAAATAATAGTTTATTATTATTTGTAATTATTTACTTTGATAGTTCATAGTAATTGCAAATGAGGCCAAATCGCTTAACTAATCTGGACGAGCCCTATCTAATTAAATATTGAATTTATATTTTCAAATGATATGTTTGAGTTTTTTTTTTGCTTATTTTATTAAATGTTTCATTTCCTAACTTATTTTATGATTAAGGATTTTACACATGATCTCTATAGTAGCATGGAATACATCTTTCTTATATAATTTATTTTTTTTTATCTATTTAAATTATATTGTTATGGTAATCTAATTCTAATCTCGTGTGTCATATACTTTTCTTTGAATTGATTACATTATAATGCTTCACTTTATCTCATTTGATTTAAAATATATATTTACTTATTATTTAAAATAATATTTTACAATTATTTATGCTTTTGTAATTTCTAGTAACACAAAATGAAAACTAATAGAGTGAAAGAAAAACTTGTTGCGCCATTATGATTTGGTTTTCTGTAATTAAAATTTATTTCAGGATCAAGGATGTTAATGTCGATCATATTAGTATCATGGAATGTAACTTTCCCTTAAAATATATCTCATTTCCTAAATTTTTTTGCATTGATTTTGATATACTATAATGCAATTCAAATCCTACCCTAAAGTAACATTAACATATATTTGACTTGGTTATTTTATGTTGATTAAATTTGCCAACTTTTAACTTTAATGTATATTTTCTTTGAATGAAATTAGATATTTAATTGTATTTTTTAAAATATTTTATTTATTAGAATTTTTATGTACATTATTAGATATTTAGATTATACCAAATTGTCCTACCAATGGTGTCATAATCAATCTCCTTATTATCATCGAATGCAGTTTTATCGTATAATTTATTTTATTTCTTAAATTTTTTCTTTTATTTTGTTATATTACATTACATTATTTATCAAATTTTAGCTACACTTCATATTTACTAAAAATTAATGTAATTATTTTTTCTGCTATTTATGGTCTTTAACATTTTAATTTCAATAATTCTAAACGAGGTGTGATTTTGAATAAAGATTGAGATAAGCCTAAAAAATTTTGTTTAGTCCATATTTAATGTTATTTGGAACACTTCTTATTTAATAAATTAGATAAGTAAACAAAATTATAATGTGCTAAAAAATGACGAAAAGGTTTTAAAAATGTTAGAAATTGTGTGGCAAAGTTGCATTCCCTGACACTAAGAAGATCGAGTATGACATCCTCAATCTTAAAATTAGGTAGAATTCAAAATGTCTTATATATGGAGCTACAACAATAAAAAATTAAATATTTAAAAATATTAAAAAATATATAATGTGTATAAAGTGCATTAAACCTCTATTTAAAATATAAAAGAAAATATTATGCTTATTTGAGCTTGATTAAACCTTTACCAAAATTACTACGAATTACAAATGTTAATACACTTTTGAAAAAACAAATTATTACTCTAATAATAAATATGGATATGTTGAAGCTAAAATGAGATAAATTCAAGAAATATAATATAACAAGTTCAAAAATATTCAAAGGTTAAACAAGATCATATTTAGAATAACATAGTCATAAAATAAAAAAATTATTTTAAAAAACGAGATAAAGCTTTGAGGAAGCTAATTATTTGATGCTAAGAAGACTTGGTATAACTTCCCTAATCATCAAATTATTTAAATGTTTTAAAAAATTAAAAAAAATTAATTACATTATGATCATTGAGATGAATCCAACACTATTTGATTCATTTAAATTGAACCTCAATTTGAACTATAAAAAATCACTATAGTAAATTGACATAAATTATAATAAATTATTACTTAAATAATAGGCTAACATATCTTAAAATTTAACGAAGATAGGTTGAAGAAAAGTAAAATAACGAAATAAAAGTGATATTAAAGTCAAGGGAGAGGAGATTTATAATTACATAAAATTATAACTAAGTTAAAGCTAAAATTTTAAGGAACGAGATAAAACTTGCAAGAAAGTTGTGTTCTAAGATACAAGGTAAATCAAGCATTGCATCATCAATCATCGATCTTCAAATTAGGTACAAAAGAAAATGACCAATAAAGTGTGACAAAACCTAAAAATTAACATATTAAAAAACATAAAAATAAATATTTAATAAGATTGAACTCCATGAGAAGAGTGCAATGACCTTTGTATTATTTTAATCAGACCCTATCCTGATTGACTATTAATTACAAGATAAATAAATTTAAATAATATAAAATAGTTAATATAATATTAAGTAAACATTTGTTATAGAATATATTAGATAAATTAAAGCATTGAAATTTAACCAAATAAAAGTGAAGAAACGCGAGGGGATATTTAGAGTTACATAACATCATTGGTAAATCATGGTGGAAGATTTTAAGAAATGAGATCTATATGAAAAAGTTGAATTCCAAAACAATAAAGAGAGTGAGTCTAATATCCTTGATCATATAATTAGGAATGAATTGAAATGTCTTATAAAACATGTTAAAAACCAAAGACATTTATATTTAAATATATAAAAAAAATATTCAAATAGACATAGCTCATTGAAATGAGTCTAACAACATTTTTTATTCTTGATTAGAATTTGTTTGGAATTATTACAATTAAAAAAATGGGATTAAATCATAAAATTTTATTATTTTATTACCAATTAAATATATATTAAAGAAAAAATAAAATAAATTGAAGCAATATTATATGAAAATAAACATAATATAAAGGTCACACAAGATGACACTTAAAATATTTTTTCTATGTTTTCAAATATTTTATTTTATAGGAATTTTACATGTTTTCAAATGCTTTTTGAGTAATTTTGATTGAAACATTATTTTATAAGGAATTTAACACAATTTGCTTATTATGTTTTAATGTAAAATTCAAATATAATTCATAATATTTCTACAGATTATTTTTTTATTTCTTTTGTTTTCTATGAACACTTATTCCCTTCTTATTTGACCTTTATTTTGGTTAGATCACATTAGTTCAATTTAACTCATTTTAGTTTTAAAATAGGTTTCCTTAGTACTAAAATAATAATAAATGACTATTTAAGCTTATTTACATAATAATTCATATTAATTCAGGATAAGGTTCAATGAAGATCATAGGGAACATCTTAGACCATCTTAATCAAATCTACCTAACATAATACTCATTATTTCTTTTTAGTTTTAAAATTTCATAGGATGTTGGCCATTTTACAGGACATTTGGACTTGTACCTTCTTTTACTATCAATGATATTATGCTTGATCCCCATATTATCTTTGAATGCAATTTTTGCATATAATTTATTTAATATCTTCAAATTTTTCCATTTTATATAGTTATATTATTATGTTATTCTAAATCTTCTCTCATGTGACATTTACATATCTATAATTTTGTTATATTATATTGGTTTTGTTGATCTTAGTTCATCTTTAATATATATTTATTTAATATTAAATAAAGTTATTATTATTTATTATTATTTATCATTATTTATTATGTAATTCATAATTGTTCCAAAAGAGGTTTGATAGTGAAGAAAAAATGTCATTAGAAGCATCTCGATAGGCATTACCCATTAAATACTCATTTTAACATTTTTTAAATATTATTTTATGTAGATCTAGTTTGTTTTATGAGACATTTATAATCATAATGTATTTCACAAAAAAGGATGTTAAACCTGATCACCATAGTATCATTGAATTCAAGTTTCCCATAAAATGTATAACATTTATTAAAAAACTTAACTTTTGGTTATTTATATTTATTTTAAACAATTGCTCTTTTCTCATCTAACCTTTAGATCACTTTAATTTTATTATTATATTGCTTTAACTTATCTCAGTTCATTTAAAATATATTTATATTTTACTAAAATAATACTTTATTATTATTTATAATTATTTACTTTGTATATCTTAGTATTTCCAAAAAATATTTGATGTAGATGAGACAAATATCATCGGACTCTAAACAACTTTCTTAATCCAAATAACTATTTAATTTTATATTTTTCATATTTTATGATCAAGGATACCATAGTAAGTCTCCTCCCTAACTTGGAGCACATTTTTCTTATATAATTTATCACATTTCTTCAAATAATTCTCTTTGATTTTGTTGTAGTACTATTTAATTCTAAATCTCCTCTTATGTGACCTTTTCTTTTCTTTGATTTGGATATATTTTAGTGCTTTAGTTAATCTCATTTTAGTTTTATTTAGAGGAAACAAATGTCAATGAACATATATGCTTTGTCAAATTAAACATTTAGTTTTACATTTTTAAATATTTTATTGTACTATTGGCATGATTTATGACACATTTCTATTAACAACTAACTTGATGATGAAGGATGTCATGCACGATTATTTTAATATCCTCAAATGTTGCCTTTTACACAATTTATCTTGTTTTTTCAATTTATCTCTTGTGTGACCTTCCAATTAATTTCACATGACTATATTATATTATTTCACTTTATCTGATTTATGCTTTAATAAATTTTATTCATATAAAAATAATAATTTACTAATTCTTATGATGATTTACTTTCACAAATTGTTGTATTTATTTTATTCGTTCAATGAGCTCTACCTAATGAAATGATTATTTAAATATTTTGTAAATTTTATTTTCCAGAGTTATTCAAAAGTTTATGATGCATTTTTATTCGTAACTAATTTTTTAATCAAGGATGTTATGCTCGTTGTCGTAAGTCTCTTGGAACACAACTTTCACATATAATTTCTCTTATTTCATCAATTGCTTTGCCTTTTTTATTATATTACTATGAAATACAAATTCCACTATCTTATGAACTTTACAATTACTTTTATTTAGTTATATAATATTATTTCAAGTTGTCTCATTTTAGCTCTAATATATATTTACTTATTATTAAAATAACAACTATTTATTTTTTAACTTTTTTACTTCAATAATTCAAAGTAGTTCCAGACTAGTCCTGATTAAGATTAAACAAATGTTCAAGGAATCATCTTGATAAGCTCAATCAAATTAAATATTTATTTCTATATTTTAAAAAACTTTATTTCATATTATTTTAACATGTTTTATGAGTAACTTCAATTCATACCAAATTATATCATTAGAGATGTTACTATACATCTCCTTAGTAACTTAGAATGAAACTTGTATAATTTATCTCATTTTTAAAAATTTTTACTTCGATTTTATTTATTACTTTAAGATTGTAATTCTTCTCTCTTGTGACATTTACATCACTTTAGTTTCATTGTACTACATTAATCTAGTTTAACACATTTTAGTTCTAAAATATATATACATAATATTAAAAAAATATTTATTATTATTCATACTTAGTTTTGGGTGATTGGTAATATTACCAAATGATGTTCAATTGAGATTAAACAAATTTTGTTGGATAGAACACAATTACTCTTTCTAGTTAATATTCATTTTTGTATTTCTATATATTTTTTATTTTAGATAGATTTGGTAGACTGTATGAGATATTTTTTTTATTACACATTTGATTATTAACGCTGTTACACTTCATCTAATTAGTATCAGAATCATAAGTTTTAAAATAATTTATCTAATTTTTTAAAATTTTAAGCTTTAATTGGGTTAGATTATTATGTAACTCTAAATCCCTCCATATTTGTCGTTTATAGTTCTTTGATTTGATTAATATATATTACAAAAATTTCAATTATTCCATCTCAAATATGTATACATTTTTTAATATTAAAATAAAAGTGAATAATTGTTGTTGTTTTTTTACTTGGTCATTTAAAGTAATTCCAAACAAAGTCTAATCAAGAAGAAGCAAACATTTTCTTAAACTTGCTTGATAATGCTCTTTCCAATTTATTTTTTTATTTTTAAATATTTTTTTGTAGGGCCTTCACTTAGCTCACGGTCAAGGATGTTACATTTGTCCTCTTTAGTACTTGGAAGAAACTTTCTTAAATATTTATTTAATTTTTTGATATAATTTTCTTTAACTTTATTGTATTATATTGTTTTAATTTATGTTAATTTATTATTATATATTTACTTGTTATTAAAATAATAACTTTATTTTATTTCTTCTAATTTACTTTGTTAATTCATAGTAATTCTAAATGATGTCATATTGAATTATTTTAATATATCTTAATTTATCAGAGATATACATTTACTTATTATTAAAATAATAATTTTTTAAATTTACTTAGTTAATTCATAATAATTATAAATGATGTTAGATCAAGATGAAGCAAACATCATTATTCTCATTCAACAAGCTTTATGTAGTTAAATCTTTTGTATTGTCAAATATCTCTTTTTCTTTAGTTTTATCATATTTTATGAGATATTTTTATTCAAGCCTAATTTAATGGTAAAAATATTGTACTTAATCTTCTTAATATGTTATATTGTAATTTTTTTTATATAAGTTCTCATTTCTTTAAAATTCCTCTTTATTTTGTTATACACTATTTTGTTTTAAACATTTTATCTTGCAAACTTAACATCACTTTCATTTAATTATATTATATTTTTTAATTCACCCATTTTAATTATAATTTGTACTCTTAACATTAAAATAAGAATTTTTTTATTTACTTGTGTAATTTGAAATAATTAAAAATAAGATTCAATGTATGAAAAAATCATTACACTCAACTTGATGAGCTTTATCTAATTAAATCTTGATTTACATATTTTGAAAAATTTTATATTTTCGTAAATTTTTTTATTTTATAGGATACTTTGACTCAAACCTTATTTAATGATCAATGATATTACACTAGGTAAAGTTAAAATCTTCTAATAAAAATTTTCTATAAAATTTATCTTATTTACTCAAATGTTTTACTTTCATTTTTTAAATCCTATGAAACTCTAATTCTCATTTCAAGTGACCTTTACATCATTTTGACTTTGGTGCCATACAATTTTTTTTAATTTATCATTATTTATGCTTACTAAATGTTCTAATTCATAGTAATTCTTTATGATACTTGTTTAAAGCCAAACAAATAATATTGGACTCATCTCCATTGGTGCTACTTAATTAAATATTCAATCAAATATTATTAAATATTTACTTTTTAATATTTTGTATTTTTTACTAGGCATCTTGATTCATATTTGATTTTTTTATTAAACATATTACATTTCATCTGCATAGTACTTTTGAATAAAGTTTTCCAACAAACTTTAACCCACTTTTCTAAATGTATTGTTTTGATTAAGTTATTTTTTTATTAAGTTATGTTTCTATGAAACTTCATATCTCCTCTCATATGACCTTCACGTCATTTTTGTTCGATTATATGGTATTGCATCAATCTACCAAATTTTATCTTTAGTATACATTTAATTGTTGTTAAAATAAAATATATGGTTAGTTATATTTATTTACTCTTGTAATTCATAGTAGTTCAAAATGAGGTATGAATGACACTACAGACATTGTTTGAGCTGTCTCTACAACACTATCCTACATGTATTCATTTTTAAATTTTTAAATATTTCAATTTTAATGTTTTAGCTTTCTTTACTAGACATTTAGATTCTTTCCTTATTTTATGATCAGTGATGTTACACACAATCTCCTTAATATCATGGAGTGAAATTTTCACATTTAATTTGTCCCATTTAAAAAATTTTTTTGCTTTTATTTTTGTAACTCTAATACTATACTCATGTTGCCTTTGCATCAAGTTGATTTTGTTATATTAGATTGATTCAAGTTATCTCATTCCTTTGTTTATAAATACTTACAAAAAGTTAAATAATGCTTGTTTATTATTTATATTTAATTACTTTGAAATCATAGTAATTCCAAATATGGCTTGATGTTGATGAAAGAAATGTCACTAAACTCCTTTCTATGATGTTCAAACATTTAATAATTCTTTTTTAGGTAATTAAATATTTATTTTTTGTTGTTTTAGCACACTTTATGAGGCTTTTAGATTTGCAACTTTCTTGTACAATTTGTCTTATTTCTTCATATATTGCCATTTGATTTACTTAATTACTATGTAATGCTAAATTTCCTCTAATGTGACCTTTACATTGCTTTGATTTAGTAAAATTATATTAATTAATTTTTTTTACATCGACATATGTACATCTTTAATTTAAATTAAAAGAATTTTTCATTTTTATTTCAGCTTGTTTTTTCCTAATGCATTGTAATTCCAAACAGGATTTTATGTGATGTTTTGATAAACTCTTGATTTGGCTTTCATGAATCTTTTCTCATGTCACCTTTACATCACTTTACTTTAGTTAAATTAGATTTCTTTAGTTTATCTTATTTATGCATTCATATTAATTTTCTAAATTTTGAAATAATAATTTTAATTTTTTAATTTCTTTTTATTTTTTGAATTCATAGTATTTACAAATGAGGCTTGATCATTAAGAAACGAAATTTGTTGGACTCAACCTAGTAAGCTCTATCCAATTAAAAATAAATTTGTTTACTTTTAAATATTCTATTTTCTTATGATTTTGGTATGCTTCTTAGACAATATTTTGTATCATATTACGCAATTGAACATGTTAAACTTGCTGACATTTTTATCTTGCATTGCAAGTTTCTCAAGTGATATGTCTCATTTTGTTAAATTTTTTTCTTTTGGTTTAGTTTCGTTACTATAAAACCCTAAACATAGTTTTGAGGGATCTTTAATTCACTTTAATTTCACTATATTATATTAATTTAATTTTTCAAATAAAGATTTAATAAATATTTACATAATGTTAAATTAAGTTTTAAAAATTTTTTTCTTGTTTATTTTGGTAATTCACAAAAATTCCAAACAAGATCAAATTTAGATGTAACAAATTTCATCTAATTTACTTTAATGATCTTTATCTGATTTAGCATTCATTTCACTATTTTGTCATGTTTTCTGAGTCATTTTAATTTATACATCATGTGATTATTGATAATGTTATACTCAACCTCATAAGTGTTTGAAATGCAACTTTTCCATAAAATTCATCTCCTTTCTAAAAACTTTTCATATTCATTTTGCTTTTATTATGTCACATTACTTCAATTTATATTACTTCAACTTTATTATATATTTATTTATTATTAAATAAATAAATTATTATTGTTTATTCTTTTTTAATTTTGCAATTCAAAGATATTTTAGATGTGGTCTAATTGAGACTTAATATATATTATATGATTCATTTTAATAAGTTCTATCCAATTCAATTTCATTTAATATTTTATTTCCACTTACTTTCGGGACACTTTATGAAGCATTTCAATTCATACATTATTTTTTTTTTGTGAAGGATATTATCCTTAAATTTATTATTATATTAAAATACTCCAATCTAATTTAATTTATCAAATTTCTTCAAATATTTTAATTTCGTTTTGTTGTATTACTATGTAATGCAAATTCTCTTTTATATGTTCTTTACATCACTTTGATTTGGTTAAATTACATTACTTCAAGTTGTCCTTTTTTAACTTTATATGGTATTTACTTAAAATGAGTATAATAAATAATTTTATTTTATGTGTTTTCATTTGTACTTCGAAGTAATTCCAAATGAGGTTTGAATAAGATGAAACAAATGTTGTCTGATATGACTCGAAAATCCGCATCAAATTTAAAATTTATTTCTTTATTTTTTAAAATTTAATTTTTATGGTTGTTTTATGCTTTACAAGTTATTTTGATTTGTAAAGGATTTGACAATTAAGAATCTCTAATGTAATCTTCTTAGGATTACAGAAGGTGGCTTTCCCTAATAATGTTTCTCATTTTCAAATGTTTTCACTTTGATTTTGTTGTTATTAAAGTCGAATTCCCTTATAATATAACCACAATATTGCTTTGATTTAGTTATGTTGCATTGTTTTAATTTGTCTTATTTTAGTTTAAGTTTATCTTTTGATATTACTAAATTATTAGTTTATTATTATTTATGCTTATTTACTTTGAAATTGTTAATAATTCAAAGGAGCTTCGATCGATAAGAAAAAAAAGTTATTAGACTTGTCTTGATGAGCTCTATTTTTTTAATTACTTATTTTTCTATTTTTAAAATTTTATTCAGTAAGTATTGTTAATTTTTTTAGTTTTTTTATTTGAACCAAATTTGATGATCAAGAATTTTACACAAAATTTCTTAGCTATCGTAGAATGCATCTTGACAATTTATGTAATTGTTCAAACTTTTGACTTCAATTAGGTCGTGGTGCTTTATGACTGTAATTGTTCTCTTATGCAAACTTTACAATAGTTTGCTTTTTATTTTACAACATTTCCTTAAATTTTCTATTTTTAACTTTAATATATATTTATTAATATTCAAAATAATTTTTTAATTATGCTTGTTCATATTTGTAATTTATAATAATGCTAATCATGATACAGTTATGATGAAATAGAAATTCATAGACTCAACTTGATATTCCATTTCATGTTAAATATTGGTTTCTATATTCAATAATGTTTTTAATTTAATTTGTATTAACATGCATTATGACATTTTTGTTTGTAGTTTACTTGATGATCAAGAATCTTATCTACTTAATATCTTGGAATGCAACTTTCCTAGAATGTTATTCTCATTTTTCTTTAATTTTGTTTTCTTTGATTATGTTATATAATTAAGTGACTATAAATCTCTTCTTTTCAGACAATTAAATTATTTTATTTTTTTAATATTATGTATTTCATGTTTTTAATATTTTGTTTCCTAGTGCTTTTCAAATTTTATGGGCCATTACAATTTTTAATTTGAAGAAGAGAATGTTACACTCGATCTCCTTATCATCCTATAATGTAAATTTTCATTACTATGTATCTCATTCCTTCAAATTATTTGCTTCATTTTTCATAATATTATATCAATTTATTTCATTTTACTTTTAATATATTTACTTAAAATTAAAACAATATTTTTTATTATTTAAAATTATTGAATTTGTTAATTTTGTTAAATTCAAAATAAGGTTTGATCAACACCACAAAAGGTTATTGGAGATATCTTAACAAACTATATTCAATTAAATGATCATGTTTACATTTTTAAAAACTTTTTTGTAAGTTTAACAATACAATTTGATTATAACAATTAAAAACTTGATGATGTGATACTTGATCTCTTTAGTACTTTTGAAGTTGAGTTGCTTCTACAATTTATCCTATTTGTTCAAATTTTTCACTTTAATTTGATTATATAAATATGTATCCTTAAATATATATATATATATATATTTTTTTTTTTGATCATTGTAATTATTTGATTTTGTTATATTGCTTTACTTCAATTTAGCTCAATGCATCTTTGATACATATTTATGTACTATTAAAACAATAATTTACCATTAGTTATCTTGCTTGCATTAAGAATCTACAATATTCCAAAATGAGTTCCAATTGACATGTACAATTTGTCATTTGACTACATGATGGTCTCCATCTTATTAAATAATTTAATTCTTTTTTATCATGTATTTTATTTCCTATGAGTTTGGCTTGTTAAATAAGAACATTCTTACAATTTATCTCATTTCTTGAAATTACCTACTTGAATAAGATTATATAACTAAGTCAATCTAAATCTTCCCTCCTTTGATAATAGCATCTTTTGAATTGGTTATATTACACTACTTGATTTTATCTTATGTCATCATAAATAATTATTTAATTGATATTAAAATAATAATTTGATATTATCTATGCTTATTTAATTTTATAATTCATACTAATTGAAAATGATGTCCAATAAAGAAGAACCATATGTCTTAATGTCATCTCAATGAGTTCTATTCATTTAAATACTCATCTTTATATTTCTAAAAATTTTATTTTCCAAAGTTTATCTACAATTTATTAAGCATTTCAATTATCATTTTAGGATGTAGGGTGTTACACTTCATTTGCTTAATATCTTGGAAAGAAATTTTCCTATAGTGTTTCAGTTATTTCTTTAATTTTTTATTTTGTAATACTATATAAATTTAAATCTCCTCTCATTTGAACTTCACATTACTTTTACTATTATTTATGCTAATTTACTTTGGTAATTCGTACAAAGATCTATTGAGGTCTGATGAGAAAAAATAATTGTCGTTGGATTTGTTTCCATTAGTTTTCTGAAATTAAAGATTTATTATTCTATTTTTTAAATTTTTTTTATAAGGTTCTCCCTACTTCATGAGATACTTCTCTTTATATTTCATTCGATAATTGAAAAAGTTATCTCGATTTCCTTGGTATCTTGGAATGCAACACTCTTATACAATTTACCTTATTTTTTGAAAAGTTTCTTTTTTAATTATTATATTTTTATATAATTCGAAATCTCTTGTCTTATGACATTGAAGTTTCCTTTGATTAGTTAAACAACAATACTTCAATTTATTTTTGATATATATATATAAAAGATTAAAATAAAAGTTAATTATTTTTTATGCTTCTTTTTTTGGGTAAGTCATAATAATTCCAAAAGATGTCCAATAAATAAAAAAATAAATGTAATTAGACTAGTCTCAATGGGGTCCATCAAATTAAAAATTCATTTTTTTATTTTAAAAAAAATCTATAATCTTTGCCTTTTGCATTCTTTGTGATAAATTTTTAGTTATTTCCTAACATGATAATAAAGGATGATACTCTAAATCTTTTTTAACATTTAGAAATGCAACTTTCCCTTATAAGTTTTTCCATTTAATTAATATTTTTATTTAGTTACATTACGAAGTAACTCTAAATCTATTCTTATGTAACATTTATATAAATTTTATTTGGTTATTATATAATTCTTTAAATGTCTCAATTTTTTAATATATATTTAGATACAATTGAAATATTCATTTTTTGTTAGTTTTTATTAATTTTGTAATTCATAGAAATTCAAAATGTCATCTAGTCGAGATGTGTCATCAGACGCATCTAACAATCAATATAAAATTAAAAAAAATTACTTTTTAATACTTTACAATACATTTTAGCTTGAACTTGAATTTATAATCATGGTTGCCAACATGATTACTTTAGTCACTTCAAATGCATCTATTCCAAACTATATATCTGACTTGAATTTTTTTCCTTTAACTTTGTTTTATTATTATGAAACTATAATTCTCCTTTGAATTAAACTTTACATCATTTTAGTTTGGTTATATTATTTTGCTTCAAAATATCTTATTTTATATTTATTAGGTGTTTACTTAACATTTAAATAATAATTTATATATTTTAGTGCTTATTCATTTTTGTAATCTATTGTAATTGTAAAGAAGGTATATTCGAAGAGAAACAAATTTTGTTAGACTTATTTTTACTATAATTATAAAATTAAAATTTCAATTTTTATATTTTAAAATGTTTTAAAGTTTTTCTGTTTTAGCACTATTTTTTAAAAATTATGATATGTATCAAATTTAACAAATGAGGATAACAAGCTCTGTCTCCTTTGTATCCTACAATGCAAATTTCTATCACTTTATGTCTTTTTGGCAACCTCTTAGATTTGGTTATATTACTATTAAACTCTAGTTTTTTTCATGTGTGACCATTATTTTCATTTTATTATATCATATTACTTTGATTCAATTTAACTCATTTTTTCTTTAATTCTTATTTACTTAATATTAAAGCAATAATTCATTATTACTTAAGTTTATTTGCTTTACAAAATCATACTAATATATACTGAGATATATATTCTTTTATATTTTTCTTAAATATTTTATTCTCAAGAATGTTAGTTTCAATTAAGAGAAATTTCGATTAATTTCTTATCTAATAACTATGAAAGATACACTTGATCTCTTCAACATCATCAAATTTAGGTTTTCAAAAAAAATTATATCATTTCTCAAAAAGTCTTAGTTTGAACTGGTCATATTACTATTAAACAGTAAATCATAAGGCAACAAATATGTTGTTTTTATTTAGTTATATTAAATTACTTCAATTTATTTTATCTTTACTTTATATAATTTTGATTAATATTAATATAATTATCTTGTAAAATTTATTCTTTTTTATAATTTTACTTCTTTTTAAATGATTTTATCATTAAAGATGTCACACTCGGCCTCCACTATAAATTATAATGCAACAATCTCTTATAATTTTTTTTATTTCCACAAATTTTTCATTTTGATTTTGTTACATTTCAATCTAATTATAAATTGCCTCTCTTACGAGAATCTTAATGCTTTGATTTGGTCATGTTATATTACATTAATTTATCCTTTTTTGTTGTTTTAATATATATCTACTAAATGTTAAATTAATAGTTTATTAGAATTTATGCTTATTTATTTTTGTAATATGAAGTAATTCAAAAATGGTATGTTTGGGGTGAAGAGTCATCCTTGGACTCAAACTCGATGAGCCCTATCTTTTTTAATATTTGTTTACATATTTTAAAGCTATTTATTTTTTTGACAAACATTCTGATACAATTTTATTTAACCTAATTTAATGATTGTCAATGTTACAGGTGATCTACTTAGTGTTTTGTAATTTATCATTCGAATACAATTTATCCATTTCTTTAAATTTTTTATTTTAATAGAGTTATTTGACTAATTTGCCATACATAAAAAAGCGCGTAATCCTCTATACCCTCAATTCTTCACATAGCAAATTCTAACACCATATACAACACATAAAAAGAGATGTACATAAATTGAGCAAAGGTTTTGCCCAAGTATCTTATTTAAATTTTTTAATTCTAATTTACAATGTTTTTTAGTAAATAAATGTGCATATCTCTAAGAGACATAAGAGGCATGCTTTTTTTTTTATTTCTATCAAATGCATGTAACACATTTCTTATCTTCATGATGTATTGATGCACGTAGGGTGACGTTAAGTTATAGAGGAATGAATGATGCAAACAAATTTAATTTATGATGAAAAAATTTAACTAACATGATCAATTTACAAAACAAATCTTATAAATTACCAAAATTTGATCTCATCTTCAAGATTCAATTGCAATTATCAGTTCATTATAACAACTTTTATTAATTATTAATAATTATCAATATAACTCCTACAATTATTACTCTTTACCTTCAATTTTCCTTTAAAGGATTATAGTTAATTATATTAAAAACATTAATTAATTATTAAAACTATTTTATTATAATTTATTTAATTTATATTAATTATTAACAAAAAATTAAATACTAGTTAGTATAATTAATACTTAAACAAAACATATATTTTTTGATTTTAAATAATTTTGAACTAACTATGTTACTTACTATTTGTTATTCTAGTTAATTATAGTAATAAAAAATATAACTAACAATAATTGATTATGAATGATTGTTATTACTATTGTTAGCCTTAACTCACACAACTCTTCTCATCATCATGTAAATATGAAAATATTAATATCATATTAGTTATGAAACAGACTTAACATAAGAATAACTACTAATCATTAATATCATAAATTAATAATATTACCTTGATATCATTCTAAACAATAATTTTAGAGGAAAAAAATTTGTTATATATAATATAATTCATCATATATCTTATGATTAGTAAAAAACTTAAAATAGCAGTTTTTAAAATATCATAATATAATAAAGAAATTTAATTTTTTTGCAATAGAATTCTCAAAATATTTATTATAGGTATTTTACTTCTCTTTTTCTTCTAATTTTCAAAAAATATCAAAAATAAGAATTCCTTATATGGAGAAGATTAAGAAGATAAAGATAAAAAGCTATTAAAAATTAAAGGAGAGAAATGAAAAAATAAAAAAAAATTGTTATAGAGGAAGTGAAGAAGTGAGAAAATTTACAAGCTAAAAAAATAAAAAAACATCCGGTTGAATATCTTTAGGAAGAAAAAGAATAAGAAGAATCGATAGATGGTAAAAAAAAGAAATGAGAAAATAAAGATACAGAGAAAACTTTAGAGAGAAAAATTATAACAAGCATGAAAGTTATGAAAGTGAAGAGAGCAAAGATAAATGGTGTGTTGAAAGCAATCAGAGGTCAAATATACAGGAGAAGAGATATAGAGAAGAGAAAGGATGAAAGAAAGAGAGAAAGAACTTAGTGAAAGAATGGAAAAGTTGATGAATGCATGTGAGTGACTGTAGAGGTTAATAGAGAGTTAATGATAACAACAATGAGTTTAGCCCAAAAAGAAAGACCAAAAGAGTGTAAAGGGATAAGGATGAGAAAGAGATTAAAAAAAGGTTGAGAGAATTGTGAGGACTTGAGATAAGATAAACTCAAATAAAATGTGAAGAGTTTAATCATGAAATGGAGAATATAGTAAATAATGACATTGAAAGAGATAAAAATCTTAATAAATAGTGTTAGGAAATTAAAAATATATGAAGTGATAAAGACAATAGAATAAGCAAGAGACTAATATAGTGGTAAAGAGGAAGATGTCTACATAAACATTCATCAAAAGGGCAAAAAAGGTAAGGATAGATAGAAAGGGAGATGAAGAGAAAGAAACAAAGAAGAAAGAAAGAATTCAGAGAAGGGTGAGGACATTTGGATGAAGAATTTGATAGATATTTTGGCAAGCATAGACACATATACTTCTAATAATGTAGAAAGAGCAATAGTGATAAACTAAAAAAAAATGGAGGGACATCAAAGATGTGACATGAATAAGAATAATAAATTAAAAAATAAATAAATAAAAATGACATATGATATTAAAATTACAAGAACGAGAATTAAGAAATAGACTTTGCTAAAATAAATATTCGTAATTCATCTTAATTACTTATTATAATATTATTTAAAATATTATTTCGTAAGGAAAATTAATATGATAATATTCCTTTATAATTATTGTGATTATTATGTATAGTTATGATTCTTAAGAATGACTGTCTATAGTTGATGTAAAATTATTATTATTATTCTTATAAATTTTATTCTCATATTACCAAATTCCATTGAAATATTGTAATAATGTTATAAATAATTCCTTTGTCCTTGTCATTTGTTAATATATTAAATAAACATAAAAAATTAAATCACAATTATTATAACAAATATCTTTTAATTTTAATTGCAATTATATTCTTATAATAAAAGTGTTTAATAATTATTAACATTGTTAAATATTATTATCATAATAAGAAGAAATATTAATAAAAACAAGGAATATACTATCCCTTTTAGGTTAAAGTTAACTCTATATATTAGTTTGTATATTTATCAAAATCAATTCTTTTTAATAATATTTTAAAATAATTATTAATAATTTTTTTTTGTTACACTTCTTATTAGGTAAATATATTTTTAAGTAAATTATTTAACTAGTTAATTATAATTAAATTAGAAATAAAATAACTATTTCAGTTTAATTGCATATTTTTAGATATATTAATTACTATATTGTTATTTATAATACCTAAATTGATATACACAATTAAAGTCTAACATTCTAAAATTTAAATTACTAATAAAATTTAATGAATATTAATAATAGTGATTATTCATAATTAACAAAATTATAGTTATTTTTAAAATAAATATTATTATAATAATCGTTATATTTTATTGTTATTTTTTTAAATTAATATTTATTTGTTAAAAAGCTAGTTGTTTTTATTATTAGTAGATAAAATTAAATAATTATTGTCATTGTTATTATTAGTTGTAAATGGCTAATTTTACAAAATAAGGTTATTATAACAACAATTTGGTTGATTATTCTTAAGATTATATAATTGCTATATAATTATTTAGTTTTTTATATTTATTTCGTAACACAATTATTGGAATTTCTAATAAAAGTACTCTAAATAATTTATGTTCCCTTTCTTTTCATTATTTTCATCTTTTTTCACCATCTCTTCATTATAATTCTTTAGTAAAAACATTGATAACTTTTTCTGTAATATTTCACAATTATACAAGGATTAATGAAAAAAATAATTTTTACTAATTAAGATTTTTATTTCTAATGATTATTTCTATTTAATATTAATAAAGGTCTCACAATAAAAACTTATTTAATTATTAACAACAAAACAATGGAAAACAAATAAATTTAATTTCATATTTTTTCTAGTTAATTAATAAAATGACTATGGTTATTTACAAAAAAAAATGCAAAGTATGATACTAATTTGTACTATAATTGTTTAATTACAAAACTTAATTTCTAATATGTAATTATTAGTGGTGTTACTAAAATAAATGATTAACAATTTGTTTTCATTCTTTAGTGGTCATAAACTTTTGTATTATTAATAAAACACAATAATTTGTTAATTATTTTTTAATATTGTGATAAGTAAACATTTTGTTAATAATTATGTTTACGATAATTGTTAAGAATTATCCATGATGTTATTTAAACATAGTAAAATTAATCTTAAACCATCTATCGTTATTATCCTATTGTATGATCAATTAATAATAACTTATATAATGAATTGATATTATTGTTAATGTTTTTATTTTCTCTAAAACTATTTCAAAAATAAAAATTAATAACAACAAAGAATAAGTCAATAATTATTTTATTCTTTAAGCAACTTTTTATCCATAATTATGATATTGAAATTTGAAATTTATTAGGATATTTAATTATTCATAATTAAAATTTAAAAAACTCTTATTATTTATTTTTAGTTTAAGTAAATATTTATCAAAAGCTTTATCTATATTATGTTATTATTTTTTGTTATTAAAATAATATTAATAATTATTTGTGAAACATAACAATGTATTATTCAATATCCCTTACGAAGACATTATTAAATTGTTGTTTACGCATATTAAGAAGACTATTCTAAAATATTGTAAGATTAGATTTTATAAGAGTTAAGAAAGAAAAATAAGTACAAGAAGTTAAAAAAAAAGAATAGAATAAGATAACTAACTATTGAATAAATAAAAACATTTTAAAAAAGTGGCACAAAAAGAGAAGCAATAGAAAAAAATAGAATAAAAAGATTTAAAAAATAACAATTATAGAAAATATTAGTATGTTTAAATAATTATTATTAATTTCAAATTTATTAATAATTATTAAGAATTTTAGTAACAATTATTTTTATTTTAACAATTTTTTAATTTGTTTTATGTATAAACAATTATTTTATAATTATATGAACATTTTTAATTAATTTGAAATTTATTAATTTTTTTCTTTATTATAATATTTTGAAATTTGAATTAATATCTATTATTATTATTATAACAATAATAAAAATAAATTAAAAAATATATACAAATGTTATGAAAATTTACTATTAATAAATTTTTATAATACTGAAATTACATTAACTATTTTGCAATATTTATTAATATTTACATAATAATTACTATTTTTTGTTGATCTAAAAATTTAGTCCATTTCAAATTTAATATTTTTCACATAATATTTAATTTATTTCGTAGGTTGTCTATTTTCATCGTAACAAAATATATGTATGACATCAATGATAATTATTATTTAATATTTGAAATAATTTACTTTAATTTTTTTTCTTACTAACATTAGATGATGAGCACTAGGAAAGTAATTAGAAAATAACATATATGTGGCAAAGGAAAAAAGAAAGGGAAAACAAAGAAGTGTAAGAGAAAGGAGAGAAATTGTGGGATATAAAGATTAATAGAGAAACAACACAATGACACAATGGAGGGAATAGTTGAAACAAAGAGAAGGGAAAGATAAAGATGGATTCAAACAAGATTACTAAAACAAAAGGAATGAGAAAAAAAAAGTGATATAAGTTAAAAATAAAATTAAGAGAAGGACAATAAGTGACATAATCGATGGTGAAAGATATACTCTTCTAAATAAAGAAAAAAAATGGAATAAGTAGACAGAGAGCATCCACAGAAAGTGGAAGAAGACTTTGAGATAAGGAGGCAATGATGAAAGAAAGAGTGAGAATTGAATGAATGGAGTTAGAGAGTTAGTGTGATACAAAGAAGCTAAGAGACTGTGAAAGACAAAGAAAGGAGGAAGAGAGTACGAATGTTTGTCTTATAGAGAGAAAAGACCAGAAGATGAGATAGAGAGAACAGATAGATGGTGACCAAGTTAGAGATGAGAAAAAATTGCAGAGGCAAAGATTGAGAAATAGTTCAGTGACGGGAAATGAAGCATAAATAATAGATTTTATGTTATACGAACATTTTAATTATTTTGAAAATATTAATTTTTTATCTTCCTTATCATAATTTATAATTTGATATAATATTTACTACTATTATTATTATAACAATAATATAAATAAACTAAAAAATTAATACAAATATTACAAAAAAAAATAGTATTAAGAAATTTTTATAATAATTAAATTGTACCAATTATTTTGAAAAATTTATAAAATATCTACATAATAAATTTTTTAATTTCATTTATAAATTAGTCCATTGCAAAATTAATATTTTTCACATAATATTTTACTTTATTTAGTAGGATGTATTTTTTCATTGTAATAAAACTATGTATGAAGTTAAATAAAATGATTATATAATGTTTGAAATAATCTGTAATTGTTTTATCTTACTAGCAAAGGATGATGAGCACATAGAAGTTAACTAGAAAAGAATTTGTGAGAAAGTTGTAGAGTAATAGAGAAAGTGAAAAATAGATAACTATAAGAGAAAGGAGAGCAATTGTGAAAAATATGGTGTAATAGAGAGACAACACAATGATGCAATAGAAGGAATAATTGAAGGAAAGATAAGGGAATGATAAAGATGGAATCAGACAAGATTACCAAAAATAAAAGGAATGAGACAGAAAAATAGATATAAAAGAATGTCATAATTAGGAGAAGGACATTAAGAGAGATAATAGATGATGAAAGATATACTCACCTAAAAAGTGAAAAAAAAGGAAAGAGTAAGATATAGAGCATCAATAGAAAGAGAAAAAAGACATTAAGGTGGGGAGGTAATGATGGAAGAGAAACTTAAAAGGGAATCAATGGAGTAGGAGAAGAATTAGTGTGATACAAAGAAACTAAAATATGAAAGACAAGGAAAGAATGAAAAGACTAAGAGTTATAGTCTTATAGGGAGAAAAGAAAGTAAGAGAAGATCGAGATAAGTAATAGATGGAGACTAAGTTATAGATGAGAAAACATGAAGGGGTAAAGACTAACAAATAGTTCAGTTATGGGAAATGAAGTAGGTAGGATAGATTTTGTGGATAGGGAAATGAATAAGAGAGAGAAAGTATGAAGTCAAGCAAAGATGAGGAAGAAAAGGGTTGCAAATGGAATAGTTATAGCATGAAGATAATAAGGAGATGACAAGGAGAGTAAGAGTGAGAGAAAAGTTAAAGGGAGCATTGGAATAACTTATAAAAATATAGATAAAAGAGACAGAGAGAGATGAAGTGTCAAATGGTCTAAAAGATTTAGATATATTTTTAAAGAAATGGAGCATGAACGAGTGGAAGTGGTAAAGGGGAAAAGGAGTCAAGTTAATGATAAAGAGAGAACACCAAACGAAAGGGATAATAAAATTAGGAAAAGAAGAAAAGGAGAGATAAAAGAGCAAATTAGATAGCAAAGAGAGGGAAGAAATGAATGAGAGCTTTATAAATGATGGAGAAGAAGTAGAAAAGGAGATTTACGGGATTGAAAGTTGGAGAGAGAGGGGAGAGTAATAAAAAGAGTGATACAGAGATTGAGTAGAAGAGATAGAGAGATAAAGCATGATAGGGATTCATTACTGTAGAGAAGGCATGGAGATGCAAAAATAAATGATGAAATGCTAAAAGTACACCAAAGTAACACAAAGGGATAATGGAAAGAAAACATTAGAGTGATATAGATAAGAATGAGGAGAGAGATGATAAGTTGATGAAGATGAGAGATAAAGGAAGAGGGAAATATAGAAAAATGAAAAAGAAGTACAAAAAAGTTTGATTATTGTCGAGAAGGGAAAAGTATAAATAAAGAGACTATTGTAGAGAGTTAAACAAAGTGGCAAAATTATCATAAGAGGCAACTATGAGAGATGGGGACATAGAAAGAAGAGACTAATAAGTGAGAGAAATTGCCATAAAAATATAGAAACAATCAAAAGAGAAGATAATGTGAGATGTTGTGCAAGACACTATAAGAAAGGGCTAAATGTTATTAAGAGACTACAAGAGTAAGAAAATAGTGATGTAGAATAAATCAGATATAGTAGTGTGATAAAAATTAAGTGAATAAAGGGAATGTTTAGAAGAGTGAGAGCAAGAGATTGCAAGGTTAGAGAGAATGAACAACCATAGAGTGAAGGGAGTCAAAAGTAATGAATTAGTTTAATATGGTGGAGGACAAAAATTAGATAGGCAGACATATAAAAAGATGTAAAAAGACATCATATAACATATAGTACAAGGGAGTAAGAAATAGATAAAAAGACATGAACTCATTAATAATGAGAGCCACACAAAAGAGAGATGATGGATAAATAATAAGAAAATTATGAACTAATATTAATGACGAAATAAAATTTTTAGCTATGACCAAAAACTGTATTTATTGTTATAAAATTTGTTATTTTCTTTTAAAATTTCCTTGAAGAATTTTAATGCATTATACTTAAAATAAAAACATTAAATTATTTTTGTTACTTTATAATAAATACTCTAATTTATTTTTTTATTATTAATTAATATTGTAGTATTTACTGTAATAACAAATAGGTAGACTTAGTGTTTGCTTTTGGATCTTAGGTGCTTACTAGTTATCTATATAACAATATACTTTACTCTAATAATGAAAATGAAGAACAATAAATAATTGTTAACAAAAATTTAAGTGTAAGAATAATAAATACTTTTTATTAAAATATTTATTAAAAATTATTATTAAATTTGCTTATTATAATTATTGATGATAATTATAATAATTCTTTTTTATAACTATAACAATTAGTTATAAAGAAAACAATTCTAATTATAATTACAAAAAAAACCATATAAATATTCTTGTTACTTTGTATTTATAAAATTAATTATATGATATAATTCCTCTTATATAATAAAGTTGTTTTTGTAATAATAATTGATATGATTAGAAGGTTAAGTAGTAATCATTAACTTGAAATTTGATTCAAAAGTAATAAAGCAATTGAACGTTATCATACTTTTCAAAATTATTAAGATAATGCTCTTAATCAATCATATGAGTTAATAAAGTTTACTAATTGCTAACAAAACAAAAGAAAGAGTATTTAGAAAAAATTTATACTATTCCTGAAAAAAATTGATTAATAGAAATGAACAAAGAATATGGATCAATCATAAATACAAGAAAAGTAAGAAAAAAAGAATTTGAAAACGAATTAGAGAAATAAAAAAAGGCAAATAATTTTTTAAAGGCAAAAAACTAAAATAAAGATTAAGTGATGGAATTAGCAACATATAATAAGCATAAGATTTTAACAAAAGTTTTAATTTTTATTGTACTTCATTTAAAATTAAGATTGTTACACTAAATCTTATTAGTGCGTTAGAGTACTACCTTTCACTATAATTTTTATTATTTTTTCAAATGTTTTGGTTTGATTTGGTTAAATTATAATGTAACTCTAAATCATTTCTTTGGTAACATTTGTGTCACTTTGAATTATTTATATTTCATTACTTTAATTTATGTTTTCTTAACTTCAAAATATTTTTTAAAAAAATTTAAATAATAATTCTATGTTATTTAATAATATCTTTTTTGTAATTCATAGTTGTTCCAAAGGATGTTTGTTAGAGACAAAATAAAGTTCAAAAAAATTTCTTTATTGAGCTCTACCAAATGAAATATTAATTTTTTGTTTTATAGAAATTTTTTCCTAGTGTTTTAAAATTAAATAAGGAGACATTTTGATTTGTATTTAATTAGATGATCGAAGATGTTACACTCAATCTTCTTAGCATCTTTGAATGCAACTTTTCTATATAATAAATCCCATTTCTTTAAATTTCTTTTCTTTGATTGGGTTATATTATTTGTTTATTCTTTTTAGTTAGTATGTCTTTTACTTCAATTTTATTTCATTAGTCATATTACTACAATTTACCTTATTTTATCTTTAATTTATATTGACATTTTATTTAAAAAATAATTTTCTACAATTAAATTTTAATTATTTTAGTAACTCGTACTAACTTCAAACAAGGCTTGTCGAGATAAAACAAACATAAATGGACTCATCTCTATAAGTTCTTGCTAATAAAAAATTCATTTCTTTATTTCTTATTATTTTGTTTCTAAAGTCTTCGCAAGTTTTACATGATATTTTTATTTCTTCTTGATTGCACAGTAGAGGAAGTAATGCTTGATCTTCTTTATTATCTGGTAACACAATCTTTCAATACACTTTATATCATTTATTCAAACCATTTATATTTATTTTGTTATATAATTATGACACTCTGATTCCCTTATCATGTGACCTCCACATCTTTTTTATTTAGTTATATTACATTATTTTAATAAGTCATATTTTACATTTATTATATATTTACAAAAGTTTAAAAATAATACTTTATTATTATTATTGCACATTTAAATTTTTATTTTCAATAGTTCCAACAATGCTTGAAGGAGATAAAAAAAACTTCATTATACTCATTTGAATAAGCTCAACAAAATTAAATAATAATTTTTTATGTTATTACATCTTTTATTTTCAAACCGCTTTGGAATGCATAATGAGACATTTTCTACTTTTATATATCTTGGAATAACTCCTTCCTCCATAATTTATCTCTTTTTTTAATTTTTTTCTTTCTATTAAGATCATGTTATCATGAAAGTTTAATCCATGCCTTATGTAAACTTTTCTTTGAGTTATATAATTTTATCTTCAAAATATTTTGACTTAAAATTAAAAAAGTAATTTATAATAATTTATGATTATTTACTTTGATAGTTTAGACTAAGTCAAAATGGGTTTTGACTGAGGACAAACAAATTTCACTGAACACATCTCTACTAACTTTACCCAAATATATATTTATTTTCATATTTTAAATATTTTATAACCAAGTATTTTGTCGTGCTTTATGAGGCATTTTGATTTCTACATGAGTTCATGACTATGGAAGATACACTCAATCTTCATAGTAACATGAAAGGGAGCTTTTTTATATAATGTTTCTCACTTCACATTTTTTGAGTTCATTAGGTTATATCACTATGAAAGTCTAATTCTCCTCTCACACAACCTTTAGATCACTTTGATTATGTTAAATAATATTACTAAAGTTTATCTTATTCTAGTTTTAATATATATCACATAATATTAAAATAATAATTTATTACTATTTGAACATATTTACTTCGATAATTCATAGAAAATCCAAGTGAGATTTCATCTTCATAAATAAAACATCATTATACACATCTCGATTAGTTAAATTTTAATAAATATTATTTTTCTATATTTCAAATATTTTATTTTGTAGGATTTTATTATTATTCTTGAAAGATTTTGATTCTTACTAGATTTAATGATCAAGGATGTTATATAAACCTCTTTATCATCTTGGACTATAACTTTCCATTTCAATTTATCTTATTAATTCCAAATTTTTGTTGTCATTAAATATTTTTATTTGATTTGAATGTATTAATATGTAACTCAAATTCTCTTCTCATGTGACATTTACAACACTTCTATTTGGTTATTTCATATTGCTTCAATTTATCTCATTCTTATTTTATATATATTTATTTAAAATTAAAATATTAAAGCATTATCATTTAAGCTAATTTAATTTTTCTATAACATAAAGCAATTTTATTGGAGTCTTATCGATGATCGAGGATGCTACACCCCCATCTCCTTAATATGTAGGAGTGCAACTTTTCACCATAACCTTTCTCATTTCTTATAATGTTTTGCTTTGATTTAGTTCTTCCATTATTTAACTATAGATCTTCTATCAAGTGACATATATATCACTTTCACTTGATAATAAAACTTATTTTAAATTAAATACTTTTTAAAATATTTATTTGAATACTATTAAAAAAATAATTTATTCTTATTTAAGTTTATTTACTTTTACAATTTAATACAATTCTAAAGGAGGTTCAATAGAGACAAAAAAATATCATTTGACACAACTCAATGATTTTAACCAATTACATGTTATTTTTTTAATTTATAAATATTTTTATTTTTTAGGTTGATTACCTACTTTATGAGACAACTAGATTTTTACATTACTTGGGGAATAAGAATTTCATACTTAATCTCCTTAGTATCTTAGCTTTCAACTTTTCAAAATAACTTTTTGTAATTCTCCAAATTCTATTTCTTTATTTTGTTATATTACTATGTAATTCTATCTATTTTATTGTCAATTTTTTGTAATTTAGATTTTGTCATATTACATTACTTCAATTTATCTTATTTTAGGTTTAAAATATATTTACTTATTTAATTCTATAACTTATTCTTATTTACAACACTAATTTGAAAAAAATCAAAATAAAATCTTATGACAATGAAATAAACATCATTGGAGTCATAGTATACAGCACAATGAAAATAGAAATTCATTTTTAAATTTTTTAATGTTATATTTTTTTAAGATATTTGTATGTTTTAGGACACATTTTTATTAGTACCTAATTTCTTTTTGAGGATGTTACAGTTGATCTCAATATTATATTGGAGCAAAATTGTTTAGAATAATTTAACTCATTTCTTTTAAAAAATTATCTTTTTTAAGTAGTTTATTATATGATGTTTCATGTTCTAGTGTATCAGATTGTGAATTTCTAATATAATTTATCCCATTTTGCAAATTTTTTTAGTTTTATTATTTTATATTATGATGTAACTATAAATATTTTCTTATATATCATTTACATCACTTTATTTTTTTACATTATATAGCTTAAATTAATCTCTTTTTAGCTAATAATATGATTGCCAAACATAAAAAAAAGATTTTATTGTTTAACATTATCTATATTGGTAATTTACCATTGTTCTAAAGAAGACCTGATCCAGATAAAACAAAACCTCGATAAAATCATCTCAATCAGCTGTCTAATTAAATATTCATTTTATAAATTTAAAAATATTATTTTTTATTGCTTTGAAATTATTTAAAAGGCATTTGGATTGATTTCTTGATTGGGTATGTTGCACTTGACCTCTTTTGGGTTTTTTAATGCAATTTTATGACACAATTTATCTTATTTCTTCATAGTTTTCTCTTTTATTTCTTTATATTATTATTTGGCTTTGTATCTATTCTCGTGCATCCTTTGAATCACATTTATTTTGTTAATTATGTTGCATTAATTTATCTCATTCCAACTTTTATTTTTATTGAGTTCATATCAAAGTAATTTATCATTATTATGTTTTAATTAAATATAATTTTTGTAGTAATGCCAAAAAATATTTGGTTAAGACAAAATAAACATTGATGGACTTGTCGTAATATTTAGTTACAAAATAACTATACATTTCCATATTTTTAAATACTATATTTTTTAAAGTTTTGGTGAGCTTTACAAGATATGTTTTTTGTACCTAATTTAATGATAAGGAACATTACACCTAATCTCTCTACTATCTTGAAACATAATTTTTATATAATTTATATCATTTATTTAAATGTCTTTCATTTGTTTTGTTACATTATTATGTTGCTCTATTATTCAATAATGTGGCCTCTATATTTTCTTAGTTTAGTAATATTACAATACTACAATTTTTCTTATTTCAACAGCACTATATATTTACAACATTTTTAATAAAAATTAATTATGACTTACACTTAGTTAAATTGTTTTACTACTAATTCCATCAAGGTCTTATTCAAATGAAAAACATCATTTGATTTGTTTGAACAAGCTCATCTAACAAAATATTTTTTCTTTAGTTATTAGATACTTTATTTTGAAGGGGTTTTAAAATGCTTGCTTAGAAATTTTTAATTTCTCGATATTTGATGCTCGAGGATATTAAATCAATCACCTTAGTGTGCTAAAAAGCAACCTACAGACACAACTTACACTAAATCTCCTCAGTACCATTTATAGCAACATTTTAGTAAACATTTTCTAATTTTTTCATTGTTTTTGCATTGATTTTATTACAATACTATGTAATTGTAAATCTTCTCTCATGTGACCTCCACATTACTTTTGTTTGGTAATATTATATATCTTCAATTTATCCATTTTTTCTTTATGTATATTTATCTATTATAAAAATAATAACTTATTGTTATTTATGGTTATTTACTTTTGTAATTGTTTGAAATTTTAGATGAGATTCAATCAACATCAAACTAGCATCATTATACAACCTATAATGAGTTCTATATAATTAAATATTTAGTTCTAAATTTTTAATATTTCATTATTGTATAATTTATTGTATAATTAAATATTTAGTATCCTGATGTTCAACTTTTTTGTATAATTTATCTTATTTCTTAGAATATTTTTCTTTGATTTGGATTCATTAGTAAAAATCTCTAAATCTCTTATCATGTCACTTATGCATTCCTTTGATTTCCTTATGTAATATATCTTCAATTTATCTAATTTTCACTTTAACACATATTTATTTAATATTAATAACAATTTATTAACATTTAGGCTTATGGAATTTAATGGCATATAGCAAATTCAAATAAGGTGATATTAAGTCAAATCAAATGTTGTTCGATTGATATTAACAAGCTCTATCTAATTAGATATTAATTTTGTAAGGTTTTTGTATGTTTTACTAGACTTTTTTATTTGTACTTGATATGATAATCTTGAACATTAAATGTGATAACTTTATTATCTTGGAATGCAACATTCTTCTATAATTTGTCTCATTTCTTCAAATATTTTCACAACATTTTGGCACAATAAATCATGTCGCTTGTGAGCTTTAGCTTGCTTTGATTTTGTTATTTTATATCTCTTCAATTTCTCTTGTTTCAGCTTTAATATATATTTATTTATTATTAAAATAATAATTTGTTATAATTGAAGTTTATTTAAATTGGTAATTTGAAACATTTCTAGATGGTTTTTGGTAATGATTAAACAAAATTCATTTGACTCCTGTTGCAAAGCTATATCAAATTAAATTAATTTTTTTAATATTTTTAAAATATTTTTGAATTTGTGGTTTTTGCATTCCTTACATAATATTTTTTTTGTTAACTTATTTATGATCAAGAATTTTGCACTCAGTCTTCTATTTATCTTCGAATGCAACATTTACGTATATTTTACCTCCGCTTTTCTAAATGTTTTCACTTCGATTTGTTTACATTACTTTGAATCTCTAATTCTTCTCTCTTATAAACTTTACAAATCTTTTTTTTTGTTTATTACATCATAAAACTCTATCTCATAGGAGCTTCAATATGTATTTTCTTAATAAAAAAATACAATTTATTTCCATTTATATTAATTTACTTAGGAAATTTTCAATATTCAAAATGATTGTCGTTTGAGAACAAAAAGTATTGTTGGACTCCAATTATGTAGCTTTACCAAATTTAATATTTTTTGCAAGAATTTATTTTCTTTGGCTTTTCTATGCTTTATAAGATATCTAAATTTATGCATGATTTGAAGATTGTTGTTGTCACACTTGATCTTCTAAGTTTCTTGGAATGTAATTTTCTAATACAATTTATCTCATTTATTCGAAGTGTTTACTTCAAATTAGCTATAACAATATATAACTATAAATCTCTTCTCATGTGTGATTTACATTCCTTTCAATTAGTTAAACGATGTTAATAAATGTTGCCACATTTCACCTTTAATATATTTGCTTAATATTAAAAGAATAACACATTATTATCCATGCCTCTCTTATTTGTAATTAACAATAAATCCAAACATGGTCTGATTAAGATGAAAAAATTGTCGTTTGTCTCATTTTGGTAAGCACTATCAAATAGCATATCAATGTCAATATTTTTAAATATTTCATTTTCTAAAGTTTTTGCATGCTTTCCAAGGCATTTCGATCAATTGTAATTTAACAATTAGTTATGTCCCACTAAATCTTCTTAGTGTTTCTAAATGAATTATTCTATACAAATTATCTTATTTTCTAACCTTTTTTAGTTAGTAAAGCTATATTATTTTGCATCTCTAAATTTTCTCTCAAGTAAAATTTGAATTACTTTGATTTAGTTACACTTCATTACGCTAATTTACACAAATTCAACTTTCATAGATATTTACAATTTTTGAAAATAATAATTTATTAGTACCATGTTTACTTATTTTAAAAATTCATTGTAATTCTAAAAAGGGCTAGATCAAGAAAAAGTAATATCCATCACACTCGAATCGATAAACTCTATCTAATAAAATACTTAGCTTTTTGTCTATAAATACTTAATTTTTATGCATTTTAATATGCTTTTTGTAGCATTTCAACTTGTACATTTTTTAATAATTGATGATATTACACAAGATCTCATTAGTATCATGGAATACAAATTTGTCATATAATTTATTTCATTTTTAAAATATTCTTCTTTGATTTTATTGTTATACAAAGCAACTCTCCATCTCTTATCATGTGACAATTAAAATTGTTAGATTTAGTTACATTACATTTCAATTTATCCTTATTTAACTTTTGTATAAATTTTCTTACTCATTAAAATAATAATTTTTTATTATTTAGGATTATTTAAATTTATACATCATATTCATTCCAAATAAGGCTGAATGAGAGAGAACAATGTCTTTGGACTTGCCTTTATGAGCACTTACAACTAAAAATGTTTGGAACATTTCAAATTATCTCTTAATTAAATCTTTCCCTTATAATTAACCTCATTTCTTCAAGACTTTCACTTTGATTTCATCATATTACATTGCTTTAATTTATCTCATTTCAACATTAATATGCATTACTAAATAATAAAATTATAACTTATCATTATTTATGTTCTTTTATTTTGGTAATTCATTATAATTCTAAATAATGTCTAATTGAGACAAAATAACAATCATTAAACTGAACTCAATGGACTTCATCAAATTTACTATTTATTTTTATGTCAATTATTACTTATATTTCGAGAGTTTTAGTATGCTTTTTCGTGCATTTTTTCCATACATGTTATGATAATTTGTGATATTACAACAAATGTAATTAGTATCATAGGTTATAACCTTGTAATAAATTTTATCTCATTCTTTCAAATTGTTTGTTTTGATTTTATTGTAATACCATGTAGGTCTGAATCTCTCTCATGTGATCTTTAAAATGATTTGATTTAGTTATATTACACTTAAATTTATGACATTTCAACTTAAATATAAATTAACTTAATCTTAAAATCATAATTTTATTTTATTTATGCATATTTGTTTTTGTAAATCACCTTAATTCCAAGCAAGGTTGATCGAGAGCAAAAAATATCCTTGAACTGAACTCTAAAAGTTGTATTAAATTAATATTTTATTTCTGCTTTTTTAAATTTTTTTTTGTCAACCATTTCTTGGTTTATGAAACATTTCAATTCAATCATTATTTTTTTATCGAGGATGTTCACACAATCATGTTAGTATCTTGGAATTGAACTTCCCTTAGTTATTAATCTCATTTTTTTAACCCTTTCACAATGATTTAATAGTATTATATTACTATAATTTAGCTCATTTTTGTTTATATATATATATATATATATTCATAATATTATTATAATAATTTAATATTATTTATGCTTAATTATATTTTAAACATGAATTCTAATCAAGTAAAAAAAATATCATTACACTAATCTCAAAGTGTTGTATCAAGATAAATATTCATTCAAGAATTTTTACATCTTCAATTTTTGTCGATTTTCATAGATTTCGTGACACATAGTAATTCGAGCATTATTTGATGATGGATAATATTACACTCAATCTCTTGGTATCCCTGAGTGCAAATATCCCACACAAATTTTCTCACTTCTAGGAATTTTTACTTCGATTTGGTTATGTTTTTTCAAAACTCTAACTCTCCTCTAGTGGACCCTTGACCTTCATTAAACTTGGTTGGATTATATTATTTCAATTTATCTCATTTTTTTATTAATTGAAATTTATTTATTATTTATTTTTGTACAATTTAAACAAAAATTTATTTTAAGTTTATTATTTATTATGTGATTGACTTTCATTAAACTTGGTTGGATTATATTATTTATTATTTATTTTTTTTATTCTTCTCTCGATCTCTTAGTATCTCAAGATACAAGTTTCTTGTACAATTTATCTTTTTTATTAAACTTTTATACTTTTATTTTTATTTATTACCTTAATTTTTCTCATTTCATCTTTAATATACATTTACTCAATCACAAAATATTTTTTCTTAATTTTTATGTTTAATTACTTTACTAATTCATAATAATTCCAAATGTGGTCCAATTGAGAAGAAAGCCACATTTAAACTAGTCTCGATAAACTCTATCTAATTAAAAATTCAATTCATATTATTAACTTTTTACTAAGGTTTTGTCCATTTTAAATGAGACTCTTATTCATAAAAAATTCCATAGTTAGGGATATTATACTTGACATACTTAACATCTTGGAGTTTAACTTTCTCTTATTATTTATTTCATTAATGTAGACATTTTGCCTTAATTTTAATATATTATTATAATGAACTACTAAATTTTCTATTGTATGACTCTTTTGTTTACTTGTATTTGGTCACATTACATTGCTTTAATTTATCTTATTTCAGGTTTAACATATATTTAATAAATATTAATTTAATAAGTTTTTTTGCTTATGTTACTTTCTTTTTTATTTTAAAATAAAGTTTGACTTAGAAGAAACAATTGTAATAAAAGTCATCTTGATGATGTGTCAAATTAAATGTTTATTTATATATTTTTCTATTTTTTCATAGGGGTTTTCAATACCTTGTGAGACATTTTAATTTGTTGTTCATTTGACATTTAGGTATATCACACTACATCACCATATTATCATGGAATGCAACTTTCCTATATAATTTATTTTATCTTTTTAATTTTTTGTTTTGAATTTGTTATATTATATTGTATCAATTTATCAAATTAACCTTTAATATATATTTAATTAATACTAAAATAGTATTTTATTATTATTTATGATTATTTAGTTTACTAATTTGTAGTTATTCCAACCATTATTGAATAATGAGAAAACAAATCTGCTTGGATTTGTCATGATGAGCTCTATCTAATAAAATTTTAATTTTTCAAAAATATTTAATTTTTTATTGGTTTTTTCATGCTTTATGAGTCTTTTTGTTTAGTACAAGATGTGATGATTGACAATGTTAGACTTAATCTTTTTGGCACCATGGAACATAGCTATCTTGCATCAATTGTCTTACTATTATAAATGTTTTTCTTTTATTTGTATTTATTGTCATGGAACATGCAATCTTGTCATATGTAACATTTATTGCACCCTGATTTGGTAAGAATACACAGCTTTAATTTATTTTAACTTTAGTTTTTAGCTAATATTATGAAAATAATTTATTTTTTCAATCAAACACAATAAAGGCAATTGAGCTCTAGATTGTTGCATCAAGGTATGTTTGATCTTGGTCATTTGATCAAGTAAAAAAGGTTTTGAAATATTCAATTCATCAATGGTAAAGAAGTATTAGATTTGGATTATATGATTCAGACAAGAGACATTTATGATGTTAAATTAAGGACAAATTATTTTAAAAGGTGAAAATAAACAAAGCTTTTTGATGACTCAGATATAACCACAGCCATCTAATTTCATCACAAGAATCAAGCTCTTGTTGTGGATAGAATATGTATCATCCAATCATAGAATGGATGAAGAGAAATAATTTGTATTTCAATTGCTAAATTCTAGATAGACATTTGTCCCATATTACTTAGTGGAAAAATAGTTTTCACAAATATAAAATCATTCATAAATCTATAATATTTGCCAAACTTTAGCTATCTTTCCCCTTGCACTCTAAGGATTTCAACACCAAGTTCAATTTTAAGCTTATATGATTATCGGACATATTTGAGATCTAAAGTTGCCCTTTAAACATATTAATCCAACTATGTTTAAGACTACATCTAGACCAAGTTCAGACCTTGACATGACCTGCTTTGTTTCTTTCATCTCTACATTTATGAGTGCACACTCAAGCAAGCTCCACCCGATATATTTATATTCGCACATAACTTAAGATATGTCTACAATTGTTTTTAATTAAGAAAATTTGACATAATTAAAAATCCTATTTAATCAAAATTTAATAATGAACTTGAAATTCGATTATGAAATAAGTTTAATCAAAGAAACCATCGAGTGAAAAAAAGGAATCTAATATATCTCTTAAATGAAGTAAAGGATGATCAAATCAACTACTTAAATTACGATTTCAAAGAGAGATAAATTGATATCTGCCTTATAATTAATAAGCTAACAATCTATAACATTAAAAATAGTTTCAAATTTAATATCTATGATTTCAATCCTAAAAGTTTTTTTAAACTTCTAAGGTGCTTTGATGAACATAAAATTATCTTCTTCAATGATGTATGTCTTCATATTTAAAAATAAAGCTATTTTGTTCTAAACGAGCCCATTAAAACAAAATGCTAAATAGTTAAGGCTTGTCTCAACAAATAAAAGGGTCACCTAATAATCTTCCACATTTGATGATGACAATATATAAATATTTTCATGAAAATAGAACAAATAGAAACATATACATAATAAATAATAAGAGATATTAAAAATGAAATTTATTTGCTCCTACTCTTTACTTCATACTCCCATCACTTGAGTAATTTTTGTTTATTTATTTTTTAACACCAGATTAATCAATTACTCCATCTAGTCAATAAGTTTTTTAATTAATTGTTTGTCATTAACTCTTGAAATACGATATGCATGTTTTTATCTTTCAAATTGTTAAATAAAATTAGCAAATGTTATGAAAGTGATATAAATTATACAAGAATATTGTATTCTAAGAAACTAAGAAGATCAAGTGTTACATTATTGATCATCAAGATGTTTTCAAATTAACAAAAGATGTAATACATGGCAAAACACTGGAAAAAATATTTAAAAAAATATTAAAATGCATATGTAATTTGATAGAGATATGTACTGTGCGACAACATTTCTTTACCTTATTTGGTCATAGGTTTGAATTTATACAAATTGCCATAGTAAATTAGCATAAATAATAATAACATACTATATTAATATCAAGTATATAATAAAGGTAAAATGAGATATATTAAAATAATATAACATAAACAAATTAAAGTGATTAATTAGCACAAGATATGTGATTTAGTATTTCATAATAAAATATTTAAGAAAATAATTTTATGACATAAGATAAATTATACTAAAAAGATTCATTATAAGATAATAAGATGATAAAGTATAAAATTTACAATCCTCAAATAATGTATGATCAAAATAACTTGTTTAATTACACAAAGATAAAGAAAATTAACTTTTAAAAAATCTATGAAAATAAATATTTAATTAGATAGAGGTTATCCAAGTGACTCCAACTATGCTTGTTTCATTTCTAGTGGGCCTCAATTGGAAGCACTATATATTATCAAAAGAAATAAACATAAATAAAAATAAAATAATATTTTAATAATAAGTATACTTATTTGGGCTAAAATGATGTAAATTTAATCAATATAATATAAGTTAATCAAACCGACTTGATAGTCACAAATTTTAGAATTAGTATTTTCATATTAATATAACAAAATCAAAGCAAACTTTTTTAAGAAATGATAAATTATATGCAAAAATTACATTGCAAGATACTAAGAATATCGAGTGGAAAATCCTTTATAATCAAATCAAGTATGAATCATAATATCTTAGAAATCATGTCAAAACTTTAGAAAAAATAAACATTTAAAAAAATAGAAATAATTTTTTAATTTTATTTAACTATTGAGCCAAGTCTAACAATGATTGTTTTATCTCAATCTGATCTAAATTATAATTTCTATAAATTACTATAGTAAATAATTATAAATAATAATAAACTACTACTTAAAAATTTAGTAAACTTATTAAAAATAAAATAAGATAAACTAAAAGAAATTACTATAAACAAATCAAATCATTGTTTTGGTCACTTGAGAAGATATTTAAAACTTCATAGTGACATAACCAAATCAAAGCTAATAATTTGAAAACATGAAGTAAAAAATACAGTAAAGCTACATTTTAATATATAAAGGAGATCGAGTATAACGCCCTTGATTGGTAAAACATTTATGAATAAAAATTTTTTACAAAGCATAAAAAAATATTTTTTAAATAAAATATTTAAAAATATAAAAATGAATATTTAAAGGGATAGACATTATCTAGATGGGTCTAATGACATCTATTTTATCTCTATTAGACATCACTTCAAATTATTAATGATTACCAAAGTAAAGTTTCAAAAATAATAGTAAAATAGTCTTTCAAATATGTATTAAAGTTTAAATAAGATTAATTTTTACATAGTAATAAAATAAAATCAATGCAATGTAATGGTGATACAAGATAAGATTTAATGTCACAAAATAATATAATCAAATCATAGTAAAAAAGCTCTAAGAAATGAGATACATTATATCAAAAACTTGTGTTCAAAGATACCAAGGTGATCAAGTCTAAATCTTTTATCATCAAATTAGGCAAAAAAAAAATTACTTATAAAACATGCAAAATCCTTTGAGAATAAGGTACTTTAAAATATAAAAAAGAACATGTAATAAGAGTGAGCTTGCTCAGGCTCTATTTAGAATATCTGACTTAAAAATTAAAACAAATCATAAGTAATAATAATGTTTTCATTTAGTATTAAGTGAATCTAAAATAATGTTCAAATAAGGTAAATTGAAGGTAATTTTGTGTTATGGATTCGTGTGTTGCCTATTATCACATCATCTAACAAAAATATAAGATAACTTTTGTAGTGGAAGAAATTTAGTAATATGGAATGTGTTGAATTTGATCCTTGTTCACTTTAACTAGAGCCCTAAAGATCTTAGCCATATGCATTGAGTCATAGATTACTAATTTAGTTCACTATGCTACTCTTTTTGAGCAATGCTTCACCACTTCGTTGCCTTCTTTGCAAATATTACCCCAATGAATTTAAGAGAACCGATTTTATTCAAACTTTTAAAACAATATTGGGCATATTCATTGGTATCTACCACTAACCTTTTATCATTTTTAGGATCATATTTCAATACAATTAAACCATGATCAAAGGAACTTTGTGCTTGTTACAACATTTTTGTACGAAAATAAAAGATATTCTAATTAATTATGATTGTGACTCATTGTTTGTTACATAATAGAAGGATTCCAAAATTTTTCCCATCATGGTTTTGAATAATGTTCCTAAAACTAGCATAATCCATTTTATAATTCATAAACCACATATATTTACATTCTTTTTTGTGTTGGTGAGGGAATATTGTTTATCACATTATAGCTATTGTACTTCATCTAGGAATGGAGTTGTACTAATCTAAGTTGATCCAAGACTAGGTCCTCTTAAAGTTATATCATTGAAAAAAATTAAAAGATGAGATGTTAATCATGATATCATTAATAATTACCATTACTACTTGACTAAGCTTAATCATTCTCCTATTCTACACTTTGAATATGTTACAACATACGTGAGTGATTGAGTTGCTATGATCTTTATTTTATTGAAGTTGTTATCACCTTGTTTCCAACAATTGTGTAATGGTACAATTTTATTTTTTGCATTCACTTACTAAACTTGCATAGTAGCAAGGGCAAGATACACTATTTTTTGACTTTTTGTAATTCACAACTACATGAATGAAATTATTTCTCATTAAGGTAATATGGACATTTAGAGCCTCGTTAAATATTTAAATTTTTAAATTTCTTAAGAATTGGAAAAACAAATTTAGTATAACCCCTAAAAGAAAGGACATTCAAACAAGACATTTATCCTTCTACATCATTTTCCATCCACAATTTGAGTCCAATGGTAGGTGATTAAAGTATTGCATAGTTAAGTGTGTTTTGTAACAAAAAATTTTATACTTTCCATTCTCTTTAAATAATCTAATTTATTTCCACTCTTTCTAAGCTAACATGTTTATTATTTATGTTATTAAACCAAAGTGAGTTATTTAAAAGTAGTTTCCATTTTAATTTCTTTTAGAATTTAATAAAAATTCCTTATAACATTTTGTGGACCAAACAATTTTGATATATTGCATGGCTAATCTTTTCTCTTTTTTATCAAGTGAAAATTAAGCATATTTCTAATGTCACCCTACAAGAAGCTAATAATGATCATTTGAACTCTATTCAATTTGTGGATAGGTGGATTAATCTTCATTAAAGAACACGTTGGGATTAATGTCAAAAAATAATTCATTAGTGTTAGTCTTCTCATCAATGTAAGATTTTCTTTTGGAATTTCTTGTTAATTTTTTCTATTATTCTTTGCAGGTAAGCTATCATTTTCCTTTCAATAGAAAGAGACAACCTTTAGAGATTAATGGAAACTTAACATTTTGAAACCTGAGTTGGCTTAATTTCTTTGCTCATTCCAATTTCCATTTTGCTCTTGAAAAAACCTTCTTTTTTTATGATTAATTTTGGCACCTGATATTTCTTGAAATGTGTTAAGTAATGTATTTATATTATGCATCGTTTTAATGTCACATCTATAGAAGTTTATGATATCATCTACATATCTTAAATTGGTAACCAAAAGACATCATTCGTATTGGGCACAATGCAATACTTTGCCACAATTTTTTATCTTATTCAATGCTTAGATAAAGACATTCATTGTTGAATTGTAGAACAGACTCGAGATTACATTTTCTTTTTAAATGGCCCTTGATACATTGAAGAAACCACTGGGCTCACCATTTTTATTTTTGAAAATTTAAGTGTTTTTTGGTATGTTTTTAATTTTCTTAATGAATTACTCCATAAAGTTCAATCATGTAAGAGCATTTTATAAGGCTCCATTGAAAGACAATCAAATGCACTACTAAGAACTAACTTGACAGCATACTTCATTTTTTGTTTAGTGAAAGAATAATTCAAAGGCCAATATATTATTTTCTATTATTTGTCTTCCTTTAATAAAACCTATTTCGTCTTAAAAAGATGAGCATTGGGGAAACATTTTATGCCTACTACAAATGATTTTGTGAAAAGTTTCTTTGCAAAATTACTTAAATAAATCAACCTAAAGTAATTCCAAGTGTTTGGATTTTGGTTTCTTTTTTTGGGATTAAGATTAGTTTTTTACTTGAAATTCCTTTAGGAATAAGGGTCCCTTCTAAGGAATCCTTGGAAACAACAACTACATCATGTGTTATGATTTCTTTATAGCTAGTGAATAATTGTTTGTTTTGCTCTTCAATCATTTGGCACTTCATTGATAAAGTGCAATGTAGCCTCTCTAAGTTCCTACATTTTGATATCCTTCATAAACCAAAAGTTTTTTTGTTCATTGACTAGAGAGGGAGTACAATTATGTAGCTTCTCTTTGTTTGTAATGTTAGGTAATAAAAACTACTGGAAGTTTCAAATAACAACATCATGCATGTTTTGACCATTTCGTTTACGAAATTATCATTTTTTCTCTATGATCTTTTGCCTTTGGATGGAAGATATTTTTTATACCTTTTTAGATCCATGTAATTCCAACATTTTTTCACCGATATATTGCCTAATTAATGATTGCCTTTTGAAGGGAATCATCAACCATGTTTAGCATGTGCCATATTGTATTATATTGGGAAGTTTAAAATAGCTTTTTCTTCTTTTTATTAAGTCTTTGTCGGTTCTTGCCAAACTTTTTTTTGTTCCATTTTTTGAGATAATCCTTCAATCTCTTTAGTTAAAATTCAAGGGTCAAAATTCCTAAGCTATTTTTATTAATTGCACAATATTGTTTCATAATTTGCTTGATATCTATTACTTTCACAAGGTATTTTTGAAATCTAAATTGTTGAGGACTTGAGAATTATTCTTTTATGGAATGAAGAAGTAATGTTGTATCACCATGTCCTTTTGATTACCTAGTAATCTATCTAACATTTTCTAGATTCACCTTCCCTTCCTTCTGCAAATCCATGTGAATGTAGGGCTTTGAAAATGGTGGTCCTTTACACTTCATTGACTTATATAATTTGAAAATTCATACTTTACCTCCATCTTAGGGGAAAATGATACTTGTAATTATTAATAAATGTAAATTCATCCTTGATTTCATCTCAATATCCTTTTGTAGTTAAATATCTTTTTTATATTTTAAATATTTTATGTTTTTATTGACTTTGATTCCCTTTCAAAAAAATTTGATTCATACCCAATTTTGATGTTTGATGATGATATACTCAGTCTCCTTAACATTTTAGAGAGTAGAGTTATTAGAAATTTTATCATATTTTTTCAATTTTATCTCAATTTTTTTCACTTTTAATTGATTATATTATTATAAAACCCTTGTTCTCCTATAGAATGTTCATCACATCATTATAATTTGGTTATGTTACATATCTTCAATTTATCTCAATTCTATTTTAATATATATTTACTTAATGTTAAAATAATTTATCATTACTTTGTTTAATTATTTTCTAGAGTAGTAATAATTGGAAATTAGCTCCAATGGAGATGAAGAATACATTGCTAGACTTGTTTGATTAGCCACATCAAATTAAATAATTATATTTATATTTTTAAAGTTTAATTTCTTTAGGTTTAGAATTATTTTAGAAGAAATTTTGATTCATAAATGATTTAATGGTTGAGGATGGCACACTTGACCTCCTTAGTCTGTTGGAATGCGACCTTTTGACATAATTTATCTACTTTTTCAAGTTTTTTGCTTTCAATGTTTTACGTATCTCGTTTGAGATTCACATTATGTAGATATTGTTAGTTAACATTCTTAAATTCAACATTTTTCAACTTTATTTTTATTTGCATGTCTTAAATATAGTATTTTACTATTTTTTATGCAAATTTAGTTTCATGTTTTTTATAATTCAATTTGTTACACTATCAATACGAAATAAACATCGTTAGACTAACTTTCACGATCTCTATCCATTTAAATGTTTTCAATGCTTTTGGCAAACGTTATTAGACATTTTTAACTCATACTTCATTTGATAATTGATGATTTTGCACTAGATCTACTTTGTATTTGGGAACGCATATTTTCCATAAAGTTTGTCCCTTTTTTTTTCAAGTTTTTGAATTGATTTGACAATGTCAATTTGTAACCTTAAATCCACACCAATACTGATCTTCCCATCACTTTGATTTAGTTGCATTGAATTTATTTAATTTATCTTATTTTTCATTTAAAATATGTTTTCTAAATATAAAACTAAGATATATGATTATTTATACTTATTTGAATTTTTATTTGTCAATAATTCCAAATGATGACCAAACGAGACTAAATAACCATCATTGAATATATCTTAATGAGCTCTTTTTAATGAAATGCTTATTTTCTAATTTTTAACTTTTTTATTTTAAGTATATGGCATTCTTTAATTGACATTGATTCACTTCTTATTTGATAATTCAAGAGATTTTAGCGATTCTCCTCTACACCATGGAATGCAACTTACTTATACAATTTATCTCATTTCTTCTATTTTTTTGGCTTTTATTTGGTTAGATTACTATGAATATCTCTTCCTCCTCTATTGTATCTTTTATATATATTTTATTTTGTTCGACTACATTGGCTTAATTTATATCGCATATGTTTGAATACATAAAAACTTACCATAAAAAAAAGAACTTGTTGTTATTTATACTTATCTTCATTTATAATTCCTAAATATTTAAAATGGGTCTCATAAGGATGAAACAAATGTTGAAACCTTCAACTCAATGAGATCTATCCCATTAATTATTTACTTTATATATTTTTAAATATTTTATTTCTCATGATTTTAGCAAACTTAAGGAGACATTTTAATTCTTACTATATTTAATCTTCAAGGATGTTACACACAATAACCCCATCACCTTCAAATGAAACTTTCCTTACAATTCAACTCATTTTCTTAAACATTTTTCCTTTATTTGGTCATATTACCATGTAACTCGAATTATGAGTCCCAAACTTTGCTTTGATTTGGTGAAATTACATTACCTCAATTTATCTCATTTCATTTTGTATATATATATATACACACACACAAACAAAAACAAACACACACACACACACACAGACGCACACACACACACGCACACACACACACACACGCACACACACACATATATATATATATATATATATATATATATATATATATATATATACATTAATCTACTATCAAATATAGAATTTTTTATTATTTATGTTATTTACCTTAATAATTCATCATAATTTCACATACGGTACATTTATTAAGAAAAGAAGAGTCTCTGTACTCAACCTCACAAGCTCTAATAAATTTATTATTCAATTACATGTTTTTCCTAAATATTTTTAACTAAGGATCTAGATGATTAATATGACATTAAAATTTGTGCAAAATGCAACAATCACGGATGGTATGTTTAGTCTCCTTAGAATCTTGGAAAGAAATTTTTTTGTTCAATTTTTGTAATTTTTCAAATTGTTTTGAATTCATTGTTTCCTATTACAAAACAACTCTAAATCTCGGTTCTTGCAACCATTGCATAGTTTTAGGTTATTTATACTACATTGCCATATTTAAATTTAGCTTCAACATATATTTACTTATTATAGAAATAGTAATTTATCATTATGTTTTTAATAATTAGTAGGAATTCCCAATGAGCTATGCTCAAGATGACAAAAATGTCCTCAAACTCATCTCCATAATCTCTCTATAATGAAATATATAATTTAATCTTTTAAAATATTTTATTTTGCAATATTTTGGCACAATTTATAAGGGATTTTTTCATACCTAATTTTATGATCTAGGATGGTATAGTCAATCCCTTTATTATCTTGGAATCATGCTTCCGAACACAATTTATCACTTTTTCCAAACATTTCACTTCGATTAGGTTGTATTTGTATCATTTGTATTCTACTCTCATTTCACCTTTACACTATTTTGATTTAGTTATATCATATTACATCAATTTACTTTATTTTTTATTTAAGAAATATTATTCAAAATAGAATTTGTTTTTATAATTTATGTCTAGTTAATTCTTTTAGTTTGGAATAATTATCGAGTAGGACTGCCAAAGATGGAACAAAAATTTTTAGAATGACTTTGATGAGCTCTACCTAATTAATTATTTACATTTTTATATTTTTAAATAATTTATTTTCCCTTTTTTCGATTTCTTTATTGAGAGTCTTTCTTTACAATTCATTGGATAATATAGGTGGTTACAATCGATACCCTTAGTATTATTGAAAGTAACTTTTCTATTAAAGTTTTTAAAATTTTGAAAAAGTTTCCTTTGATATGGTTATATTACTTTAAAACTACAATTCTCCTTCATATATGACATTTACATGCATCAAGTTGGTCATATTACATTGCTTCAGTTTGTATCATTTCAATTTTAATCTAAATTTTCTTTGTAATACAACAATACTTTATTTTTAATTATATTTATTTACTTCAATGATTTGCGTAAGTCAAAAGTAGATTTTTTAGATTGCAAATAAATAATGTAGGACTCTTCTTATAGGCTCTATCCAATTAAATAATTGATTTTTATTTTTTAATACTTTATTTGTTAGAGTTTTAACAAATTTATCAGACATTTAGAATAGTACCTTTTTTGAAACTAATGATGTTATGTTCAATTTCCTTAACATCCTTTAATTTTGTTTTCTCATAAAACTTTATCTCATTGCTCCAAATCTTTTAATGCAACTTGCTTATATTATAACAAAACTTTATTTCTCCTCTCATAGAAATATTACATCATTTTTATTTTATAATAATGCATAAATTAGTCTTGTTCTAATCTTTGCATATGTTTACTAAATATAAAATTAACCATTTATTATTAACTTTTATTTTATTTTATAATTGCCAATAGTTTCAAATGTGTTCTAATCTATTCAAAATGACCATTATTGGACTTGTCTTGACAAGACCTAAATAATTAGATATTTTTTTAATATTTAAAATATCATATTCATTTATGGCTTTGCGACACTTAACTTGATATTTTAATTTGAAGTTGACTTGATGAGCAAGGAAGTTACAATGTATATTTTGTGTTCTTAAAATATAGCTTTTTAATAAAATTTTTCTTATATCTTTAAATCTTTCTTATTGATTTGGTTATACTACTATTAAACTCTAATTTTTTTATCATGTAGCCTTTACATTACTTTGGTTTGTTAATATTACTTTCCCTCAATTTAGCATATCTAATTTTAAATATATGTTTGGATTGAATGAAAATAATATTTCATTTTTTTACTACTTTATTTTCATAATTTGCAGTAATTTCAAACATGGTCTACTCGAGATTAAATAAATGTCATTAGACTAGCCTCGACGAACTCTATCTAATTATATTTTAATTTTTATACTTATAAATATTCATTTTTAATGGTTTTGGCATAATATATCTCGCAATGAACTCAAGCTTGATTTAAGAATTGGAGATGTTACAATCAATCATTTTAGTAAGTTGGAATATAACTTTCTTGTAAAATTTATCTTATAATTAAAATAATTAAATTTGAATTGGTTATATTACTTTTAGTCTCTTATTTTTCCTCTTGTAAACTTTCTAACACTTTCATTTTATTAAGACTAAATTTCATTAATTTTATATGGTAATTCAGAGAAATTTCAAATAAGGCCACATTAAGATGAAACAAACATTACTTCACTCGTCTCGATAAACTCTATCAAGCTAAAATTTATGTATACATTTTGAGATACTTTACTTTAAATGCTTTTCGCTTGCTTTACAAAATATTTCTATTCAAACCTGATTCGACGATCAAGGATGTTACACTCATTCTCTTAAGCATCTTGTAATGCAACTTTTAAAAAAACGTTTCTCATTTCTTCATATCTTTTTCTTTAACAATGTTATTTTACATTGGAAGTCTAATTCTCGTCTTATCTAATCATTGCATCACTTTGATTTTATTTCGTTACATTTCTTAAATTTTTTTAATTTTATCTATATTATATTTTTATTTAATGTTAATATAAAACATTATTGTTATTTATTCTTATTTATTTTTGAAATTTTTTGTAATACCAAATGAGGTTCAATCAAAATATTACAAACATTGTTCGACTCTTCTTAACTTGTTCTATCCAAATAACTCTTCATTTTTATTTTTATTTTAACTTCTTAACTTCTAAGGTTTTGGCATACTTTATGAAACATTATTAGTTGTACCAAATTTGACAATCAATAATGTTACACTAAATCTTCTTAGTGTCTTTCAACATAGCTTTCTTGTAGAACTTATGTAATTTCTACAAACCCTTAACTTTTATTTGGATATGATACTATGAAACATAAATCCTCCTCTCTTGTGATGAGATTTTAGGTTTAATGTACATTTTCTCAATAAAATAAAAATTTAATATTATATATTACAAGAAAACTAATATCATTTGACTCTTCTTATTGATCTCCTTCCAATTAAATATTCATTTTAATTTTTTAAAATATTATTATTTATAGTTTTCATATGCTTTACAATTCATTTTTATTTATACCTAACTTCACATTTAAAGATGTAACACACTAGTGACATTTTATCAATTTGTTTTATTTTTTTTTAATTTACCATAGTTAAGTTTATTTTAGCCTTGTAATACATTTACTTAATATTAAAAAATTATTAGTTATGTAAACTTTCTTTGGTAGGTCATAGCAATATTAGATGGGCCCTAATCAAGATGAGACAAACATTGTTGGACTCAAGAAGATATGCTTTATCTAATTGAATTATTTTTTATATTTAAAAATATTTTCGTTTCTAGGGTCATTCATGGATTGTGAGGAATTTTGATTTATTCCATTCGATGTAATCATGGACGTTACCTTTGGTACCCATAACATTTTGGAGTGCACCTTTCTTATATAATTTATCTATTTTTATGATTCACTTCAATTTGGACATATTACTATGGAACTCTAATTCTTCTAGGAATTGGATAAGTTGCAATACTTTTCCCTAATTTATCTTTTTTCCATCAATTCTATGTCCATTTTTATTTAGAATTAAAATTTTTTAGGATTTTAGCAAATGACATTTTTATATTTTTTCTAGGGTCATTTCTATATAGTTTATCTTATTAACTGAACTTTTATTTTGTTATATTACTAAAAAGTTCTAAATCTCCTCTTGTGTGACTATTACATTGATTTTATTATGTTGTACTATGTAACCTTAATTTATCTCTTTTTAGCATAAATATATAGTCTTTTGATATTAAGATAATAACTCATTATTATATATGCTTTTTCATGTTATTGCACTGCAAAGTTTGTTGTTAGCCTCATCTTAATGAAATCTATAAAATAAATGTTAATTTTTATATTTTAAAATATGTTTTTCTAAGTTTTTCAAACACAATTTAATGATCGAGAAGGCCACACTTTGTCTTTTTAGTATCCTGGAATGCTATAGTCTTGTACCTTTTATCACATATTTTTATAGTTTTTACTACTTTATTTTGGATGTATTGCTACAAACTCCAATTCTCCTATTATGTGACTTTTACATAACTTTGATTTGTTTACATCAAACTTTTTTTAGCTTGATTGTTTTATATTAAAGTGATAATTTTTTTAAATTACTTTTATTTACTTTTATAATTTGTAGCAATTATGATCAACATATGATAAAGCCAAAACAGACATCGTTCAAATTTTTTCGTTGATCTTTAATTAATTAAAATTTATTTTTTTATAAATTATTTTTTATAGAGTTTTGACATACTTTATAAGACAACTTGTACTGTACATAAATTTTACAATTTATTTTATTACACTTATTCTTTTTAGTATCATACAATACTACTTTCTCATGGATTTAATATATTTGTCCAAATGTTTTGTTTTATTTCATTATATTACTTTGACAATCTAATTCACCTCTCGTCCAACCCTTATAATGCATTCTTTTGGTAATGTTATATTGCTTCATTTCTCCTATTCAAGTTTTAATATTTAATTACTTTGTTGTAAAAAAATAATTTGTTATTATTTATGCTTTCTTGCTGTGATGATTATCAATAATTATAAATGAAGTTCATCAAAGACAAACAAATGAACTTTAAGTAGTTAGATATTAAGTTTAATATTTTTTAATATTTGTTAAGTATTTTGGCTTTTTTTATAAGATATTTTCATTAGCACGAGTTTTGATGATCAAAGATGTCGCATTTGATCTCCTTAGTACGAAGTATTTGTAGCTTTCTTAGATGATTTATTTGATTTGCGTAAAGTTTTCGATGTCATTTTGATATATTATGATGAAACTTGAATTATCCTCTCTTGTGACCTTTTTGTCATTTTGATTTCGTTTTATAATATTATTTCAATTTATCTCATTTTAACTTCTAATATATATATATATATATTAGTTTAATATTCATATAATAATCTGTTTTTATTTATCAATGTTTATAATATTAATTCATATTTATTTTTGTTAAGGCCTTCAGAATTCAATACAAACATGATTGGTCATATTTTAATGAGATCAATTTAATAAAATATTCATGTTTATATCCTTGTATAATTTTTCAAGTGTTTTTACCAAATTTATGGGACATTTTTAATTTGTACCAGATTTTACAATCTAGCATATCATATATGATCTATTTAGTATCATGGAATGTAACATTCTGATACAACTTATTTTATTTTTCATAAATTTCACTTTCATTTTGTTATATTACATATTTTAATTTATCTTATTTTGCCTTGAATACATACTATCTTAATATGAAAATAAATATTTTATTTATTATTTATTTTTTTTTATATTTTTTATTCAAAGTATTTCTAAACAAGGTCTGATGGAGATGATTTAGATGTCATTGAACAATTCTTGATGTACTCAATCTTGTTATTTATATATACACGTAATTTCATTTTTATGTTTTTAAATATTTTATTTTTTTGTGTTATGGATTGCTTTGTGAGACATTATAGTTCATACCTTATTTTATGATCCATAATGTTACATTTGATCTCGTTGATATCTTGGAATACTAACTTTAAACATAATTTACTTAATTTCATCAGTTTCTTTACTTTTAGTTAGGTATACTATACAAAACTCTTATTATCTTCTCATATGACCTTTAAAATTCTTGGATATAATTTTGTATAATTGGTTCATCTCTTCTCATTTTATCTTAAATAAATATATACTTAATATTAAAATTTTACTTTTTCATTTTTTTTAAGTTATCTAGTAATTGGTAGTATATCCAAGTGATATCTATTGGAGATAAAACAAATATTGTTGGATTTAACTTGAGGAGCTATATTTAATTAAATGTCTAGTTTTATCTTTTTAAATGTTTTGGTTGAATGTATATTTCTTGTAGAATTTATATTATTTTTCTAATGGTTTTTCTTAGATTAGGCTATATTTTAGTGAAGTTATAGCCCCTCACTCATGTGACCTTTACATCTCTTTTATTTCTTTATATAACATTGCTTCACCTTATCACATTTGTATGGACGTGCTCTATCCGATTTAATATTAACCTTAAGGTTTTTTTTTTAAAACTTTAATGTTCTATATTGTAGTGGCCCTTTTTGGGGAATTCTTTTTAGAACAACTTTTAAGGTCCAGGAGTTTACACATGGAAAACATCTATCTCTTAATATATCATATTTTCTCAAATTTTTTGCTTTAATTTTGTTATATTTATGTGCAAATCTATATCTTTTACCCAATCCACTTTATCTTATTTTTATTTTGTTTCACATAATGTTTAATTTTTTTTATTTTACCTTCAATATATATTTACCTAACATTAAATTATCACTTTATTTTTTTTAATTTTTTTACTATAACAATTAGAAATAATTATAAACAAAGTTGGAATGATACAAAAAAATATCATAAGACTAGTCTCAACAAGCTCTGTTTAATTAAATATTAATTGCAATATTTTTAAATTTTTTATTATATAATTTACACATTTTTTAAAAGTTAATTTTTATTTATACTTGATTTATTGATCAATATATATACCATTAATATCAATGTAATAATTTATTATTATTTATGATTATTTAATCTAGAAATTCATAGTAATTGTAATGAGTTTCAATCTAAGTGGATCAAACAATAGTAAATACTCCAAGATGAAATGAGTATTTAATTACATAAATATGATTAGGATGAGTCTAACAAAATTTATTTAGGTCAATTATTATTATCTAAGTAAATATGCATAAATAATAATAAATTTTTATTATCAATGTTAAGCAATTATATTTTAATGCAAAATAAGATAAATTTAGCATGTAATACAATTAAATTGACATGATGTAAGAGTAATATAATTTTACAATTAGAGTCACAAATTTACCAAATCAAAGAAAAAATTTAGAGGAAATGATCATCTACAACAACACTATTCAAGTGATGTTTTTATCAAAATGTATCTTAAATTGTTAAAAAAAATTAAGTAATCAAATATTTAAAAATTAGATACAACCCTTCTAGAGAAGACCAATGATATTCATTTCATACTATTCAAACCTCATGTAGGTTTTTTATAAACTACAAAATTAAACAAACACAAATAATAATATATTATTATTAGTATATTAATTAAAATTTATATTATAGCCTAAATGAGAAAAATTGAAGTAAAGAAATATAACAAAGAAATGTAATCGCCACATAAAAAGAGATTTATTGCTTTATGGTAACAGAACTAAATAATAGTGAAAAATTTTATGATATAAGATAAACAAAATAGGATAATTATATTCAAATTGTTGAAGAAGATAGCACAAAGCATTTTTTATCAATAAATTATGCATGAATCTAAATGTCTGATACAGCTAACAAAAATCTTAAAAAATAAAGTATTTAAAAATATGAAAATAAACATTTAATTGATAGAGCTTATCAAAATGAGTCTAATGATGATTCTTTGGTCTTAATTAGACACTTTTTGGAGTTATTACGAATAACAAAAATAATAAGCATAACAATAACAAATTGTTATTTTAATTTTAAGTAAATATAAACTAAAGATAAAGTAAGATTAATAAAAAAAATAATAATATAGCGAAATCAAACACAAGTAAGGGTAAAAAAGTTCAGAATTAGGATTACATATTAATATCACCAAATCAATGAAGAAGTTTAAGAAATGTCACGAATTGTTTTAGAATAATACATTCAAAAGTACTAAGAAGATTGAGTGTAATATTCTCAATCATCAAAGTAAGTATGTATCAAAAAACATCATTTAGAAAACCAAATCATTAGAAAACATTATTGAATGAATAATTAATATAACATAGCCATTTGGAAGGGTCCAATTATGACTATTTTCTTCGATCATATGTCATTTAGAATCGCTATACATTAAAGAAGTAAATAAGAATAAATAAAAATAAATTATTATTTTCATTTTAACTATATATGTATTAAAGTTGAATTTAGACAAAATAAATAAATGTAGTGTAACAAAATCAAAGCGATATAGGTCATGTAAGAATAATTTAGTGTCACACATTTATATAACCAAATCAATGAATAATTTTTGAAAATTAGATAATTTAAATAGGAATGCTTCATTACATAAAACTAAGAAGATTTGACAATAAAATACCTGATTTTCACAAAACTACGAATCGAAATGCCTTTTAGAGCATGCAAAAATACTAACAAAGAGAATATTTCATGTTATTAAAACAAAAATTTAATTGGATTGAGCAAATTGAGATGAGTCTAACAAATATTATTTTTTCTAGATTTAACAACCATCACAATTACTATGAATTTACAATTTAAATATGCAAAAAAAATATTTTTTTGATATTAAGTAAATATATGTTAAAGTTGAAATAATATAATTAAGCAAAACAAATTGATGTAAGGCTAACAAAAGATGACATTTAGGAACTAATTTAAATGTCTCATAACAAATGCTAAAAATTAATAAACAAAGATATTTAAAAATATAAAACTAAAAATAATATTTTGTTTAGCTTATTGAGGTCATTTCACTACATTTGCTTCATTTATATTAGAACTTGCTCAAAATTACATAGAACTAACAAAGCAAATAAGAAAAAATAATAATAAAATATAATTTTTTAAGATAATTTAAATTGGGATTGTATTAAGATAAAATGAAGCAATATAATATGACAAATTAAAAGTTATAAAAATAGTGCCCATGAGGAGATTTACAACTATATAACAATATATAAAAAAAATAAAAACTTTAAAGCTATGAGATAAGTTTTATTGGAATGTTGCATATTATGATGTTAAAGAGATTGACTATTACGTCCTCAATTTGCACTTAATTTATTTGACAAAATGTTTGATAAATAATGCCAGAAGCAAAGAATTTTATTTGAAAAAAAAACTTTAACAAGATAAAGCTCATAAATATGCCTAACAATATTAGTTTTGTCTTAATTTCATCTCAAATGGAATTTTATAGTTTACCAAAAGTAAATTAAAAATAATTAAAAAATTTCTAATTTCAATAATAAGTGAAAATATGATAAAGGTAAAAGTCGAACGATGTCAAAGAGAAAAAGTTGAACAAATCAGATGAATTATTAGACAAACCTTCATTCCAAAAACATTATTAAGATTGAATGTAACAACATATGACAAAGTTGCATTAAAAAACACAAGTGAGATAGAGTGTACCGTCATTGATCAACAAATAAGGCACAATTCAATATACCTCACAAAACAAGCAAAAATCATAAAAAATATAATATTTAAAAAATAAAGAAATGATTATTTTAATTGTTTAAGTACAACAAAATTAGTTGAATAACAATTGTTTTGTCTCAATTAACTCTCATTTTTAATTAATTAAATTTACAAAGTCAAATAAGAAAAAATAATAAAACAACTTATTATTTCATTATTGCTTAAACATATAATTGTGTTGAAAAGATATAAAATAGGGCAATGCACTATAAATAAATGAGGATGATCTGATGATCACATGAGAAGAGATTTAGAGGTAGTAAAGATAGCCAAATCATGGCTAAAAGGCTAAAGAATTGAGATAAATTATACAAGATAATTTAATTCTAAGGTACTATGATATCAACTGTAATTTCTTAGATAATTATGCAAGAAATGAATAAAAATATGTTATAAAGGATATCATAACCTTAGAAATTAAAATATTAATATTTAACTACATACAACTCATCAGGATTACTCCAACGATGTTTGTTTGATCTCTGTTAGACCTCATTGGGAATTATTACAAATTATATAAATAAACACTCGTAAATAAAACTATGTTATTAATTTGATATTAATGAAATTTATATCACAATTGAAATTTGATTAATTGAAATATTATAATATAAAAAATAAGAATGAAATAATACTAACATGAGAGAAAAATTGTAGTTTCCTATCAACATAACAAAACTAAAGTGAAATTTTTAAAAAATTAAATAAACTATATTGTAATTTTGTAATCCATTAAACTAATAAAATCAAGTACAACATCATCAACTATCAAAAAAATATGATTCAAAATGTCTTATAAAATGGCTAGAATCCTTAAATTATTGACAATAAAAATTAAATATTTAATTGAGTGAAGATAGTCGAGATGAGTCCAACATTGATTGTTTAATCACTATTTGACTTTGTCTCAAATTACAACAAAATGCCAAAAATGTAACCATAACTAAAAATAAATCATTGTCATAATATTAAGTAAATGAGTTTTAATGTTAAAACAATATGAATTGAAATACTTTTTTACAACCAAATCAAGAAGATTTGAAATTAATGTGAGAGAAGAATTCAAATTACCCATTAGTGTAAATAAATCATAGAAAACATTTAGAATTAATTAAATAAATGAAAAACATAGTTGTATTCCGAGGCACTATGTTGATTAATTGTAATATCCTCAATCATTTAATAACCTATTAACTAAAACATTAGATAAAATGTCCCAAAACCCTTAAAGGTAAAATATTTGAAAATGATAAAATAAATATTTCATGAGATAAAGCTCAAAAAGAAGAGTCCAACGACAATTATTTCATCTCAATCAGGCGCCATTTTGATTGGTATATGGTACCTAAACAAATAAACTCACATATTAACAATTTTATTTTATTAAATTAACATATTATAGTAGAATAAGATTAGTTGAAATAATGTAATACAACCAATTAAATTGATGTAATTGTAACAGAAGGGTAGAATTCGAGTTACATAGTAATGTAACTAAATAAAAGAAAAAAGTTTTAAGAAATTTGATAAGTTATACAAGTAAATTTCACTCTTAGTACCTATGGAGATTATGATCAGTATTCCTCACTATAAAATTTGGTACCAATTAAAATTTTTTGTCCAGTCAAAATCCTAGAAGTTAAAATATTTAAGCTTATGAAAATAAATATTTAGTTGTATAGAGCTCATCTAGATGTCTCTAACAATGTTTGTTTTGTGTTAATCAAATTTTATCTTAAATTTTTATGAATTCCATAATTTAATAAGAAAAAAGATAAATAAATTATATTTTTATATTAAGCAAATAAAAATTAAAGTAGAAATGAGATAAATTATGCCAATATTATATATCAAAATCAAGATGATTTAAAGATCATGAGGTAAAATATTTTGAGTAACATAGTAAGACAAAGAAATCAAAGAACAAAATTGGAAGAAAAGATTAATATTATATTAGAAAATTTAATTCCAATAGAGTAAGCAGTTCTAGTGTGATATCTTCAATCGAAACATTTGGTAAAAATCAATATATCCAGCAAAAAATTCCAAATCATTTGAAAATTAATTATTTTAAAAATAATAATAATTAATAATTCTTTTCTAAAAAATAATAAAGTGTTTTAATGTTAGTAAGTATTATTTATATATTAGGAAAATATATATTGAAGGTTAAATAAAACTAATTAAGTCTTTATAAAACAACCAAATAATGTTTATGTAAATATAAAATAAGATTAGAATTATAGTTTAAAATTAATATAAATAAATCAAAGCAAAACATTTCAAAAGTGAGATGAATTATACTCAAAAGTTTTATTCCAAAAAACTATGGACACCAAGTGTAATATCCATAGCAATGAAATCTAGTGCGAATCAAAATGTCTCACAAAAAATGCTCAAATTAGAAAATATTAAATATTTTAAGATATGGAAATAGATTTTTATTTTGACCGTGCTCATTGGTACTTGTAGAATGATTTTAGTTTCATTTTGATCAAAACCTATATCGAATTACAATTATTTAACAATGAAAATACGCAAAGATAATGATAGTTTTATTCTTATAATGAGTAAATATATATTGAAGTTGAATGAGGTAAATTAAATCAGTATTATGGAAGCAAAATCAAAACATTTCGAATCATATAAATCATATAAAAATGTTGTATTCTTAGAAAATAAAAAGGAAGTGTGTAACATCATTGATCATCAAAAAAGATATAATTAAAAATTTCTCATAAAAATTAAAATATTTAAAAAGGTTGAAATTAATTTCTAATTGTACAAAGGTCATCAAGCGAAAGGCAATCATTTTTGTCTCAGTCATACCTCATCTATAATTATTACCAATTACAAAAATAAAATAAGTATAAATAAAAATGATGTATTTTGAAATATTTAATAAATAATATTGTAGATGAAATGACAAATTGAAATGATTCAGTATAACCAAATTAAGGAGATATAAAGCTTATAAAACAAGAGATTTATAATTAGCCATTATTATGAAAAAATTAAAGCCAAAAGTTTTAAAGAAATCAGATAAAGTGTTTAAGAAAGTTGCATTCTAACATAATAAGGAAATTGATTGTAACACCATTAACAATCAAAATTAGTAGAAAGAAAAATATCTCAATCATATCCAAACCTTTGAAAATAAATTAGTTATAAATATAAAAAAAAATATTAATTCGGCATGGTTTATAGAAATGAGCCCAAAAAATTTTCTTTCTTCTTTGTTAGACCTTATTTGAAATTGTTGTGAATTACAAAATTAAATAATAAAAAAAATTTGTTTTAAAATTACTTAAAAATTTAACATGAAATGAGACAAAGTGAAGAAGAACAAAATAACCAATTGAACTTTATTCAAAGCTGATAAAGATAAAGGAGATGTAAAGTTATAAAATAAAATGACAAATTTAAATAAAAAAATCAGAAGAAGATTAGATAAACTATTTGAGAAGGTGGCATTGCAAGAAAGTTAAGTGATTTTGTGTATCATTCGTAATCATCAAATCAAGTATAAATAAAATTTCACATGAAAATAAGTAAAAAAGTTAAAAAAAATAAAAAATTAAAAGAAATAAAATTTTATGTTTAATTTGATAGCACTCATAAAGATAAGTCCAATAACATTAACTTTAGTTTAGTCAGACCATATTTTGAATTACATAGAATTGCCAATTTAAATAAGCAAAAATAATAATAAATTATTATTTTTGTGTTATGAGAATATATATGATAGCTAAAAAGAGAAAAATTGAACTAATATAATATAAACAAATCAAACGAAAAACTTTTAGTAATCTGAGGAATTACATGCAAAACTTTTATTCATAGCTAGAGAGAAGTTCAAGTGCAACCTCTCTTTTCAACAAATCAAGTGTGAATGTAAATGTATCAAAATCACACCTAGACCCATGAAAAATGAATTAGAAAGACGTAAAACAAATATTTAAATAGAAAGTGCTCTTTCAAAAGATCCTTACAACTTTTTGTTTCATCTCAATCAATCCTCATTTGGAATTTCTATAAAATACTTAAGTAAAAAAGCCTAATTAGTAATAAATTATTATTTTAATATTAACTAAGTGTATATTGAGGCAAAAATTAGTTAAACAGATGCAATGCAAAACAACTAAATTAAAGAAATGTAAACTTCACAAATAAGGAATTTTGAGTTATATGGAAAAATAAAAAAATTAGAGGAAATGAGACAAATTATGTGTAGAACGTATATTTTAAGATACTAAAAAGATTGAGTATAACATCATTGCTTTACAAATTAAGTATGAAACAAAATAAATCTCATTAAGCATTTTAAGACCCTAAAAAATTAAATTTTGACAACCATAGAAATGAATTTTTAATTTGATAAGGATTGCCAAGATAACTTCATGACTTTTGTTTTGTACCAAAGTGACCCCATTTGAAATTGCAATGTATTACCAAATTAAATAAGTACAAAAAAATGTATTATTATATTAATATTATGTAAATATATATTAAATACAAAATTTTATAAATGTCAGCAATATAACATAACCAAATCAATGTGTTGCAAATTAAACACTATAGATGAGTAGATTTACATAGTAGCAAAACATAATCAAAGGAAAAAATTTAAGGAAATGAGATATTATAAATGAGAAAATTCCATTGGAAGGTATAGTGTCCTCGATCATCAAAATAGTCATGAAGAGATATCTCTCATAAAACATTCAAGAAAATAGAAAAGAGATATGTATAAATAATTAAATTATTATTTAATTTGATAAAGCTTATTGATAAGAGTTTAATGAAATTTTTTTTCTTGATGTTTTCTTGTTTAAAATTATAATGTTTTTTTAGAATAAATTAAAAAATAATAATAAATTACATTTATTATTAAGTAAACATACATCATATCTAAAATAAGAGTAATTGAAGCAATATAAAATAAAAAAAAACAAAACAATTTTAGAGGTCACACTTGAAAGGTTTACAGTTAGTAATATAACAAAATCAAAACAAAACATCTAAAAGAGTGTGATAAATTGTATAAGAAAATTGCATTCTAATATACTCAAGAGATAGAGTGTAAAATCATTGATCATCAAATGTTGTTTGTCAAAAGTTCTTTTAATTCCTACAAAAAAACATGGAAAAGAATATTTAAAAACATGAAGTGAATATTTAAATAAATGTAGCTCATCGGGAGGAGTCCTAAGGAGACATGTTTGATATCGATCGTACAACATTTGGAATTTCTAGATTTTAAAAAAGTATAAATGCACAAATAATATTAAAAAATATTTAAATATTAATTAAATAAAAGTAATATAATGTATCTAATTCAAATAAATCTACATATCACATGAGAGGTGATTTGGAGTTACAAAGTAATACAACCATATCATAGTAATAAATAAGAAAAAATAAAATAAATTATATGGGAAGCTTTTTTTGAAAGATATTAACAAGATTGAATGTAACAACATTGATTTTCAAATTAGACAAAAAAAAATTCATTTAGCATAACAAAATTGTTCAAAATAAAGTATTTCAAAATACTACAACATAATTTTTAATAAGATAAAGCTTGTGATGATGATTTTAAGGATATTTATTTTATCTTAATCAATCCTCATTTTGAAATATTATCATTACAAAAGTAAATAATCATAAATAATATTATTCAGATACTGAGAAAACAATATATTAAGGATGAAATGAAAAAAATGAATGAAATCTAATACAACCAATTCAAAGAGATGTAATGATGACATGAGTAAAGATTTAGAGTTACACAAAAATATAAAGAAGTCAAAGAAATACTTTTGAATAAATAACAAAATTACAAGTGAAATTTTCATTTCAAGACACTGACATAACTAATGCAATGTGCGTAAACGTCAAGTCAAGTATAAATCAAAATCACTTCTAAATCATGTCAACATTTTTGTAAATTAAATATTTTAAATTTTAGAAATGGATATTTATTTTGATAACGCACATCTTAATGACCCACGTTTAAAATTACTACAAATTGCAAAAGTAAATAAGTATAAACGCTAATTAAATATTTTTTTAATATCATGGAAATATCAGTTAAATATAAGCATATAACAAAAAAAGCATTATAATATAAGTGTCCCACAAAAATAATTTTTTAAATTATTTTGTCATATACCCAATCAAATATAAAATTTTAATGAATGAGGAATATTGTGTGAGTGGTTACATTCAAAGAAACTAAGTTGATTGAGTGTAACATCCTCTTTCAAAAAATCAGACAAGAATGTAATTATCCTCAAATTATGTAAAAACTAATAAAAATAAAATATTTAAAAAATTAAGGGAATATGTCATTTGTTAGGGCTTAGGATTCAAGTCCAATGACATTTGTTTCATCTCCACAGATCATCATTTGAAATTTCCACAAATTAGTGAATTAAATTACAATAATTAATAATAAAATCAAATTTTTAATATTAAGCATATTTATATGTATGTATATATACAAACACACACACACACACACACACACACACACACACACAGATATATATATATATATATATGAAAGTTTAAATGACTTCAAATGTATTTTTCTAATACAACAAAAAAAAGGATGTTAAAGGTAACACATGCTAAGATTTAAAATTAATAGTAACACAAAAAAATGAAACAAAACAATTTTATAAAATTACATAAATTTTACAGCAAAGTTGCATTCCATGATACTTAAGAGTTTGAATGTAAAATTAACATTAATCAATTTTGGTATAAATCAAAATTACATGAATAAGATTTCAAGCATTAGACAAAAATTTACTATTAAAGAAATAAATATATAATTAGATATTTGCTATTAACATCGGTCAAACAAGATTTGCTTCATCTCCATCTTGTAACATTTGTAATTGCTACAAACTAAAAAGTTAAATAAGAAAAATATTAATATTTTATAATTTTAATATTGAGCAGATAAACATTAAATTTTAAATGTTATAAATACAAGTAATGCAATATGACCAAATCAAAGCAATGTAATAATCACATTATTTTGACTAACATTATAAGAAAACAAAATCAAAGCTAAAAAGTAGAAATAAATGAGGTAATATATATAGTAATTTTCATTCCATGATAATAAGCAATCCAAATGTAATATCCTCAATTAACAAATTAGGTATGTTTGAAAATTTTTCATTAAGAATGCAAAGTAATAAAGAAAATATTTCAATAAATGTAATTTTAAAAAAAAATAAATATTAAATTTGATAGAGCTAATGGAGATGTGTCCAAAAATATTATTTTTTTCTTGATCAAACCAAGTTTACAACCATTCTGCTAAAGTAAATACACATAAATAATAATAAATTTATTTATTATTAATTTAAAATATATTAAAATATAAAATAAGTTTAACTGAAGCAACATAATATAATTTTCATAAGGTGATGAAAAGTTCATCAAAGAAGATATTTAGAGTATCATAGCAACATAACTAAATCAAAGCAAAACCTTTTATAAATGAGATAAATTTAAAGTAAAGTTGCATTTTCAAATTTGGTGCTAATTAAAATTTCTCATAAAGTGCGCCAAAACCATTGAGAATAAAAGATTTTAGAAAATAAAGAATTTAATTGCTTGGACTTTATTATGAAGAGTCTAATGAACTTTTTTGCAACAATTAGACCCCATTTCAATTGACTAAAAATTAACAAAAAAATAAATAAACATAACACTAAATTAAACAAAAAGTAAAGTATGTCAAAGTTAAAATGACATAAATTGAATCGTTATAAAATAACTAATTCAAAGATTATAGTGGTCACACAAAAGTGGATTTGCAATTACAACATATTATAACCAAATCAATGCAAAAAAAATTAAAGTAAAATAAATTGCAATGAATAGTTCTGTTCCTAGATCTAAGGAGATCATGCTTAGTATCCTTAATCATGAAATTATGTATGAATTAAGGAGTCATGCAAAGGATTCATAACATTAAAAAATAAAAAAATAAAAATTGATAAATGAATGTTTAATGAGATATAGCTCTTCGAGATGAATCTTATAATGTTCACTTTGTCTCAGTCAAACCACATTCGTATTTATTGTAAATTACAAAATTAAATATTCTTAAATAATAATAAATTATTACTTTAACAATAAGTAAAAATGTATTAAAGCACAAATACAATTAATAAAGGTAATGAAATATAATCTAATCAAAGAGATGTAAACATAACACTAGTGGAGAAATTGTAATTTATAGCAATATTTCTATATCAAAACAAAACATTTAAAGAAACAAGATAAGTTGTGCTAGAAACTTGCATGTTGACATAATAATGAGATTGAGTGTAACCTCCATATTTTTAAAAATATTGAACAATTAAAATATCTAGTAAAATTAGTACAAATCCATAAAAGTAAAACAATTTTAAAACATATGGCAATGAAAATTTAATTACATAGATATATGATAAAGCAATATCTAAAAATTAGAAGAATTGAGATAAATGTTGTGAGAAATAAGATAAATATCACATAAGAGGAGATTTATAGTTACATAGTAATATCACTATTTTAAAATAAAATATTTAAAGAAAAGGGATTAATTGTATGAGAATATTGCATTCTGAGTTGTCAAGAAAATAGTGTAACATCATCTATCATCAAATTAGTTATCAAATGAAATGTGTTGTAAAGCATGCAAAGGACATCCAAAAGAAAATATTTAAAATATTTTAATTAATCTTTAATTAAATAAAGCTCATCAAAATAAGTCAGATGATGTTTTTTGTTTAGATTGTATATCATTTCAAATGATTATGAATTAAAAAAATTAATAATTATAAATAATAATAAATTAGTTTTTAATATTAAATAAATGTATAATTAAACTAAAGTGAGATAAAGTTAAGCAATGTAATTTTACCAAGTGAAATGATGAAAGTTACAAAAGAAGAGAATTAGATCTTCATAGTAAAATAGACAAATTAAAGCGAATGATACAAAACAAATTAGATAAATTATACAAGAAAATTGCATACTAATATTTTATGGAGAATAAATGTAACATCCACACAAATTAGTTGTAGTTTGATATGTCTTATAATGAATGCCTTAGCTATTAAATATAAAATATAAAAAAGTTAAAAAATCGTTATTAAATTTGATATAACTCATTTAGACAATTCCATTGACATTTACTTTATCTCAATCTAATCTCATGTCAAATAATTATGAATTTTGAAAAATAAAAAGATATAAATATCAATAAATTATTATTATAATATTAAGTAGTAAATATTAATAAAAAATTAGATTTTTTAAAGTGATCTAATCTAACAAAAGTAAAGGGACATAAGGGTCACAAATTAGAGAATGAGAGTTTCGTGGTAATATGAGCCAATATAGTAAAATAATTTTAAGAAATGACATAAATTTTATGTGAACTTTGTATTTTTACAATACTAAGGATACATAGTGTAACATCTTCAAATGTTAAATTAGGTAAGAATTAAAATATCTTATAAAAAGTAATAAAACCTAAAAAAATAGGATATATTAAAAAATAAAAAATTTGATATTTAATTTGATCGAGCAACTCAAGATGGTTTAAAGAACATTTATTTTTTCTAAAAACAAACCTCATTTGAAATAGTATTGAATTTTTAAATATAAGAAACGAAAATAATATTAAATTATTACTGTAACTCTTGCAAAATATTTAAAGATGAAATAAGATGAATTGAGGTAATATGACAACCAAAACAAAAATAATGTCAAGATCATACTAGAATAGAATTAGCGCTTCATATTAAAATAACCAAACAAAAGTGAAAAAATTTATGGAAACTAGATATATTTTATAGGCAAGTTGTAGTCAAGATACAAAGGATATTTTGTATAGCATCACATTGGTCAAATAAGGTACAAAAAATGTCTCATAAAGCATGGTAAAATAATGAAAAATATATTGTTTTAAATAACTTAAAACAATTATTAACTAATTACATAGAGTTAGTTAAGACATGGTAAAAATGTATAAATAATAAAAAATTAAATCAAAGTATTGTAATAAAATTAAAGACATTTAAATCTTATATGAGATGAAAATTCAGAGTTATTTAGTAAAATAACCAAGCCAACATTAAACCTTGGTAAAACAAGATAAAGTTTAAAACAAAGTTAAATTCAAAGATACTAGAAGACCAAATGTAATATCATCACTATGAAATTCATTTTGAACCAAAATATCGAATAAAGTGCAACCAAAAAATCAGTTTTTTAAATAAGTAATGAATAATTAATTGGATTAAGTTTGTCGAGATGAGTCCGACTATATTTGTTACTCCTGAATGGGATCTCATTTGTAATAACCAAAGTGTTATCAAACTAAATAAGCATTAGTGATAAAAAATTACTATTTTTATAATAATTAATAATATTTAAAGTTGATGTGAGACAAATTGAATCAATGTTGTTCAAAAAATTCAAACCAACGTCATGGCCACCTGAAAAAGATTTACAATTTTATAGTAATCTTAACAAATTCAAGAAAAATATTTGAATAAATGAGAAACAAAATACAAGAAACTTGCATTCAAAGACACTAAAGAGTTTAAGGTAATATCTTCGAATGTCAAATCTTGTATGAATAAAAACTTCTCATAAAGCTTGTAGAAATAAAAGAGAGCAAACCATTTCAAAATAGTAAAATAAATACTTTTTTGGATGGAGGTCATCGAGATCACTCTAGTGATGGTTATTCTATTTTGACTAAACCTTACATTGAATTACTACAATTGCCAAAGCAAATATGAATAAATAATAAAAAATTACTTTTGTTATTAAAAAGTACATAATAAAGTTGAATGAAAATAAACTATACCAATGTAATTTAACTAATTAAAAGTAATGTAAATGCCACACAAGAAGATACTTCATTTTGCATAAAAATATGGCTAAATAAAAAAGACAAATTGATAGAAATGAGAGAAGTTATAGAAGAAAGTTTTGTACAAGAGACTAAGGAGATCAAATTAGCTACTATGATTCTTAAATTTATACGAATAAAAATGTCTTCTAAAGTTTTTTGAAAATCGTAATAAAATCTTAATAAACATAAAAACAAATATATTATTATATATAGCTCATAAGGATGAGTCCACTGATATTTCTTTAATCTCGGTCATACTACGTTAGGACTTTTGTGAAATATCCAATCAGAATGATGTAAAGGTCAAACAACAGTAAAATTAGAGTTTTATAGTAATATAACAAAAACAAAGTGAAACTTTTGATAAAGTGAGATAACTTATATAGGAAAATTACTTTCCAATATACTAAAAATATCAAATATAACATTGTGGATCCTCAGATCAAGAATGCTCCAAAATGTCTTGTATAGCATGTAAAAACTCTATTTAAAATTATTAAGAAAAATATAAAATAAAAATTTAATTTTAAAAAATAATAAAGATGAGTCCAAAAAAGTTTGCTTTATCTAGATTAGACCTTATTTTCAATTATTGCGAATAATAAAATGAAATAAGAAAAATAACGTAAAAGCATTATTTTAATGTAAGTTAGACATATATTAAAGATAAAATGGTAAGGCACTATAATTTTACTAAACAAATACAATATAAAAATCGCAAGAGTGGAGATTTAGAGTTTACCCACATCAAAGACATATATTTGACGAAATAATATTAATTATGTAGAAAGTTATATTCCATGGTATTTTGGAGATTCAGTGTAGTGTCCATGATAGTTATGGTTATTATAAACTCCAAATTTCTCATAAAAAATTTCAATATCCTCTAATGTAAGTTATTTTAGTATATATGTATTTATATATATTATTTGATAGAGCTCATTCAGTCAACTTAGATAATGTTTCTCTCAACTTGGACATTCATAAGCTTTGCATTACTAAAAAATACTAAAGCCAATAAATATTAAAACAAATAAAAGGTTATTTTAATATAAAGCAATAGAAAAAAAAATTTTAAAAATATAGATGTGAATGTTTAAATGAATTTTGGTCATGGAGACAAGTTAAATGACTTTTCTTTTTTTATCACACTTTGTTGAGAATTCCTAAAAATTATTGAAGTAAAAAAACATAAATAATAATAAATTACTTTTTAAATACTAAAAGAAATATACGTTATAGCCGATATGAGAAAAATGTAAGGAATAAAAATAAATCAAACTAAATTCATGTAAAATATCATATAAGATGTCATTTACAGTGACATACTAATTTAACAAAAATCAAACAAAACCTTCGAAGGAATTACCTAAATTGTATAAGGAATTGACATAAAAATAACTATAAAAAACATGTGTAATGTTCTTAATCAAAAAATATGTTGAAAATTAAAAATTTCTTGTCAAATGTGCAAAAGCATATTAAATAAAAAATTTTAAAATATGAAAATAGATATTTAGGTTGATATAGCAAGAGGAACTAAGCCTAATGATTCTTTTTCATCTTAATGAGACCTCACTTTGAATTAAAATAAATTACTTAAATAAAAGCACAAATAATGATAAATTATTTTTTTAATATTAAGTTATTATATATTAAGGCATGACATTAATTAAATAAATGTAATATCAAAAATCTAAATGATGTAATAGTCACATAAGATGACACTAGGAGTGGCACAGTAATATATCGAAATCAAATTTAAAAACTTGAATAAATGAGATAAATTTTACAAAAAGTTTTCATTATGTTATAATAAGTAGATTGTTTGTAATTTCATTGGCCATAAGATTAGGAAGAAAGCAAAACTTCCCATTAAGCAAGCCGAAACTTTTGATAATTTAATGTTTAAAATTATAGAAAAATATATTTTATTGGGTAATTCTCATTGAGATGAATCTGATAATGTTTCTATGGTTATATTACTATGTCACTCTAAATTCTTCTTATGTAGCCAAAACATCGTTTTGATTTGGTTGTATTACATTGCTTTAATTTATACTATTTTAGCTTCAATATTATTTTTCTTAACATTATAATAATGGTTTGATGTATTTTATGATATTTTACATTGATAATGCATAGTTACACAAAAGAAGGTCCAATCAAGGAAACAAAATATTGTTTAACTTATCCCAATTGGCTCCAATTAATTCAATATTCATTTTAATTTTAAATGTTAATTTTCTTCTTTTATACATGCATTATTAGAAAATTATATTTATATCTTATTTGATGAATGAAGATGTTACAGTAGATTTTCTTAGTATCTTGGCCTTAAAATTTCAAAAAACAATCAATCACATTTCTACAAATTCTTTGCTTTGATTTATTTATTTTACTTTTCCCACTAATTCTTCTAAGAATCCATCTTTTACTATTTTACATTTTTATTTTTGTAGATTCCTTTTGTTTATATCATTCAGGCTTCATTATAAATAAAATTGGACTTTAAATAATATTTTTTTTAATATTTAAGCTTTCTCATTTTACAATTCACAGTAATTTTGTGTGAGGTTTGATCAAGATGATAATAACATCATTAGACATGCCCTGACAACTTCATAAAATGAGATTTTTATTTTAATACCTTTAAATAATTTATTTTCAAAAGATTATATTGGATATACAACTCATTTTGATTTATACTTTATTTGATAATCTAGGATGTCATGCTCTATCTCTTATGCATCATGCAATTCAACATTGCCATGCAACATTGTCATGCAAAGCTTTAATTTTCTTAAATTTTTGGTTTGTTATGTCATTTTAGCTTCAATGTCCATTTACATAACATTTTGATAATAATTTAATATTTTTTACATCAATTTAATGAAAACAAGATCTAATCAAGCAAAAACTGACAACAATATTCATTTTTATAATTTTATTTCATTATTTTCTAATAAATATTCATCTTTATAGTTTTATTTATTTATTTTCTATAATTTAAGGAAATTTTATGAGTTCTTTTTATTTTTACATGATTTTGTGATTAACTATATTGCAAGTGATGTCCTTGGTACAATCAAATGTTTATTTGCCAAACTATTTATCTTATTTTTTTAAATATTTCACATTGTTTTTCTTATATTATTAAGAAACTCTAATGCTCCTCTTATGTCGTATTTACATTTCAAAGTTTTACTTTTATTACAATAACTTACTTCATCCTTTTTTTATTTAATACAAATTTATATAACACTAAATATTTTATTGTTATTTATTCTTATTAATTTTATAATTCATAGTAACTCCACACGACATCCAATAAAGATGAAATAGACATCGTTAAAGTCGTCTTTATAAGATCTATCTAATGAAATATATATATATATATGCACAATTATTAAAATAATAATTTTTAATTTTTTAACCTAGTTTTTATTATTCCCAAGTAACATAAAATAAGTTTTGATCAAAGTGAAACTAAAATCATTGAACTCATGTTAAGAAGATGTATCAAATTCAATATTAATCTTTATGTCATAATTTTTTTATTTTTGAGAGTTTTGTTATGTTTGATGAGATAATTCAATTCATACTAGATTTGATGATTAAGACAACTACGCTTGATCTCTTTATTATCTTAGAAAGCAACTTTTAAGTAAAATTTAACTCAATTCTTAAAATTTACATTGCTTTGCTTTTGTTATATTTCATTGGTTCAATTTATCCTTTTTTCAGTTTAATATATATTTACTTGATACTTTTATAGCACTTTGTTATTATTTTTTGGATCCACTTAGTATCTTACAATACAAAAAAATTGTTATTGGACTAACATCACTTAGTTCTATGTAATAAAATATTCATTTTTATAATTTTAAGAATTTTATTTTTTAGTGTTTTTGTCTAACTTTATGAGGCATTTCGATTTCACCCAAATTTGATTATCAAGGATGTTATGTTTGATCTTCTATTTATCAAAGAATGCAGCTTTTACATTCAATATATCTCACTTGTTCATAATTTCCATTATTATTAGGTTTTCATATCTATGTGGTTCTACATCTCCACTCCTATAACTTTTACATTTCCTTGAATTGGCTATATTAAATTTCTTCAATTTATATTGTTTCAACTTCAATATATATTTTAATTAATATTTATAATAATTCGTTATTGTCTAGGCATATTCATATTCGTAATTCATAATTATTCAAAGTGAGGTCAAATCTAAATGAAACAAACCCTAACAATGATTGACACGTCTCGAAGAGCTCTATTAAGTAGAAAACTAATTTTATATTTTTAAATATTTTATTTTCTTTGTATTTTGCACACTTGATAACATATTTTTATTTATGTCTTATTTTGTTGTCAAAGATGTTACACTTAATTTCCATATTATCTTTGAATGCATCTTTCCCAAACAATTTGTCTAATTTTCTCGAATTTGTTTCTATAATTTATTTACGTTACTACATAACTTTAAATCTTCTCTTATTTGATCCTCACATGAATTTAATTTGCTTTTATTTAAATGTTTTAATTTATCTCATCTCTACTTCAAAACATATTTATATAACATTAAAATAATAGTTTATTAACATTTTTGTCTATTTAATTTTACAATTCATATATAAATCAAATGCAGCTCAATTGAGGTGAAAAAATTACAATCATATTGATGGACATTATCAATTTAAATATTAATTTTTAAATTAGCATAAATATTATGTTTTCTAAAGTTTTCTTATTTTGTATGGGACATTTGATGACCATTATAGTAATTTTATTATGTTGTATTACATAAGACGACTTCAAATATTTTGCATTGATTTGTTAATATTACTATGTATTTCTAAATCTCTCATTCTAACACCATTACATTAATTACATTATATTATATTACATATCATTAACTTTTATCATTTATGCTTTAATGTAAATTTTGTTAAAGCTAAAATAATATTTTTTATTTGTTCTTATTATTGTTTGTAATTTATAATTGATTTAAAAAGGTTTAATTTCTCACTATACTCATATTGATTATATGTATCAAAAAAAATTTATTTTTTATTTTTTAAAATATTTTATTTCCAATTTTGTGGCCTTGTTTGCAAGGTATTTTGAATAATAACTATTTTCATAATCGAGAATGCTACACTTTATCTGTTTATTTTCTTGGAATAAGAACTTCCAAAAAATTTAGTTATATTACCATGTGATTCTAAGTCTCATTTCGTGTGACATTTGCCCTTTAATTTCCTTATACTATATTACTTTAATTTATCTCTTTTCTTATTTTATGTATATTTACTAAATAATAAAGTAAAACTTTATTATTAATTATGATTATTTCAATTTGTAAATACCTTAATTTTGATCGAGGTATAATCAAGATGAAGAAAATATCATTGAACTTTTGTAGACATGTTTTATGAAATTTATTGTATATTTTTATTTTTTAAAATGTTTTATTTTTTAAACATCTTGTACACTTTATAAGTCATTTCAATTTTTACAATGTTTAACGTCAAAAAAATTTAAAAGGGATCTACTGAATATATTTGATTGCAACTCTCCAACATAATTTATCTTTTTTCTACAAATGTCTTGTTTGATTTGGTTATTTTACTTTGTAACTCAAAATCCCCTCTAATGCGTCCTTAAATTGCTTTATTCTAGTTACATTACAATCCTTTAATTTATCAAATTTAATCTTTCTTTTATGTTTTCTTATTGTTAAAATAAAATTTTAATAATTTTTTGGCACATTTGCTTTAGTATTTCGTAACAATTGAAGTGTGGTCCAATTGGTGTAAAATAAATTTCAATATGCTGATCATGAGAAGATTCATCAAATTAAAAAGTAATTTTCATAGTTGTAGATATTTCAATTTTTAACATTTTTATATGTTTTATGAGTTCTTTCAAATTGCATATGATTTAATGATCCTAGGTGTTATACTCAATCTCTTCATAAATCATATTTTCTCATACAATATATATCTTTCCACCAATGTTTTTGCTTTGATTTTGAGATATTACTCTTAAACTATAAATCTTCTATCCTACAACTGATACATTATTTTTGTATTTTTGCATTGTATTGCTTTAATTCATTTCAAATAAACTTAAATAATATCATTTTAATATTAAAATAATAATTTAATTCCATTTATCTCAAATAAATTTTAATATTACTTTTCTTAATATATTAATTTATTTTTATTTATGCATATCCACTTTGTAGTTCATAGTACTTCAACACACTAAGGATGTTTAATACATCATCAATGATTGCTAAATATTGTACAAATAAACATATCTCATAAACTTGCTAAATTCATAAATAATATAAAATTTTCTTACAAAATTATATTTAAATTTAATTGGATAGAGCTCCTTATGTTTGAGTTCAACGAAATCTATTTTATATTAACGAGTCATCATTTGGAATTACTATAAGTTATAAAATTAAATGAGAAAAAATAATAAATAATTACCATTCTAATATTAAGGTAATATATGTTAACGTCGAAATGAGTTAAATTAAGGCAAAGTAAAATACCAAAATCAATGCAATATAAAGTTTAGATGATATTTCACATTGCATGTAAATATAACAAAATAAAAAAATCTGAAAATGAGTTTAATTGTTCAAATAGAAAGATGTAGAAAACATAAAAAAATAATAGTTAGATAGAACTCTTCAGGACTACTATAATGAAATGCTTATAAAGCATGTAAAAACAATAGAAATATTTTTTTTAAAATAATGAAATGAATGTTATTTATAAACATAATTAAGAAATTTCCAATAATATTTTTTAGCACATTCAAAAAAATTTGGAGTTATAGAAGTAAATGAGTAAAAAAATCGTTATTTTAATTATAAGTAAATACATGTTAGAGCTAAAATAATAAAAATTGATGCAATATAGTACAACCAAGTCAAAGTGATGTAAAGGTCACATAAATGAAAATTTTGATGTAATTCCTAAAATATTGAATTTAAACTTAAATATTTTAAAAAATGAGATAAATTATATAGGAATGTTGTTGTGAAACAAACTCAAGAAATAATGGAATATCGTGTAATAAAAATAAGTTGTTGCATGTTAAAGTTGTAGAAAATAAAAATAATTAATAAAATTAAAACAATAAGCATAAATATAAATAAATTATCTTTTCTTAATATTAGGTAAATATATGTTAAATAAAAAAAATTGATAAATTGAAGGAATTTCGTATATCCAAATAATGGTGATGTAAAAGTCGCTTTAAATTTTTGAGTTACATAATAATGAAACTATGTTAAAGATAAAACATAGCAAAATGATGTAAATTATATAGGAATATTGCATTTGAGATACTAAGTAAATCACATGTAATATCCTTATTCATTAAATAAGGCACAAATCTAAACAACGGATAAAGCAAGCCAAATAAAAAAAAAATAATTAAAACATCAAAAATGAATATTTGATTAATGAGCTCATCAAGATGAGTCAAACTACATGTTTTTCATCTTGTTGTTCTTATTATGATAATTGCATAATATAAAATACACTAACATCATATTGCATCAAGCTTGCATGGATTTGTTATCAAATTTGTTGATTTGCACTCACATCATACAAGTACAACACCCTAGCATAATATTGTATTGAAATTTCTATTTGTCTTCATAATACACACAAACAGCCTTACAATAAGGCATGAGAATTTGGTGAAATGATCATGACATATTGTAGTAAATCTCATACTATATGATCAGCATAGCACAACTTCTAAACTATAGTCCCCAAACATTTGCCTCGCTTATTATGTGAAAAAGCCACACTACAAGATAATGTTATTATACACATGATTAATTCTACTTCATTTTAACACTTTCCTCATTTTTATTTAAATTTAATCTTTTTCTGAGTTACATTTGGTGTGTTTTAGTTAATACACAAGTTAAATTTGCTTATTAGGTTATGCAATCCCATGAGATGTATAGAAGGCTAATTTTGAACATATGTGATGCATTATATATTGTATAATTTTTAACATTTTATTAGAATAATATTTGTGAAGATGTGTCATAAATAGATTTAGTCCATTAAAACCAATCTCCATAAGGCTATACTATTGTGAAAGTTGAGCCAACCATCTTGCATGATAGTAACCATTCCATGCTAATCTTGTTAATCACATTTTCACAACACACAATAGTACACTTATTTATATCATTTTCTGATAACGAAATTACCACACAAGGTTATAATAATAACTTATTAAAAATTGAATGTATTTTTAACACACATTTTGTAGACATTTGGAAAGATAATGAATAGTTATCACAAACTTTACCTTGCACATTAAATGAATTTTTTATTAGAAAAAATTTAAATTAGAATTCCCTCGCAAAGATTGGATTAGTAGAATTCTACCATAAAATTAAGCTACAAAATTCACTAAATCAAAATCTTGAATTGCATTGTGGTGAACTTAGAAAGGGGAATGAGTACATGTCCCTTATTGCTTGAATTGAAAATTAGTTCAACTTGAGAGAATTTTAATTGAGTGCAGTTGACGTATTGGTCTTTTGAAAGTAGGAAATGCATTATCTATGCACAAAAATGTTGAATTTATAAGAAGTTAGACAATGTTAAAAATTGGAGGTACATGTTTATACATGTTGTAGGGTGGCTTGTAAAAATTCAAATCTCAATGTGAATAAGTAAAAATAATAGAAGTATGTTAAGATTCATAATTCATTTTCAATCTTACATTAAAACTCTTTGTAACTTTGAAACCATTAATACAATGGTTGTAACAAAATAAATGCACAAGTTTTTTGTAAATGGTTTTAGCCTAAGCTAGTTCTATGTCCATTACCAACTAAAGGGAAGAAGACATGAAGTCATATTTTTCTAAAGTGGACACATCACACTAGTAATGAGGAGCCCATTGAAATATGGAAAGCTGGTTTACAAGGCAAAATGCAAAAGTACTCCCAAATACTCTATAACATTATTCTAAACAATTCTATAACCAATGAGTGATAAAAAATAAGACTATGACTAAATAATCAATTAAAGGCAAAAATATGATGTTCCAAAAATGGAGCAAATATATAAAATAAATCTCATAATTACAAAATCCTATAACTCATAGATAATATGATCAAGAGGCCCACAACATTTATGTTAGATAATAAAAAAAAAGATTACATAATTCTATGTAATTTCTCCCTTGAAAGGATGAGAAAAATTATGGGGATACATCATGATTCCATGGCCTTTCTAATGTTTAACTAATGTTTAATATAAATGGTGTTCTTTAAAAGTTATATTCTTTTAAAATAAATTTTATTTCAAACTAGAAGAGCTTAAATCATTGTAGTTTACGTTAAATTATATCATTTCTTTAAAAAAATCGATCAATGGGCCTGCATTTTCCTTTAATTTTCTTCTTATGTAGGGAAACAAAATGTAATAAAATTTAGTGAGAGATTTACAATTGTTTGGTAGCTGTTGCAGTTGTAAGTGTAAGATTAGAAGTTTTTTCTTGCCATTTGTATAAGAAGATTAGCCACTTTATTACCCATTCAAAAAATTTCCTAAAATTAAAATATTTAAAATTCCATTATTTACTTGCTTTATTGAACTCTTTTGAGCATCCTCCAAGGAATAGTTGCATTTCCATGAAACAAGTTTAGAACTTTTTTCCATAATTTTGCTTGAGTCTCCTAAATGTTAAAATCATTGCAATCCAATTGCTAAATCGTGTTGGCTTGCTTCTACATTTGATTTAAACTCAATAAATGTTAAGAAAATATTCATCAAATTATTTGCACAATCATGAATATCTTCATTTCAACCTATAAGTCCTAAATGATGTGAAAATGTTTGTTAGCATTTTCTCCAAGTTGAGTAACTTTTATAGCTTTCTATAGTTGTATAGAAGAAAAAAATATCAATATAATAACTATATTGGAATATATTAAATTCTGGTGAAAATAGTTGTTACTCAGGGAAAATATATCAAACTATTTATTTGAAGGACTATACAATATATTGACCAACAATACATAGTAATCATTCTATCTAGTTAGTATTAATATAACTTAAACCTCAAATGTTAATCACTCCTTTAGTACTTAGCAAAAATAATCTAGATGTATTATATGCAAAATAATTACGTACCATATGCAATCCTGAAGTTTTGATATAAGCACACAATCCACTATCTATTTCCTTACAAGCATTAATAAGTTGAACAATATGTATCATATATTAATATAACGTATTATGCAATGCGATGTTTACAATTTGTGACCCTCTTTTTTCTCGGCCTACGTAGATTCTAAGTGAAACCAAATGAATTATAGTTTTATAGCAAAGTAATATATATTATATTCAATTTTTAAAATTTCAATTATTTTACATTCTTAGTATTTTTTTCTTGTTTTATTAATGCAAACACATATTTTTAAGCTTTAATATGGCATTTTGAAAGATAAAGAATCTTAAGTGAATGCTTGCCTTCTAAAACAAATATTCGTCATGAGTTAGTTTGAAAAATTTTTTTCTAACACTAAAGACCTCGTTAGTGTTTCATAGCCTTAAAGATATTGCAATACATCTTAACAAGTTAAAAGAAAATTAAGACAATTTAAAAAACTATTTTCAAGGTTTTTTCTCAAGCATTTATCTATTGTTCTAATTATGTGCTCACCACAAACTAAAAATTAATAATTTAAGACCGTACTTTCGAAATTGTTCATATTTATAATCTTAAGCAAAACGGACTGAAAAGCACTTCAACTAAAACAATGAGTATGACAACAAAATGATCATTTTATCAATAAGTATCCCCCTAATCATGTTAAAGCCACATAAGAATAATGAAATAAATAGAAAGTTAAATGTGTGTAAGCTGGCAAAAGCTCAACTTAAATTTTGCTCCCCTTATGTTTATGTTATTAAAACAATATTGAACAAGTGATAAGGATTATATTAATTTTTTCTTTTGAAATATACCTTTCCCCCTTATTGTAATTCATTGCCAATGTTATGTTTTTGTTGTATTACTTGTTGAATATGAACAATGCAAGACCAAGTTGTCAAAGGACAATGAATTTTCTCACTCCTTTACACTTTTGTATATATAAGTAAAATACAACTAGTTATATATGTAGAAGTATATCAAAGGCTCAATTGTTTCTCTCTTAATTTATCTTCAAGTCTAAATATTTGAAAAAATTTATAACTTATAGATAATCTTAAAAGTATGCATTTAGGCTTTAAACTATGTTCCTTCTCTCCTTATTTATCTTCTTGTCTAAATATTTTAAAAACTTTAAAATATAATACACTCAAAAGTATGCACGTAGGCTTTAAACTATGCATTAGATTTTGGAACCTAATCAAATTTGTGTTTATCCATCTAACAATCAATTCTTTGAACTTTATATGGTCCATATTTCTTATTCATTTTAATCTAAGAAAAACAGGTGTACCTAGAGTTCACATTACTTTTAATGTAGCAATTCTCTATAATGTGAACTTTTAGATGTAATAAGTGTAGCAAATGATGCAATTAACACATATTCAACATACCTAAATTCATTATTACAAACAACACTTCTATAAAGCGTGCTTGTAGGCCAAAAATTTGTGCATTAGATTTTTATTCTTAAATAGAATTTGGTTTGGCAAACAACCAATCAATTCCAAAGACTTTACTTGGAACATTTTTTATTGTTTTTAATATAATTAGAATAGGTGCTCATTTGGTTCACATTACTTGTTATGTTGCAATTCTTTTAAATGTGTCCTTTTTGTGTACTAATCTCAATGGATGATGCAAATAGCACAATCTCAATATGATCAAATTTTTTTATTATAGTAAACACCTCAATAAATTGAGCACATATGATTAAAATCTATGCTTTAGATTATGGTCCATAAAAAAACCAGGGTTTTGCCAAAATGTAATAAGTTACTAGTTACTAAGAATATTTTTATTATTGTTTTAATATAAATAAATGAGCGGTAATGTGAGCTCAGTTTTCTTATGATGTTTTGGTTCTTTTAAATGTGACCATTTTAATAAAATAATTAGAAGGCGCAAATAATGCATTCTCAACATTAACATTTATTATTATAAGAAAAACTTTATGCATGTCGTCTCAACAAATATAACAATGTTTTGTGCTATGCCTTGGTATTAATGGCCAGAGGAGGTTGATCTCTTGTTGTTTCAAGCTCATGTTGATATCTCCTTTTCTTTCTTCAAATTCTTGATAATAATCGAGTAAAACATAGTGTTCCATGTACATAGTTTTTGTTTATTGGGCATGAATTAAAAGTATTCTTTTGGTCTATCACAATTGTTTCTAACATATTATATGAGACTTTTTTAACTCCTCATCTTCAATCTTGGATGAACCATGTTGTGTCTTGAAATAGATAATGTCTTCTTCTTAACATTTTGCATGACTTAAGGACGCTGTTGATGGATCCCAATCTCTCCATTTATGGCATGCACCATTTTAATATCTTTTGTGAATTTTTCTTCTTCCTTCTCCACTTTTCTACCAAGTTTGAATTTTTAGCATGGAAGTGGCTAGTTCATTGCATTCATGAAAGTGTACCTCTACTATTCCCATTAATTTATTAACATATCTCATGATCTTCTTTATTTCCTTTCAACACATTCCTAAAATAATTAATTTGAACTTTTAAGTAAATGCTCTACTGCACTATTGCATCAAGATTCATCTTTGGATGTTTGTAGATCAACTTAGAATGCCAAAATTTTCTATTCCTTGCTCGAATTTATTTATGACTCCTCTTTTTTTCTCATTGCTATCATAAATTCATTAGAAACAATATCATCAAATGACACATCCAAAGTGAGATAGTGTAGCTTTTAAAAAGAAATAATTTCTATAAGTTTCTAATATAAATTAAGATGGTATAGGTTTTTAAAAGAAATAATTTTCATAATAAAGGTACTAAACAAATTAAGCATCACCCTTAATATTTTCCACACATATTATCACTTTTTTAGGATTTCATAATTCTTTCAAAACATTATTAAATCAAATGAAATAATCCTAATGGACTCTCCACAATGCATATAGAATTGGTCAAAATCTTGCATATGAATATTTATCAGAAAAGTTTACTTGAATGGTTCCTTCATATCTAACCTCACACTTCACCTAAATTTTTTGTGTGCTCCTAATTTCAATTACATTATTCAATTTTTTTTTCTAAGAGAACACAATAAAGGTTGTTTAGAGATATTTAATTTGGTTGCCCTCTATGCCTTCCAGATGATGGGAGTTAACATTGATACTTTTTAACAACCTCATTAAAAAGGTTTTTAATAGAAAACTAAAATTGTATTCTAACTAATATCCCAAATCTCAATATCAACAAACTTAAGAAAGAAATCCACTTTGGGATTTTAGAATAAACAAGAATTCTATTCAAGTAATAGAGGACACATGGAAAACATACTTTGATCTAACATAGCACATCTATCAACAACAATGTGGTTCATTGTGACAATCTTCTCATACATGGTTAGCCAATAATAATAATAAACATTTGATACTGATTAGCAAAAGATGCAAGATGTTCACACAATAGGTTGTAGTTGAATCATAAAAATTGTAATATTGATGCAAAAAAGTGAAAGTAACATATATTTTGAGATTCTTGATAATTCATAGACTCATACTTTAAAATTCTTATTAACATTATATCTCTTTGTGAGAGGATTGCAACACCGTAAATGCACAGAGGTGTTTTATGTTATTTTAACTAAAGATAGATATACTTCCATTGCCAATAAAAAAAATATCTACTTAAACACTTAAATGTTATGTTTAATTGCAAGGTCAAAAAACAAGCCAAGGGGAACCAACAATTACTTAGCCACAGGGGCTTACATAATGTGGGGCTAAAATACCTTGAAGATGGATTATAGGACCCAATCACACTAATCCTATGATAACACTAATTCAATTTAAAAATTATTTTGGGCTCCACAAACAATGCTTTAAGAAATTCACTTATTTCTACATGCTTCATAATTCTTCCCAAGTCATCATAGATATATTGAAGTTTCGACATACAATTATGTAGGTTTTGGCATTATTATTGTGTTTGTACTTATTCTTAATTTTTTATGTAAATTAGAACTTTTTAAAGTCATTAGTATTATTTAGGCCACTTCACTGATATTAAGATACTCTCTATTGTTTTTCCTAGACACTTTATTTAAAATGTGATGTGTGTGAGACAGGGAATGAGAAATTTGGGAATAGTTTAAGAAAGAGAGAGTAAAAAGAACTTAAAGGGGAGATTAATGGATAAAGGAAGCTTGAAGAATAGCATGTCATTAGCTTGAACAACAAAATTAGAGGCATAAAAAGAAGTTTAACATAGTTTTCACAGAAATGACAATTTAAGGTATGTTTCTATTGAAGTTTTCTTTCATGGAATGCTCTTAAGGTCCTGTATGAGCAACTTAAGTCTTTGTTTTTTATTTCATAGAGATTGGGCCGGTACTCCTTTATTATGTTTCTCATCTAGGGGCCACATACTATAAAATTGACCATTTGTGTCATCTGATGAAAACCATGAATGGTTTGATAAGTGAAGATTCTAAATCAACCTTTTCCAAGATGGTTTGAGAAATATTGTTAGTTTGAACATATTGTATAATTACTTGAGCAATGTTGGACATTGATTTCATAAGTAAATTACATGGTATAGGAATATTTGTTAAACTATATGATAAGGACATGGGAAATAATTGTTGGATGTTTTAGTTAGTCCATCACCTTGTCAAGGGTCAAAGATATTATTCTTTAAAGTTAAATTGTATAGTGAAAATAGAGATTTCAACCATATGATGGAAACATGAAATGGTATCTTTAGCATTTGGAAGGAGTTAGGAATGAGGTTTATTTGCTTGATTGAGAGCAAAAGGAAATACTTATGGTTGATTTGTATAGTACGATATGAAGCATTAAATAATGTGATGAGATGGTCTTGAATAATTAATTCCATCAATATTTGAGGAGTTTTACGTTATCTTTATGAAAGTTTATTGAGTAATGAATTTGTAAATATTGATAGAATTTAATAAGAATTAAATAAGAGATAAAGTCAAGAAATATAGTGGAAGAAAAAAAGTATAGGTGGCAACCTAAGCCCTTTAGTTGGTGGACTATATAATTGTGATGTAATAAGGTTAAGTTATTAACTATAAAGAAATAATACTATTGAATGTGGTGTAATTTGATGTGAGAAAAATTCATATCAAAAATATCCTTCCATATATTTTGATTTATGGTCAAATATTTTATTTTTTGGGACACATATATAAATATCTATATATACAAAATTTTTTTTGTTTTGGTTGTATGTATTACAACTTAAATACAAAAAGAACTAAATGAAAGAAAGGAAAAGAAATGGAAAGAAATCTAATGATCTATAAGGACATGACTTAGAAGAACTAAGAATGAGAAATTTTTTTTTATTTCACCAGATCTTATTGTTTCTTGATATGAGAAAAATAACCACCTACATTCATTATGTCTCAGATGTTGGACTACAATATGATAGATACCTCTCCGTCATGAGCATTAGATTATGGGTAATGTGCAGGGGTAGTTTCATAATATATGATCATCAATTTACTACCTTATTATCATTTCTACAATTATTGGGGTTCCTTGGCATATTATAGGACACATCATTGTCAGTACCCAATGCGGTACAATGTGTACATTGGATCTATTTTAGATGATTACATAATAAACCTGTATATATGGAAAATGAGGCACTTGAATGAGAAATGAAGAAAGGTGAAAATAATATGATTATGAAAATAAGGAAAAGAAAACAAGAAAACCTAAAGACAAAAAAAGATTTAAGTATCTTATGAAATTTGTATAATGACATGACAATGTACTTACATGTTGATGACGCATGCAAGCATATATTCTATGATTCAATATTTTAATTTCTTTATAGATAGCCGCTCACAATTTAAGACAATGTTTAGTCATATTTATAAGATATTGTTGGCATCTTAATACTTCTTTATTACTTATATCTTATACTTTACCACTTAACATATTATGCTTATACCTTGTATTATAGGCTAGGATGTACACTTGTATGAAGCTGGGGGCTCTTTATGGGCAGCTTATGGCCCGTGTGTTTTTAAGTGTGTGTTCTATTAGAGATACATTGTATGTAATGATTTTGATGTGCTCTAGTCACCAACTTTTCACGTTATCTAATTTTTGGAATGGTAGATCTATGATTTTGTGTTATGCTCTTATTATGCTATTTTTATGAGATGATCATGCTTTAAAATGTTTTCTTAGCCATCCTAACTGTATTATTAGTTTTTTCATCATGACAATACTATTCAAACAATTATTATCAAGGTAATTGGGTATCTTTTTTCTTTCTATTTATATTTGCTAAGATTATGTCCATAAATGTATGCCAACGATGTATTAAACTCAATGGCTGATAATTAAGGATTACATTACAATGTGCACAATTGATTGGTTTGCTCAATAATATATCTATTTAATAAAAGTAGCGTTCCAAAAAAATGAAAAATTTTCGTAGAATTTAGGAAACTAATACCAATCAACACAAAGAGAGAAAAGTTACAAAAGGGTTGGGCACAATGTTCGCTATCCTAAGCATGATTTTCTTACTATAATCCTAACAATGTGAATTTGGGGTTCCTTTTCAAATAAAATACTTGCATAGCTTCATAGAATATAGCCTTTAGGTTTTTTGGGGGTATAAATCCTTTAGTGGTAGAAAACTAGATAATATTGGAAAAACAATATTTTACTATAAGCTTACAAAGAAAAGACAAAACTGTCATTACCTTTTTTATCTACATTTAACATTGTTGTAGGAATTTTGCCACTATTTATGCTTCAAGTGTTGTCCAATAGTGGAAATCTCAAAAAAACACTTTATAAAGAATTTTGAATGAAGATTTGTGGTTTTATTCCCCTGAGAGAAGACCCAACAGTAACTAAAGGTCCTAGAGAAGCAACACATAATTGTGACAAAATGTAAGAAAATTGTTTTCGTTTTTTGTTATGCACCACACAAAGATAAATTAAAAGATGAGCTATTTTTTGTTTCACAAAGAGTTTAAACAATCTATATAAAGATGTAGTAATCACCTTTAAAAAATTATTTTGTTGAGCTAGAGAGAAATGTTTTATTGATGGAGCAAGAGTTAAAATCCTTGAATCCAATAAGGTTGCAGTTATGATAATGAAATTTGCACATTTATTTAACAAATCTTATTATGATTAAGAGAAGATAAACATTGCAAAAGATACTAGCTTAACTGATAGGACAAAGGTGTTCATAAAAAAATAGATATAAAACCTATATGAAGGCATTGTAATGTGTAAGATGTTAACAATTCCAAAAAGGCATTAACGTTTCTTAGTTAAGAGGCCAATGCAAATGCTTTATTTCTATACAAATAGGAAATTTTGCTAAAGATTGTCTCTATATGGTGTAAGAAATGGCTTTTAGCCACTTTAGCATGCATCGTAGAGATTGTAGAGGTTTTGGTAATGGCTGGTTGAGTTCCTCAATGATAGCCTATGTAAGAAACAATTGGTAATATGCTATATGGAAAGGTTCTTAAGGTTTGTGCCATTACATAATATGTTTCCCATTGCTCAATAGATGTGGAGTAAGGTATGATTCTAATCCAATAATTGTTTGTAGTTGTGATATTTAAGAGTAATACTTCCTTTTCATTCTTTTCTTCTTATGTTCTTCATGCATTGTTTAGTAAATTGAATTAAATGAATAACACTTTTTGGTTAAATTACATAATAAAAAAATCTTTTGCATTTGTTTATTTGATGGTGAATAAAATTTGGTGGAAATTGCAAGTATGATGTCTACTAGAAATGTGTTTAGTAGTTGTATGAAATCATCATGAGGAGCACCAAATTTGTTTGCTAATAAAATATAGTAGCCTGTGATTGTCCAAATAGTTTCATTAACTGATAAAATTAATTATTGAGAATAAGATGTCCATTACAAAGAATTTATGACTTTTTTATAAAATTCCAAAGCAAAATAATGTTTACCAAGATAAATTTGAGATCAAGTTATCATAAGATAGAAATCATTGATGTAAATGTGGCAAGCCGACTTTTAAGATAAAACATATGCAATAAGAGTTATTTGTGCTACATTTTTTTGATGGGTGCACCAATGGACCTTATGGAATTGTTGAAGAAAAATTTAGAGAATTAATAAAATATTTTGCAATCATCTTCGTTGATGATATTATTATATATTATAAACTCCCAAAAAATCTGGTTGTCTATTTCCCTTTATATTGTAGATGTCAAGTGGTATGAAGTATATGTGTAATCTTTTAATTATAAATTTGAATTTTCTTAGGTAGAGTTTATCAAACATTTGATTAATATTGTATGGGTATCAATCAATTCTCTAAAATATTTGCCAATATGCTTGTTTTATGTCATCTTTTACTTTAGTAATTTAAAGTTTCATAAGTTTAACCAAATCCTACTAAGAGTTGACATAAGGATTTTTCCACAGCATTATTACAAGTATGATCTACAGAGAAAACATTACAATTTGATTGAGATGTTGATTTTGCTAAAAGATTTTAAAGTTGAAAAAAGTTGACAAGCATTATAGTAGTGGCGATTCTAGAATGATTTCATGAATATCATTAGTAACGTTTCACCATATGGATTAGGGTTTGTGCTAACATAAAAAACAATGATTGTTTCCTATACATCTAAATAATTCGTGCCTCATGGTAAGAGCTATGCAATACTTGATATAGAGCTAGCTCTCATAGGTTTTGCACTTAATAATTAGAGGCTTTATCTTTAGATCATTAAATATAACATTTTAGTTAATAACAAAAGCTTAAAATTCCCTATCACATAGAATACATTTAATATGAGATACAATATTTGGCTAGAATTGGTTAAAGAATTTGCCTTAATGATAAACTATCTTAAATAAAGTAAATGATGTTGAATATTTGCTGAGTAAAATGTTACTAAAATGTTTTCATGTATGATAGCTTGACGAAAAATATCCTCTTGAAATTGATAGATTACAAGCGAAAGGAATACTAGTATGAACTTTGGCCTACTTAATGAACTAAAGGTAAGGCTAGATTAGTGAGATTCCATTAGAAAAGACAAAACTTTAGGATGAAACCATAGGTGCTAGTATAGGTTGATGATAATGATTGTAGCATAACACAAATTCTAAGTTGCATAACAAAAAAGAAAAAAATATAGTAAGAAAATTTTTTTAAACTACACAATTTCTAATAGTTGTTGATGAATAAATGCATGACAAGTTTAAAAAATTTAAGTAGAAAAGATAGCATTGAACTGTTAAATATAAGTACAATAGTTTTAAATTTTGAGTAGTACTAAAACTTGGTGCATTGTTAGAAGATTTCATACTAGTAGAATGTTATACAGCACTATGTTGAGATCTCAAATTTTTGTCAATATTTGTTAGCTTCTTCAATTTTTATGGTTATGTTTTTATGGAAAATGTTTGATCATAGCTATTCAAAACTCAACGAAAAGAGATTTTATAGGATGCTACCAAACAGCTATAAACTATTTCCAAATGCATCCTTCAATGGCACAAATAATGGCTTCTGAGTTAATTATTAGGTGGGATTGACTAGGGCTCATGGATCTAATTAGATGAGATCTGGCTTGTTTGATAAAAAATTGTGAAAATAAATGAGTTAAGGATGATTGGATAAAGGATGATTAGATCTAGACCATCAAATCACATCATATAAGATCTAGATCATTCAATTCATCAATAACAAATGCCAGATTAATCACAAAAGTTAGATTCAAAATGGATAGGACATAATGGCTAGATTCAAGGATATGTTAATTCATGTGGAGAAAAAAATGCTAGTAGGTTTTTTAGAAATTGGATTAATGTCTTTAAACTTCACTTAAGGAAGACTCATCATCGTCCAATAAATTATCAAATGGTTAGAATTCAAGCATGCTTACATACTACACTACTGAACATAGGAAAATGTTTTAGTCCCACAACACAGGATATGAAATGTGTTTCATCTTTATGAAATATTATCACACATGTAATGTGAGCTGAAAGCTGGTTTGGTCCCGATAGTGTGTTTTGCTCATTTAACACATGTGGCTTCAGCATGACCCATTACACACTTGTTCAAGTTCTTCCCAACTCATTCCTTCATCTACCTTACCTCATCTAGGTTCAAGGCAACACCCTCCCAAGGATAATGCTCGACCCTAGTTCGTTCCAGTTGTCTCCAAACTCAAGGCTACCAAGGCGTACTTGAACATTGATCGAACTGCATTTCACTTTGGTCATGCTTAGGTGTTTCGCTTAGAATATATATATATATATATATATATAGATATAGATATATAGAAAATTTAATTTATTTTGTTAAATTCCATTTTTCTAAATTAACCATTAATAAATTTTCCAAGAAGGCAAAAGTGAGATTCTATAAAAGAAAGATTGAGTAAATAAAAATAGAATCCAAGATATTTTCTAAATAAAGGGATGTATTGAATAATATAAATGCTTTAGTAGTATTGGAAATTAATATGATGGGAGTGGTGTTCCACACGTTTAAAAGTAATAAAGCTAACATTCTATTTAAAAAAAGAGAAATTTTTTTCAAATTTGATGTGCATGTTCTCAATCTTTAAGCTTATTGAATACTCTCAGGTGTTTTGAAAAGCACTAATTTTCAATCTTTAAACTTGGCTTTTCTTCTAAAATTTTCTTAATTCTCACAAAATAACCCCATTAGAACAAAAAGTAAAATATTTATAGCTGTCCTCCTCAACCCTAAGGATGGCATAATAATCTCCATTTTGATGGAAAAACACATAAATGTTTAGATAGAAGTATAACAAGCAAAATAATATATTTAAGAAATATTATTATTGTAAGAGGTATCAAAAATGAAGAATGTGTGCTCCCCATATTTCATACACCACCATAATATGTACTCCCACTCATTTTTTGACTATTATAAATGTTATTTAAACCATGATCATTGTCCACCATTGGCACCATGAAAAAGGTAATAACATTTACACGATTTACATTATACATAGTTGTTGCATTATGATTTGAAATTTACAAGTTGAAAGTTATTTAGTTATTATGTGTTTTAATTAATGCTTGGTAGGAACATATTTGAATTTTAGCAACTTTAGCAACTAGATCTCTAATAGCATGACATCTTAGATTTATCTCCTTCATCATAGAATTATAAAGTTAGTTCTTTACTTAGGCCAACAAAAAATTATTATCAATTCTAATATAAACATATGAGAGATCTAAGCCATAATATTGAAGTCTTTGTCCTAACCACAGCACTTCACCAGCATAGCTTCTAGCCAATACATAGTTGTCCTCTATTGTTGATAGGAATATGAAATTTACTTCTTGTTTAACCCTAAAATTTTATATTTTCCTAGGAATGAAGAAGCATTTAAGTTAATTTTCTAACATATCATAAGGCCAACAAAGTTTCAATCTATTTAACCAATATGATCATTGGTAAGACTATTTCTAAGGTACAATAGTCTGAAGTTTAATGCACTTTTAACTATTTGAATATTGATTTCACAACCATTAGATGGTTTTGGTTAGGATTTTATTAGAGTCTAGAACATTAAAAACACTAAATAAGATGTCCAATCTACCAGCTATGAGATATGTTGGGATCAAAAAAGAAAGTTGTGAAGTTTTGACCAATGTGTTTCCTTACCACATCTAAATCAAAATGGATTGATTTATTCTATGGATTCTTCTTATGCTTCACTTTTGTCAAAACCAAATCTATTGAATAATTCCTTGAAATAATTATTTGTGAAATTAATGCCATATGTTTTAGTTTTCTTATTTTTAATCTTAAGAAGAAATTTGTATCACCCATCATATGTGTCTCAAACTCCCTTACCATTTAGTCACCAAATTCTTTGACCACACTTCAAGTTGTTATTCTAAAAATTATGCCACCAACATAAAAATATGTAATAAAAAAAATATTTGAGAGATTTTAGGAATAGTGTAGTAACCACTTTTTGTTTTGAGAAACCATTATCAGCTAGATAATTACTTAATCTATGATACCATGCTCGAGGAGCATGTTAGTGTCATAGAGAACTATCTTAAGCTTATATACAGATTCACCATGTGCATGGATCTCAAAACTAGGGATTGTTCTATATACACATATTTTAATGTTACATCATGCAAAAATACACTTTTTAAATCTATTTCAAATAATCTAAAATGTTATGATTTGAATATACTAAGAGAAGTCTCATAGCCTCTAATGTTACTGACAACACAAATGCCTCTTCAAAATTGATACGTTCAACTAGGCTAAAACAAATAACAAGAAGTCCAACTTTGTTTCGAATGATCACTACATTCTAACTTATCTTATTTTTAATTCATGTTTGTTTGCAATCACTTGTTGAGCATTGGACCAATGAACAAATTCACACACATGGTTTCTCTCAAATGGATCTAATTATTAATTCATTTCATGAACCCAATGGTTGTGTTTAAGGGCTTCTAATATAGGTGTTGGTTTTTTAACATGCAAATGCATTATGATTAATTTATTTTATGGAGACTACAACCTTAACTCCTTGATTAACATCCATTATAATTAATTTCTACAGACCTAAACCATAATAGTTTCAATCATTATCTAATTGACGACTACAACAATCTATTTTACTTTTTGTTTTACCTTCATCTTCATTCAAGTCTAAGTTCTTCATGGACTTCAGCTCTCAATCTTAATTTTTCATATTTATCTTTTGAATACACTTATTAAACACCATGTGTTATTTACACAAAATTTCAAGTATCTATGTTGAAAACTAAACAAACATTTTTAACAGTGGTGTATCCTAAAAAAACTCATACAATTGCTTTTTTATCCAAATGTTTCAAGTTAGCCATTTCATAATTAATTATGGTGCATTTACAAATAGAAACTTAAAAGTTTCTAACAATTTAATTCTTATTTTTATATAAATAATACATAATTTTTTAAGTTCAATTCTTAAATTAATTTTTTTAATATAATAAGGTTTTTTAATTACCTCGATCAAAAAGTAGTTTGGTTGGTTGTATTTGACAAACATACATCTGCCCTTTTCTTCGAATGTCCTCTTATTTCTTTATATTATCATTTTTTTGGTTGACATGTATAAGAACATGTAAGCTGATTCCTTGCACTTATTCCTTTGTAATAGCAAAAAAACTCCTCATTCTTAACATCAATATCATTATAACTTTGAAAAAAAATTAGGTCATGATTCGTTTACCTTTCTAGAACTCTTATCAAATTGAAAAAATTTTTAAATGCCTTACCCTAACTCCTAAGAAGTACAACCCTAGTAAATCTATAAAAATCATTAATAATCATTAATCCATACTTCTTTTCACTTAAACTAAATGTTTTTATGGCTCTGAATACGTATAAATAAACTATTTTCAAAGGTCTTTCAAAGTTTAGGTCATTTTTAGTTATGAATAAAGATTTAGCTTTCCATTTTAATAATATTTAAACATTTTCCAACTAATTCTACTTGGCTTAGAAAGACCTCAAACTACATCTAATACATTCATGTTTTTGATAAAAAATAATCTACATGACCTCAACGTTTACATGATAAATTGTTCTCACCTGAATTTGCAACTAGGCATTCTAATTTTCAAATGCCTAATTGATCAAAATGAATAAAAGTCATCTTTTGCTCTAGTACCTAATAGCACTTTGTCATCTTTTAATATTTTCTAACATTCAGTATCAAAACTAACAACATACTCATTATCAAAAAATTTGTTGAGACTAATTAAATTAAATTATAATCGATCAAAAAAAATGTAATTAAAGGTGTAAAATTTGGCATAACTCTATCCCTATTTCTAATTGCCTTCTTCTTAGAGTTCTTTCCAAGTAGTTTCCATCTTTTGGGACCACTTTCTATTCATATATTTTCTTGTCAGTCTTTAATCATATGTCTTAAGTATCCATTATCTAATACTTAATAGCTAGATCTTGATTTTCCCATAACATACGGCCACACATAAACTGTAAATTTTTTATTACTAATAAAAATGTAATTTTTGTTCTCGTAACTTATATTCCTACATCTATAAAAATTCCTTACTGTACCACCTCTAACATATGAATACACTAAATTATCTATTCTTTAACCTTAGGAACCCAAGTAAGATTTTGTTCATAACTAACATTCACTATAGGTATATCACACTTTTGAATTAAGTTTTTGAGCTATAAATTCTTTTCTTAATTTGATAACCTTGATTATTTGACCTTTTTTGCAACCATCAAATTATTTAACTTTTGAAACATTAAACATATTGTCAAAAGAGGACATATATTTATTCTAAGAAAAATAAATATGTGAAGCATTTGAAATTTTTGCATGTTTAAGAGAATAAATCTTTGTTTTTAAATAAGTGATTTCCTTTTTCAAAAAAGCTTTCTGATTAACCATGGAAGCTTTTTAACAAAAATTTAAAGTATTTGTATTTTGGGTTTCTCACTTTATTGCATATCAAAATCTCGAAGTAAAACATTATTATATAACATTACAATTTTTTATGTGTGGATGTTAATTAAGTTAAAGCACTAATAATTTCTAAGTAATTATTCGCAATAACTTCACAAGATCAATAAGTACCTCAATTTCTTCTTGTTCATTAGATATACTCAATTCATCATCATTTTCCTTGATTCTTATGATTGCTTCCTACTTAATACTTGGAGTTGCAACCTAGGATTTTTCAATGCACTCAAAGTAACCTAAAAAGCTTTCTTCTTTTACATTCTCTTCCTTTTCTCTAGCTTCCTTTTTGTGTCACTAACTCACAGACTTTCTTGCCTAATAAGGCAAGCATTGTGACATTAGTAGCGTTATTGTGCCATCATATTTTCCCTTTTTTTCTTCTTCTTTGAGTAGCTACTTACAAAAATTTTTGCCAAAGTTTTAGTTAAACCTTTAATGTAAAAAATTAGCTCTTTTTCACAATCATTGGAAGAAATGATTGTCATGTATGAATCATCTTTACTTGCATTAAATGCAAATGTTTTTTCAATCTATGCTCCGTTCTTCGTATTACTTATGAAAGTCTCCCCTTCAACTCTCCTATTCTTCTTATTTTCCCCAAAATTTGTTCTAACGATCTCATAATCATGACTAGGAATATTTATTTTTTTTACTTCAACTTGTGAAGTGCCTTTCTAAGTTACTTCTAACTTCTTCCAAACATTATGTGTGATATGAAACTTCATAACTTGACTAAATGCATTAGGAGATATTCTGCAAAATAATGTAGTTGAGTTCTCTAGCAATTGATTGCCCCATTCTCTTTTTGTCACTAATGAGTTCTTTAAAACATTTGATCTTAGTGCATCAATCTCTTAGTAAATCACAAAGAATATTGATCACTTCCAATAATTCCAAGTTAATTGATTTCATAAAAATTCTAATATTTTTTTTATATAAATATGATTCAGCCTTAAATAATAATGTAAAAAATATATATAAACCTTTACCTAATGTTACACTAATATTAATCATTGATAAAGTCATACAAAAAATTTAATTGAAAAAAGAAACCATCAAAAACTTGTATTTTTGTAATCATAGAAAAGATATAATAGAAATTAAAATTAATATGTAACAAAACTATAAATCGAGCAAACTTAACAAAATAAGTAAAACATACAAATGGATCTCCCATGTGATTTCACTTACTATTTGTAGCGAACCCACTCTAAGGCCAATTGAACTAAAATAATTGTGCATGAACCCACAAGAGGGAACTCAACTATGGGTTTTAGAATATTTTTACTACCTTCGGATTCTTTTACATTTCAAAAATGCCTTTGTAGATATAGTACTACTTTCTAAAAAAACTTATTATTCAAATTTATATAAATTTTTCATTTTTATGATTAAAATAAAAAAATTTAGAAGTACAAAAAATTATTGAGGTTTCTTGTTCAAACTAAAACCAATGTTTGCCATAATTGAAGCTTGGGAAAGCACCATTTTAAAAAAATTACAACTTAGCAAGTTTATTTTTGCTTGAACTCCAACTATAAGCTCTTGTTCCTTCAACCATATCCCAAGATTTTGTGAGCTCAAGCCCTACTTAGTTCTTTAATGAGATCAAACAAGAGTCAGACTTTAATAAATGTTAGGGGCCATATCTTAAAAGAAAAAAAAATTATTGTATGAAAAAACCTAAGATAAAATTTTATGATTGATTTTGAATAGAACAAGGCATTGTGAAATAGAAATTATTAAAGGAAGTGAGAAAACTAATATGTAATAGGCTAAGGTTGAAATGTTTGGAAGTTTAAGTAGTATTAACAAATAGTAGGTTGTCAAAAGATCTTATTATATCAAAATATTATGTAGAACTCCATTAAGATGTCAAGGCTTTATTCATGTTCGCCATTTCAATCATAACGAATGGCTTTTTATAAAAAACGTTTAATCATAAAAGCTAGAAACTCAAGCAAATGTTATTTTATATGCTGCAACCAAATAGCTTGCAAAATTCTTTGAGAAGGCTTTTGTAATGACAAAACTAATAGTAAGTGAATAGGCTATCTGATAGATTCAACTAGAGATATTAGATGCAATTGGAGATGATCAAGTCCTTCAAATCAATGAATGTAAAACAAAAAGAATTATGAATTGTTAGATTATAGAGGATGTGATAGAACGAACGTTGTCTTCAATCACAAAGAACTATCATAACATGTAGGCATAAATTATTCAAAATTATTAATATAATTTTAAGAAAATATATATATTAATGTTGAGAAGAGATAAATTAAGATAATATAATATAGTCTAATTAAAGCAAAGTAAATGAGACATGAGAAGAGATATAGATTTCCATTATAATATATAAAAATTTTGGAAATGAATTTGAAAGAATGAGATAAATGCTATAGGAATATTGCATTCTAGCATAGTGAGGAAATTGAGTGTAACATCCTCCATTATCCAATCTAATATGAGTTAAAATGTTTCTTAAAGGGAAGCAAAATATTAAAAACAATTAATATTTTAAAATTAAAAAAATATCTCATTGGATGGAGGAGCACATCGAGCGAAGTCCAACAACGATTGTTTTCTCTCATCAGATCTCGTTTAAAAAAAATATGAATTACAAAGTAAAATAATCATAACTGTTGGTAAATTATTAATTCAATATAAACAAATGCACATTTTTTTGTGAAAAAACATAAATTGATGACATTTAACATAACAAAATTAAACAGGTATAAAAATCACATAAGAGAAGATTTAGAATTACGTAGCTATATAATGACATCAAGATGAAAAATTTTAAAAAGTTAGATACGCTGTGTAGGAAATTTTTATTTGATGGTACCCTAGAAATAACTATAACATTCCTTTTCTCAAATAAATTGTGAATCTAAGGGTCTTCTAAAACATGAAAAAGCTCAAAAAATTTAAAAATTTTAAAAAATTAAAAAGATTATTTAATTGACAGAGCTTGTTGAGTCGAACAATTTTTTTCTACAACGGATCACTTTTGGAATTAATATAAATTACGAAAGTAAATGCTAAAAGTCATAATAAGTTATTACTTAAATATTAAGTAAATATTTTTCAATTCCAAAATAAAATAATTGACTTAATTTAATATAATATTATAAAATCGATAGCTCACATCAGAGTAAAAGAAGACGTTCATTATAATATAACAAAATTTAAGAAAAACATTTAAATAAATAAGCAAAATTGCATAGAAAAGTTCTACCCCAAGGTAAGGCATGGAGTATAGTATCATCCATAATCTAATCTGGCATGAGTTGAATTGATACAGTAAAATGTGCCAAAGTCCTATAAAATATGATATTTAAAAATATAAAAATAAATATTTAAATAGATAAAGCTTGTGGAAAAAAGTCCAACAATATTTGTTTGGTCAAATGAAATATTGTTGGGAATTACTAGGATTTGTAATAGAAAATAATCTTTAAAAACAATAAATTATTACTTTTACAATTAAGAAAAAATATATTAAAACTTAAATAGGGTATATTGTTACATATTATTCTAAATAAATCACGGGAAAAGATTTAAAGAAAAATAAAATTATATGAGAGTAATGCATTCAAATGCATTGAGAAGGTAGAGTGCAACATCCTCGATCATCAAATTGGTAAGGAATTCAAATATCTAAAAATGGTTCCAAAAAATTCAAAAAAAATAAAACATTTTAAAAAAAAAAGAAAGCTGAATATTTATTAGTATATCGTTTATTGAGATGACTCCAACATGATTGTTTCTTTTGGAACATCTATCAATTACAAAGTTAAAAAGGTAAAATAATTATAAACTATTCTTTTAGTATTTAGCAAATATAATGTCAAACTAAAATAAGCATGCAAAGAATTTGGGTTTCATTGCAACATAAAAAAATTTACAACAAAATGATATGAAATACGACAATGCTTATCAAAAAGTTACATTCTTTAATGTTTAAGAGATTTAGTATAGTATTCCCATTCATCAGAAATCATATATTAATTAAAATGCCTCATAAGTGAACAAAAAATATATGATGATAAAATATTAAAAGATTTATTTTATAGATGTCATCGAGACAGTCAAAGGTTCTTTATTTTGTTCAATCAAATCTCATTTTGAAAAGTAAATACAGACATATTTTTATTTTACTTTTTTGATAAATATGCATAAAAGATGAAATGATTGGACTTTTAGAATGTAATATAACAAGATAAAAAATTTGTAAATATCACATTAGATGAGGCCTATATTTACAAAATAATATAATAAAACTGAAGTGAATCGTTTGAAGAAAAAACTTAAATGTTATAAGAATGAAACGATATACTCAATTGAATAATGCTTTTTGAGATGAGCGCAACGATGATGGTTCAAATTGATAGAAACATTTTTGAGTAATTGCAAATTACTATGTGAAATAACCATAAATAAAAAATATAAAATATCATAAAATATTATTTAAAATAATATATATTAAAAATAATTTAAGATAATTTGAAGAAATATAATATCATGACAAAAATCAATGTAAACTATACACAAAAGTGAACTTTATTTTCAAAGTAATATAAAAAATAAAAAAGAAATATTTTAAGCAACGAGATAAATTTTATATGAAACTAGCATTGCATCATACTAATTTAATGGAGTGTTGCAACCTTAATTGTGAAATAAGGTATGAATCAAAATGTATTATAAAGCATGCAAAACTTTGTAAAATAAAAATTTGAGAAGGTAAATAAATATAAAAAATGATAAAGGTTGTTGAGATTAGTCCAAAGACATATGTTTACACTCCATTGAGCTTCCATTAGAATTTTTAAGAATTGTTAAAGTAAATTTGCATAAATACTAATAAATTATTTTTTTGATATTAATTAAATGTATGCTAGTGCTTAAAAGAGATAAATTGTAGCACTACAATATGTCGAAATCAATGAGATGCAAAAGTAACAAGACAAAACTTTTAATGTTATAAAATAACATAAGCAATTCATTAAAAAAAATTGAAGAAATAAGACAAATTATATATCAAAGATAGATTCCAACATACTAAAGAAGATTGAGTGTAACATTCTAAATCATCAAATCAGGTATAAATCATAATGTCTCATAATGTGTGCTAAAACACTTGCAAATAAAAATATTTAAATTAATAAAAAAATGAATATTTTAGTTCATAGAGTTTTTTTAGGGTATTCTAATGATATTTATTTTTAATTCATTAAACCTCTTTAGAAGTTACTAAAAATTAACAAAGTAAACAAAAATTTATTTCAATAAAATATAATTTAATATTAAATATAAATATCGAATATAAAATTACATAATTTAGAGGAATGTAATAAAATGAGCTTGAACTGAAGATCACATAAAAGTTGAATTAGACTATCATAGTAACATAGTAAAATTAAAGAAAAAAATTATAAACAAATATATTATGTACAAAAAATTTGCATTCCAATATATTTAAGAGATCGATTGCCAAATCCTCAAATTTGAAATCTTGTATGCTTCAAAATATCTCATAAAATGGACATAAACTTTAGAAAATAAAATAATAGAAAAACATAAGCGACTATTCAATTGGTAGACCTCATCACAATGAGTTCAATGATGTCTTTTTTCATCTTGATCAAACCATGTTTGGAATTAGTACATATTACCAAATTAAAGAAGTGCACATAATCATAAACAATTATTTTAATATTTCATAAATATATCTTAAAGTTCATGAAAACCTTATGCAATTTAATATTACCAAAAAAAGTTGAGGTAAATGTCACACAAAAGAAAATTTTAGGTAACATTGTAATATAAAGGAATGTTACATTTCAAGATACTAGAGAGATCGAGTGTAATATTTTAGATTATTAAATCAAGCAGGAATTGAAATGACCTATAAAACTTGTCTAAACCTTAAAACTAAATTATCTAACTATATGTAAATTAATATTTAATTGGATAAAAACTTTTAAAAGATTAACAAATAACATTTGTTACAACTCGATCAAACTTGTTTAGAATTATTATAAATTTGAAAATAAATAGGAATAAATAATAATAAATTATTATTTTAATAGTTGTAAATATTTAGTCATGATAAAACAAGATAAGCTAAAGTTATGTAATGCAACAAAATCTATGCCAAGTAAATGTGACATAAGAAGATATTTTTAAATTCAATGTACTATAACTGACATTACTGGTATCTAAAAGTCACATTAATACACAGAAGGTATTGAGTATAAAATCATCGATTGATAAATCATGTACAAATTAAAAGTATTGTAAAGTGTGCAAAACATTTCCATGATGCTAAGGAGAATGAGCATGACACCATTGATTGTAAAATAATGTAATAATCAAAAAATTTAATAGCATCCAAAAATCTTTGAAGAATATATATGTAAAACTTTAAAAGTTAATAATTAATAATAGAGCTCATCAAGATTATTCTAAAAACATTCTTTCACATTAATCAAACCTTTTTTTTGGAATTATAACAAATTATATATGAAAAAGTGTAAATAATATTAAACTATAATTTTAAATATACGAAAATAATATTATAGTTCTAATCTAATAACTTAAAAGAATATAATCTATCCAAATTAAGGAATGGTAAATGTCACATAATAGTAGATTTAGTTTTCATAGAAAAATGACCAAATCAAAGCCAAAAAGTAGAAGAAATTATATGTAGGAAAATTTGTATTCTAAGAAATTAAGGAGATTGCATTAAACATCTTTGATCGTGAAACATGATATGAATAAAAATATTTTAGTAAAATATTATAAAAAAATTAAAAAAATAAATATTTAAAATAAAACAAATAGTTAATAGAATCAAGGTTATTGAGGTGTGTCGAACTATATTTCTTTTCTCTCCAACAAACCTAGTTTGGAAATACTATGAATTACTAAAAAATAGACATAAATAATAACAAATTCTTACATTAATAATAACTAGATATCCAGTGAAATTTAAATAGGGTAATCTAAAGCAACACAATATAACATCATCAAAGCAAAAAATTTAAAAAATTGAGAAAAATTGTATTGGAAATTTACCATTTAAGACATTGTGGAGTTCAAGTGTAACATCCTTGATTGTGAAACCTTATATAAAACAAGATATCTCGCAAAAGCTTCCAAAACTCTAGATAATTAACATATCAAAAAATATAAAAACGATTAATTGCATAAAAGGCATAAAGGTGAGTCTAATGATATTTGTTTCTTGTCAATTTGACAAAGTTTAGAATTAGTACAAATTACTAATTCAAAAAACAATAAATAATAAGAAATAAATATTATAATATAAAACAAAATATATACTAAAGTTTAAATTAGATAAATTGAAGCAGAAAATTATTACTAAATCAAGAAAATGATTAGATTAAATAAGGGAGATTTAGAGTTAAGTAATAACAAAAAAAACGAAGCAAAAAAATTTAAAATTTTAACTCATTTTATAGGAAAGAAGCATTCCATGATACAAAAGAGATTGAGTGCAATATACTCTATGTTAAAGTGTTGTACGAATCAAATTGTCTTGTGAGACAAAGAAAAACCTAAGAAAATAAAATATTTAAAACTAAAAGAAAATATTTAAATGATAATGCTCATAGAAGCTAGCCTAATGATATTTCTTTAATATCATTTAGTCCTCATTTAAAAATGCTAGAAATTAAAAATAAATAAGCATATCAAATAATAACTTTTTTAAATATTAACTAAATATGGATTAAAGTTAAAAAATAGATAAAGCAAAACAAAGGTCACATGGAAGGAGATTTATAGTAACATAATATTTAATAAAATCAAACCAATTTATTTGTAGAAATGAGAAAATTTGATCTACAAGTTTTATTCCAAGGCACCAAGAACATTAAACATAACCTGATTAATCATAAAATTTGGTATGGATCAAACAATTGAGTAAAGCATGCCAAAATATTATAGATTAAATATTTAAAAATATAAAAAAATGAGTTAATAATTGATCTCATCGAGATGGGTAGAAAAATGACTTTTCAACTCCATTTAACATTTTTTTGAATTACTAGAAATTACTAATGTAAGTAAGCACAACCAATATAAAATTATTACTTTAATTATAATAAAATCTATATTTATGTTGTGATCTAATAAAATCCATCAAAACAATAACAAAAATTATAGCAACATTAATGAAATGTGAAAGTATTTTTTTGTTGCCTAGTAGAATTATTAAATAAATGTAAAAATCTATAAGAAGTGATACAAATTTGTAAAGAAAGTTAAAAAAATAAATTACGAAAAATTATAAAAAAATATTTAATTGGATAGAATGAATCAAGGATAGTTGAACGATATTTATTTCATGTCGATCGAACCTATTTTGAACTTTTTGTTAATTAATAAATTAAATAAACCAAAATAAGAACAAATTATTATTATATTATAAAATAAATAAATTAATTTCTAAATAAAATAAATTGAAGCATTACCATATAAAAAAGTTAATGTGATATAAAAATCAAATTAGTTGCCATTTAGAATTAGATAGGAATATTACAAAATCAATGAAAAAACTTGGAAAAACTTTATAAATTATGTAAAGAAGTTGCATTCCAAGATATTCAAAAGATTGTATGTAACATCAACAATAACATAATCTGTTACAAAAAAATATCTTTTAAAAGAATTCGAAATATTTAAAAAAATTTTAAAATATAAAATTGAATATTTAATTTGATAGAGCTCGCTAAGATGAATCCAATGACATTTTTTCATTATCCATCAGACCATGTGGGATAATACTTTGAATTAAAAAATTAAATTGACATAAATATTATTAAATTTTTATTTTAATGTCAAGTAAATATAATTTTAAAAAAATAAAGGTCAATTAAGGCATTACAATATAGCAAAATAAATGTTAATGAATTGAAGAATTGAGGAATATTTAAAAGATAAGATAGATTCCAACATATTAAGGTGATTGAGGGTTGCTTCCTCAATCATTAAATCACATGTGAATCAACATTTTTACTAAAATGCAAAAACTATAAAAAATAAAAAACATTAAAAATAAAAAAGCTTTTTTTAATTAAGTAAAACTCATTGAGATGAGTCTAACGACATTTGTTCACATAAATCTGACCTATTTGTAATTACGGTAAATTAATAATTTAAAGAGCCATAAATAAAAATAATTTATTATTGTAATTTTAAGAAATATATATTAAAACATACGTGAGGTTAAATGGATCATTGTGATATAGTCCAATCAATTTGAAATATTGTTTGAATATGAGAAGATCTAGAGTAAGGTAGTAATATAACCAAATCAAATAAAACAATTTGAAGAAATTTGATAAATTATACAAGAAAGTTGCATTCTAATATACCAAGGAGTTGGAGTCTACCATCCGCGATTGCCAAATGAGGTATGAATCAAAACTTATTATAAAGCATGCAAAAACCTTTAAAAACATAATAAAAATAATAAACAAAGAATAATGTGATAAAACTTGTCCCAAAAATGGAATTATGCTTGTTTGTTCTTCATAAAACCTCCATTGGAATTTCTTTGACTCAGCAAATTATTCAAACAAAAAAAATATTTAAATTATTATTTTTAATATTATATAAATATATATTAAAGAGCAAATGAGATAAAATCAACTAAAGAAATACATCAAAATAAAATTCATGTGATGGTCACATAAGTGTAGAAATAGAGTTTCATAGAAATATAATGAAATCAATGTCAAAGTTTTTGAAGAAATGAAATAAGTTGTACAAAGAAGCTGCATTTCATGATACTAAAGAGATGAAGTGTAACATCTTTGATCTTCAAATCATGTCCTAATCAGAATTCCTTTGAAAGAATATCTAAACCTAGAAAATAAAAAAAAACATTAAATTATAGAAGCAAATATTTCTTTGCAAAAATTTGTTCGACATTATCCTGACAATCTTTATTTTGTCAGCATCAAACATTATTTTGAATCAATAAGCATAAATAGTAAATAATTATTATATTAATATTAAGAAAAATTATATAAAATATTAAATTAAAAAAATTAATACAACATAATACAACAAAATCAAAGAAATGTATGGCTAACACTAAAAGAAATTTGAAGTTATATACTAATAAAACCAAATTGAAATGGCTTTCAAAGATCACTAAATTCAATGGAAGTAGAACATTTAAAAGTCTAACAATAAAAATTTAATTACATAGAGCTTATTGAGTGGAGTCTAATGACGATTGTTTACCCTTGATTCGACCTTATTGGGAAATACTACAAATTACAAAAATTATATTGACATAAATAATAATAAATTAATTTTTTAATAACATATTTATATATTATAGCTATGACGAGTAAAATTAAACACATATAATATAAAAGGTCAATGCAACATAAAGTTCACATGTGATAAGATATATGTTAAGATAATACCATAACCAAATCAAAAACAAAAATTCGAAGGAATGACTTAAATTATTTAGAAAGGTTATTTTATAGTATATTAAAGATATTGAATGTAACATTCTCAATCCTCAAATAAAACATTAATTGAATTTTTTTAGTAAAACATACTAAAATCTTTACAAAAAATTAAAAATTAAATTTGATCAAGCTCATCAAGATCAATCCAATAATGTTTATTTATTGTAAATAAGGCCTAATTTTCAATCAGTACATATTACAAAGAAAAAAAACAATAAATAATAACAAAATTATCATTTTTGATATTAAATAAATATATTATTATACTATAATTAGATAAATTGAAGAAATGTTATATAACTAAATTGAATCAACAAAAAGAACCATGAGAGGACAGCTAGAGTATCACAATAACACAACTAAATCACGAAAAAAATTTGAAGATATGCCAGAAATTATTAGTCAAACTTGCACTCAAAGATACTAGTCAGATCAAATGTAATGTTCTCAATTATCAAATTAGGTTCAATTTGAAATATCTATTAAAGCATGCAAAATTCTTAGAAAATAACTTATCTAAAAATATAAATATAAAATTTTAATTAAATAAATCTCTTCAAGATGACTCCAATAATGTTTATTTCTTCTTGATCATACATTTCTAGGAATTACACCTAATTAAAATACTAAATAATCATAAATAATAATATAATAATATTTTATAGGTATACATTAAATGTAAGATTAGAAATAAATTTTTTTTCAAAGGTTCTATCATAGGACACTAAAAAGATTGTGTAATATCCTTTATCATAAAATATTGTAGAAATGAAAATGTCTCTAAGTCATGCCAAAATAACAGAAAGCAATTTAAAAAGAATATAAAAATGAAAATTTAATTTTATATAGCTCGTTGAAATGACTTCAACCACATTTTTTTCATCTTTATTAGCCCTTATCTAAAATTAAGGGATATTATTAAATAAAATAAACATAAATAATACTAAACTAATATTGTACTATCATGTAAACAAATACTAAAGTTAATATATGACAAATTTAAAGAACATAATACAACCAAATCAACTCAATGATAAGAGTCACATATGATGAGTTTTAGTTTTTGCTAGTAACATAACCAAAGTAAGGTATAAAATTTGAAAAACTAGGATAAGTTGAACCAAAAACTTACATTTTAAAATATGATGGAAATCGAGCATAACATCCTTGATTAAAAAAATTTGTTCAAATAAATTAGATCATAAGCCATGTTAAAATTTAACAAAATAAAGTATTTAAAATTTCAAAAATAAAATTTTTTTATACAAAACATGTTAAGATGAGTCTATTGACATTCATCATAAGATGATTAAATGTCATTAAGAATTACAAATAATTAGAAAATTAAATAAGCATAGATAATAAAAATTTATGTTTATAATTTTTAAGTCAATATATATTAGAGCCAACACATGATAAATTGAAGGAATGTAATGCAGCAAAACCAACGACAATAGATTTGGACTTTTATAGCAATATAACAAAATGATAGAAAATATATAAAAAATATGAAATAAATTTAACAAGAACAATGCATTGTGACATACTAATGGTTCAAGTATAACATCACTGATCTTCGAATCAAGTATTAATAAAAATATTTTTTTAAGTGTGTTCAAACATTAAGAAATAAGATATTTAAAATTATCAAAATTAATATTTAACAATAAAAATTCATCATGATTAGTCGAACAACTTTCTATATGTCTCATTCACACCTTGTTTTGAATTAATGTGAATTACAAACATAACTAGGAATAACTTAAAATAACTTAAAATATAAATATTAAGAAAATATAAATTAAACTTAAACAAGATAAGTTAAAGCGATGAAATGTATTAAAATGAAAGTATTATAAAGATCACATAGTAACAGATTTAGAGTTACGTAGTGTTATAACCAAAAAAGAGCAAACAATTTGGAAAAATGAGAGAACGCTTATGGAACATTATAATTCTAAGATATTAAAGAGGTTTAGAGTAACATTATCATTAGTCAAACACAGTACGATTCAAACTCACTTGTAAATCTTATCAAAGCTGTTGAAAAAAAATATTTGAAGTTTAAAATGAATGTTTAATTGGATAGAGGTCAACAAATGGGTCCAACAAAGTTAATTTCAATTGCAATAGTACTTGCATCAAATTAGTGCAAATTAACTAAAAAAATATTCAGAAATGATAACAAATAATTATTCTAAAAATATTTGGATATATTTAAAAAATTAAATGAGATAACTTTATGCAATATAATATAGAGAATGGAATCTAATCTAAAGGTCAAATGTGATGACAATGAGAGTTTCATAGAAATATTGGCAAATTTAGGTAAAAAATTAAAATAAAAGATAGATTACATGGGAAATTTTTATTGTAAGATACTGACAAGATCAAGTTTAACATCATTAATAGACAAATCAGGTGTGCATTGGAAATACATTTAAAACACACAAAAATATTAGAAATTAAAATATTAAAATATAGGAATGAGGTTAATTGAAGTAATCTAATATTACCAAATTAAAGCCATATAAAGTCATAATATACTAGAATTAGAGTCATAGCAATATAAGGAAATGAAAAAACAAATTTTAATAAATAAGATAAAAGACACAAGAAACTTGCACACCAAGCCACTACAAAGATCTTAAGAAACATTCAAAATCATCAAATTCAAAGCAAATCATAATGATTGGTAAAACATGCCAACTTCAAAAAAAATAAAGCATTAATAAATTAAAAAAGGAATATTTGGTTAAATAGAAATAATCTAAACAAGCCCAGCAACATTTGTTTCATCTTGATTATAAACACTTTTGAATTATTATGAATTTTGAAAATAATTTAAATTGAAGCAATGCAAAATCAAAATATAAAATTCTTTTAATGGTCTCACAAGATGACAATTAGAGCAACATAGTAGTATAACTAAACGAAAATGAAAACTTTTAAATAACGAGATTAATTATTTGAGAAAGTTGTATTATAAGCTACAAAGGTGATAAAATGTAGAATCCTTGATCAAATAATCAGATATGAATCAAAATATTTGATAAAATATAACAAAATATTTCATAATAAATAATAAAACAATATAAAAAATAAAATATTTAATTGGATAAACCTCACTGAGATGAGAACAAATAACTTTATTTTGACTCAATTGGATCGCATTTGCAATCACTACCAATTAACAAAGTGAGTGTTCCTAAACAAGAATAAATGATGACCTTTATATAAAAAATAAAATAATAAAGCTTAAATGAGATAAATTGAAACAATGTTATTTAATAAAGTTAAAGTGACAAAATTGGTAACATAATAGGAGAATTAAAGTTTCATCATAATACAACCAAACTAAAGCAAAAAATTTAAAGATATTTGATAAATTATATAAGAAATTTATATTCTAAGACACTTAGGAGATTGACTATAACATCCTTGTTTATCAAATAAAGTGTACATAAAAATATCTAAAAGAACAAGACAAAAAAATGGAAAAAGAATTTAAAAAATATAGAATATAATGTTTAACTTAATAGAGGACTTGAAATGAGTCCATCAAACTTTGTTTCACCTTGAACAATCTTATTTGATGTACTTAAAAATCTTCAATGTGAGTAAGCTTAAATAGTACCAAATTATTATTTTAACATAAATTAAATATTTACTAATGCTAAAAATAAGATAAATTGAAGCAATCTATTATAACTAAATTAAAGTCATGTGTGGGTCAAAAGGTAAGAGATTAAGAGTTACATGGTAATTAGACCAAATTGAAATGAAACACTTGATGAAAGAAATCAATTACATTGGAAAGTTGCATTCGATGATACTAAGGTGTTCCCAACATTATCGATTGCCAAATCATGTGTAAGTCAAACCCTCTTGTAAAGTTTACAGATGCCACAAAATTAAAATATTTAAAATTTTAAAAAAGAGTAATTAATTTTATAGAGATCATTAAGATAAGTGTTATGACATTTATTTTGTCTTAATTAGACCTCATTAATAATTACTATGAAAATTAAAAGTTCTCAAAAGCTACCTGACCAATTAAAAAATAAAATATTTTAAAATAAAAAAGGTATTTGTTTCATCGAAATAAAAACTCATTTAGAATTAGTTAAAATTACCACAGTAAATAAGCACAAAGAATTAAATTATTATTTCAATATTAAATAAATATATATTCAAGTTGAAATGTAAAAAATAGAAGCCATATAACAAAACCAAATGAAAGAGTTGTAAAAGGTAAATGAAGTGACATTACGAGTTATGTAGTAAAATAACTTTATCAAATAAAAAAATTTGTAGAAAAGAGAAAAATCTTATTAGAAAGTCACTTACTAAGATACAAAAGAAATTGGGTACAATGTCATTAGGCATTAAAATAAGTGATAATTAAAATGTTTAGTAAAGTGCAACAAAATAATAGAAAATAAAAACTTTAAAAGTATTAAAAATATATTTTTTTAGTTAGAGCTCATCTATGTCAATCCAATAACAATTGCTTTTTTCAATGAAACTCATTAAGAATTAATAGAAGTAATAATAATAATTTTGCACAAATAATAATCAATTGCTATTTTAATATTACATAATTATATGTTGAAGTTGAAATAAGATGAATAGAAGCACATAACATAACCAAATCAATGTGATGTCGAAGTCACTTAAAGGGAGATTTAGAGTTACATAACAATATTACGTTATCAAAGAAAAAAATTTGAATAAATGAGATAAATTATACTAAATTGTTGAATTCAAAGATAATAAAGAGATTAAGTGTAAGCATATTTTGATAATTGTCTTATTTTATCTTTAATATATGCATACTTAATATTAAATTGATGATTTATTATTTTTTAAAATTTATTTATTTTACTAATTGATAGTATTTCAAAAAAAAGTTTGCCCCAGAAGAAGCATACATCATTAGTCTAGTCTTGATGTACTTTATCCATTGAAAATTTAATTTTATGTTTTTCAATTATTTATGTTTAATTGTTTGGTATTTCAAAGAAATTGTAAGCATATTCTGATGGGGATTAGACAAAACTTTGTTGAACTTTCTCAACGACCATTATCCAAACAAATATTAATTTTTATCTATTAAATTATTTAAATTTCAACTATTTTTGCATGCCTTAAACGATATTTAGATTCATAATAGTTTTTATTATTGAGGACATTAAGTTGGTCTCATTAATATCGTGTTGTTCAGCTTTACATTACAACTTATTCCACTTCTTCAAATATTTCATTTTGATTTGCTTATATTATTATAAAACTTATGCAACACTTCGATTTTGTTTTATTACATCAACTATCTTTTAGCTTTTACGATCAAGGATGTTACACACGACCTCCTTAATACCTTAGAATTCAAATTTGTTTGTACAATTTATCTCATTTTTTTAATGCTTCTCTTTGATATTTTTAAAAACATCATGTAAGTCTAAATCTTCTCTCATGTAACTTTTACATCTCTTTGATCTCATTATGTTGCATTGCTTTAATTATCTTATTTTAGTAATAATGTATATTTAGTTATTATTGAAATATTAATTTATTATTATTTATGTTTAATTACTTTGTTAATTCACAATAAGTTTAACATGGTCAGATGGTGATGAAACAAACAAATTTTAAGTGAATTCAAAATATCTTATGCAATTCTGCCAATTAAATATTCTTTTTTAAATTTATATATATTTTTGTAGAGATTTTGCGTACTTTATGAGACATTTTGATTCATAGCTCATTAAAAAATTTATGATGTTACAAACTGCATCCTTTGTATCTTGGAGTATAACTTTCTCCTATAATTTCTCTCATTTATTATATAACTATATTACTCTAAAAATTTTGTTTTTTACCTTTACAATAACATAAGTTGCTTGTATCGCATTACTTTAGTTTATCTCATTTCAAGTTCAATATAATAATAATTTTTTATTATTTATGTCTATTTATTTTAATAATTCATACTATTTCTTAACAATGTTTGATGGAGACAAAACATGACATTAGTCTCATCTCGACTAGCACTATCTAACAAAATACTCATGTTTACTTCAAAATGTTTTTTGTAACAGTTTTTCTACATTATGAGAAATTTTGATTCCCACTTGATTTTCCTTGATCATTTTAGCATCTAAGAATATAGTGTTTTTAGAAAATTTAAATTATTTACACAAAATTTTCATTTTATTTGGTCATATTACATTGCTATGATATTGTTATGTTTAGATTTATCATTCACAATAATTTGACACAAATTTTGATTAAGATGAAGTAAATGTTTTTGAATTCTCCTCCATGAGTTCCACCCAATTCAACATTATTTTGTATGCTTTTAAATATTTTTCTTTTCTAGGATTTTTGTATGTTTTCTCTAACATAATATATGCATCACTTTTCTTTTATCAGATTACATTACTTCAATTTATCTCATTTAAAGTTTAATATAAAATTAAGTCATATTAAAAAAAATTTATAACTACTTAACTATCTTTACTTTACTAATTATTAACATATCAAAACAATGTCCAATCGAGATGAAAGACACTTCGTTGAACTCATCTCAACATATTCTATCTTATTAAATATTCATGTTTAAATGTTTGAATATTTTATTATTAAGAAATGCAGCAACTTTAAAGAGAAATTTTGATTACTCACTAATGTAATTATCAAGAATTTTACACTCAATCTCCCTACTATGTGGTAAAGCAACTTTCATGTTGAATTGATCCAATTTCTTAAATATTTCACTTTTGTTTAATTTTATTATTATTAAGCTCCTAATATCATTTGGTGTGACCATTGAGTTCCCTTGATTTTCTTATATTGCGTGATGTCAATTTGTGTCTTTCCAACAAATATATATATAAAAATATCTATAACGCTCAATTAATAATTTATTATAATTTATGCTTAGTTACTTTGGTAACTCATAGTATTCTAAATAACGCCTAATTGAGACCGAACAAACATCATCAGACATATATCAACAAACTTTATCTAATTAAAAATTCATTTCCACATCTTTGTATTAATTTATGGGATGCAATTTGCTACGAAGGGATACTTTATGAGGAAATTCAATTTGTACAAGATATAATGATTAAAGAAATAACACATGATCTCCTCAGTATCTTGAGATGAAACTTGTATAATTTATCTCATTTTCTTAAATGTATAGCTTCGATTTTTCCATATTACTATGTTAACTAGAACCTCCTCTCAAGTGACCACTACGTTGCCTTGATTGTTTTATTTTATTTTGCTTTAGTTTATGCCTGATAAGCTTTAATACATATTTTCTCAATATTAAAAATAGTTTATTTAACTTTTTTTTTAATTTTGGAATTCATAGTATTTCAAAAAGAGATCTATTTAAGATTTAAAAAGTTAAATCCAATTCTAAAGAAACTCGTATATTTTTTTAAAAACTTTGTTTTTCAAAGTTTTCTATAAGTTTTACAAGACATTCCGCTTTGTACAAGGCATGATGACTTATTACATTACACATGATCTCATTAGAATCTTGGAATGCAATATTCATATATAATTTATATCATTTCTTTAAATGTTTCACTTAGAATTGCTTATATTACTATCTAACTCTAAATCTACTCTTGTTTGACCATTACATCAATTTGAATTTATTATATTACATTACCTTAATTTATCTCATTTCTATTTTATTATAAATTTTTTGAATATTGAAATAATAATATATTAATTATTTGTGATAATTTAAACTTTAATTAACAGTAATTCAAAATGAGATTCAATCGTGACGAAATAAGAATTGTTAGACTGCTCTCAAAAAGCTCAATAAAATTTAATATTCATTTTTTATATTTTTTAATAATATGTTTCTTCCAATTATGTCATCCTTTATTAGATATTTTGATTTGTAATAAATTTGAGGATGAACGATTTTACACTCAATCTCTTCTTTATCTTTTAATGCAACTTTCTAATTCAACTCATCTTATTTATTCAAATTTTTACCGATTTAAGTTGTTTATATTTTAATATTCTTTTTATTTAAATTAAAATAATAATTTAATATTATTTAAATAATTTATATTGAAAATTCAAAAGTTGTTCCAAACTATGTCCTCTAGACATTAAACAAATGTTATTAGACTTACATCAATAAGCTCTATCCAATTATGCATTATTATTTTTATATTTTTCAATATTTTATTTTCATTGGATTTTACATGCTTTATAAGAGATTCTATACACACACAATTTGAAGATCTACTATGTTACACTAAATAATTTTAGGTGTGTAAAATGCAACTTTCTAATTCATTTTACATCATCATTTAAAAGTTTTTCTTTGATTTGATTACATTAACATGGAACAATATTATTTTGTGTATAACCTTTCCATCATTTTTTAGTTTATGTTATATTAATTTATCTATTTTTAGTTTTAATATATATATATATATATGCATGTATATAATTTCTTAATATTGAAATGAAAAGTTATAATTATTTATTCTATTTTTTTAATTTGGTAATTAATAATAATTCGAAACTAGGTCTGATTGTGATGAAAAATACTATGTTGTAGTCATCTCGATCAGTTATATGTCATTAAATGTTCAATTTTAAGATTTTAAATGTTTTATAATCTATCATTTGATTAGGTTTTATGATAATTTTGGATTTGTGTTTTTTAATTTTCGAGGACGTTACACTCAATCTTAGAATATCAGAATGCAACATTACCATTCAATCGATATCATGTCTTAAAAAAAATTTTTCAACTTTCTATATTACTATATAACTCCAAATCCCTTCTTTTGTGACCTTTAAGTTTCTTTAATTTGGTTGTATAACATTGCTTCAATTTACATAACTTTAGTTATTATATATATTTTCTTCATATTGAAATAGTAATTATTATTAGTTAATTTTGTTAATCATGCTATTCTGATGGGCTCTATTTAAGATGAAACATATGTTGTTGGATTTGTCTAAACCAGCTACATAAAATTAAAATGAAATTCTAATAATTTTTAAATATTTTAGCCTTTAGGGATTTTTTACATTTTATGGGATGTTTCATTTTGTATGTGTTATGATGTTTGATGAACTTATAATCATCTCCTTAGTATCTTCAGTAATAGTAATAATTTACAATTTAAATAATTTCATTAAAATTTTCACTTTAAATTTTTTTTATTGTATTTCTTCAATTTAACTAATTCTAAATTAATTACTTATTTTCTTTATCAAAAAAATAATTTATTATTATTTAAGCTTATTTATATTTTTAATTCATAACAATTCTAAATAACAGTCATTGCCTTCATTTAGCATAGCTCTATCCCATTTAACATGCATTTTTTATTTGTAAATATTTTACTTTATCAAGTTGTGCCAATCTTTATGAGTCTTTTTCACTTATAATGTATTCAACAATCAAGGACATTACACTTGATCTTCTTTTTTTTTAATGCCACCTTGCGAGATAAATTACAATGCTATTTTTCAAAGAATAAACCTTAATTTTGTTATATTAATTTACTTTGATTTATCTCACATCATCTTTTAAGTGTATTTACTTAATAATAAAATAATAATTTATTATTATTGTTGTTTAATTACTTTGGTAATTTGTAATAATATAATATGAGGTCTAATTAAGAAAGAAACAAATTTTATTAAACTTGCCTTAGTGAGCTTAACATAATTAATTGTTTTATAGTAATTTTAAAAATTTTTTAGGCTTTTAGATTGCTTTGCTAGACACTTTGATTTATAGCTAATTCAATGACCAAGGAAGTTACTACCAAAAAGTTCAATATCTTGGAATGTAACTTTAAAGTATGATTTACCTTATTTCTTCATCATTTTCAATTTGGTTTTGTTCTATTACTATGTAACTCTAAATATGCACTTTTGTGACCTTCATATTACTTTCATTTTGCTGGATTATATCGCTTTAATTTATCTAATTCAAGCTTTAAAATTAAACTTAAAATTTTTTGTTATTTATGATCCTTTAATTTTATAATTTGTAGTAATTCGAAATGAGTTTCGAGAAAGATGGATAAAATGACATTTGACTCAACAAGAAGTGCTACTTCTAATTAAACATTCAATTCTAAATTTTTCTAAATATTTCATTTTTTTGTTTTGGAATAGTTTGTAAGACATTTCGATTCACATCTAATTTGATTATCAAGAATGTTGCACTTGATTTCTTATTACAATGGAATGCAACATTATCGTAGATTTTATCTAAATTATTTAATTTTTTTACTTTAATTTTGTTATATTCATATGATACACAAATTCTCCCCTAATTTCACATTTACAACATTTTTATTTGGTTATATAATATTACTTCAATTTATCTTATTTTAGCTTTAATGCACATTTACTTTAAATAAAAAATATTTCATTAGTTCTTAATTTTATTTACTTTTGTGTTTTACAAACTCTAAATGAGGTGCAATCGAGATGAAACAGACTTTGTTCTACTAATCATGGCTACATTTATCTAATGAAATGTTCATGTAATATATTTCAAAATTTTTTATTTTTTTGGTTTTTGGAGACATTAAAATATATTTCAATTCATGACTGATTTGGTAATCAAAGACGTTATACTCAATCATCTTATCTTCACAGAATACAACATTTCAGTACAATTTATCTCATGATTTTGTATTTTTCACAGTCATTTTGTTATATTACTATAAACATCTATTTATCTTCTCTTGTAACATTTACATCACTTTTATTTTATTTGATTACTTGCTATAATGTAACTCATTTTAGCTTTAATATATATATTTAACTTATATTAAAATAATAATTTAATTTTTTTGAGCTTCTAATTTTTGAAAATTCATAGAAATTTAGAACAATATTCGATTGAGATGAAACAAAAATTGTCAAATTTTCTCGACAAGTACTATAAAATTAAATATTATTTCTTAGATATTTAATTATTTTAGCTTTTATGGTTTAGGCATGTTGTATACTATATTTCAATTCATTGATGATATTGTAGTTGAGGATATTACACTATATATTTAGTGACTTGGAATGCAACCTTCTCATAAAGTTTATCTCGTTTCTTCAAATATTGTTTGATTTGGTTATATTAACACTTTGCTTTAAATGTCTCATGGTGTGGCCTTTATATTGCACTTATTTTGTTAAATTATTTTTATTTAATTTATGTAATTTTTCATTTGATATAAACTTCTAAATATAAAAAAAAATTCTATGTTTTTTATTTTGTAATTTATAGTAACTCCAAATGAGTTCCAATTGTGAACAACAAAAATCGTTGGACCTAAAATATATCTATCCAATTAAATATTAATTTTTATATTATTTTTTATTTTTTATTTTTTTATTTTTATGTATGCTTTATGAGCCATTTTGATTCATGCATGATAAGGAATTCAGGTATTTACATTTGATCTCCTTAGTATCTTCGAATGTAACTTTCTAATTCAATTTATCTCATTTCTTTGAATGTCTCCCTTTGATTTGTATATATTACTATGTATCTCTAAATGTACTCTTGTGTGACCTTTACATCACTTTAATTTTGTTATAATACATCGATTCAATTTATATAAATTTAACTTTAATATATATTTATGTAATATTAAAATAATTTTTAACTATACTAGTCCTTATTTAAATTTTTAATAAAATATAATGCTAAACAATGTTCCATAGAGACAAAATAAACATCATTAGGCTGGTCTCGACAATTCCTAATTAAATATTCATTTTAATATTTTTTAATATTTCCATTTATTTTATTTTGGTATGATTTACAGGCCAATTCGATTTGTACGTCATATAAAGAACAAGATTCTTAACCTCCATCTCCTCAATGTCTTGTAGTGGCACTTTGCAAGTTATTCATTTTGATATATTACATTACACTAATTCATCCCATTATAGATTTAATATATTTTTACTTAATTTTAAAGTACTAATTTATTATTATTTGTGGTCATTTAATTTTTTAAGATTCAATTAATTAAAAAATTTTGAACTAAGAAGGAAAAAGTCATTATACTCATCTTGAAGAGATAAATTTATTTTAAAATGTTTTTTTTATTGTTTTAAATATTTATTTTCTTTGAGATTTGGTATTTTATGAAAGGCATTTTAATTCATTGCTAATTTATTGATTGTGGATATTAAACTTAATCTCTTTAGTGTCTTACAATACAACCTTCATGTACAATTTATCTCATTTATTTAAGTTTTTTCAATTTAATTTTGTTGTGTTACTATATAACTCAAAATATCCACCATGTGAAAGATCACAATAATTTGATTCTATTATATTATTTCAATTTTTCTTATTTTAGCATTAATGTATATTTTTAAAGTTAAAATAAATTTTTTTTTATTATTTTGTATGCTTATTTAGAGGGGTAATTCATAGTAATTTCAAACTAGATTACATTGCGAGGAAAAAAAATGGCCATACACACTCTTTGAAGAGTTATATCCAATTAAATATTCAATTATTTTAAATATTTTAGTTTTTTTAACATGCTTTCTTAGCCATTTTGATTTTTAATTAACTTTATCATCGATGATGTTACACTCAATAATTTTCAATATCGTTGAATACAACTTTTCAATACAATTTAAATCATCACCTTAAATTGTTTGTTTTGATTTTATTATATTACCATGAAACTCTAATTATCTTATAGTACAACCCTTACATAATAATGAGTTTTTTAGGTTATATTACATCAAAATATCTCATTTCTATTATAACTTCTTTTTTAAAAAAAATATAATAAAAATTTAAAGTGATTTATGCTATTTTTTTTAAAATGGCTCTATAGTCTCTTTGATGAGCTCTATCCAATTAAATATTCAATTATTTTAAATATTTTAGTTTTTTTTACATGCTTTCTTAGCCAATTTGATTTGTAATTAATTGCACTCAATAATTTTCAATTTTGTTGAATACAACTTTTCAATATAATGTAAATCATCACAACAAATTGTTTGGTTTGATTTTGTTATATTACCATGAAACTCTAATTATCTTATCATGCAACATTTACATAATAATGAGTTATTTTGGATTATAGTACTTCAATATATCTCATTTCTATTATAATTTCTTTTTTAAAAATATTATATTAAAAATGCAAAGTAATTTATGCTATTTTTAATTTGGTAGCTCATAATAACTCTAAACAAGACCTAATAAATAAAAAATATACTTCAATGGACTCTCCTCGATAAGCTCTATCTAACAAAACATTCATTTATTGGGTTTTAGATGTTTTATTATCTAGTATTTTGTTATGTTTTATGAGGAATTTGGCATATTTTGCAATACTTTTTTCTTTATACTTGATTTGATGATCAAGGATACTACACATGATTTGCTTAATATAATGGATTGTAGCTTTCCCAAATAATCTATATCTCTATGAAAGACATCTTATATTACCTATATATCACTTTGATTTGGTTATATTACATTTCATCAACTATCTTATTTTACCATTCATATATATGTATAATATTAAAAATAATAATTTATTATTATTTATGTTTAATAAATTTAGTAATTTATATTATTTTTAAACAAGGTTTGATTGAGAAAAAATATACGTTGTTGGTCTTTCCACATCAAATTTAAACTTTTAAATATCCTTTTTCAAATTTTTATTTTTCAATATAGCATGGTTTGGCATGTTTTCTAAAATTTTTTAACTCATACTTGACATTATGATTTAATTTGTGATCCTTGATCTCCTTAAATCTTGTAATGTAATTTTCTTATGTTATTTATCTCATTGATTCAAATATCTTAGATTTTTTCATATTATTATCCAATATTTCTCTCTTATGAACCTCACATCTCTTTGATTTTCTTATATTATATTTCTTTAAATTTTGTCATTTTAGATTTAATATATAACCCATTAATTCAAAATGAGGATCAATTTTAAAAAAGACTCAATTGTCTTATCTCAATAACCTTTATCCATCTAAATATTTATTTTATGTATTTCAAATATTTTATTTTCTAAGGATTTGGTATATCTTATTTGTCATTTTTATTCATATTAGAGTTTAAAATCTGGGATATTATAATTTTTTACTTTAGTATCTTTGAATTAAGCTTTCTTGTGTAATTTATCTCATCTGTGTAAAATTTTTCTTAAAATTATTTGTATTAGTATGTCGCTATAAATATCCTCCTATATGATTTTAATAATGACATAATTTGGCTAAATACATTACCTTAATTTATTTTATTTAAAAATCAATATATAATTACTTAAAATAAAAAATATTATTATTTATGTTATTTTCTTTTAAGAATTTGCAATAAATGTAAAGAGGTTCAATAGAGATTAAACAAACTGTCTTACTTTTTTTTTCTACATCTATGAAATTAAATACCATTTTTTACTTTGTTTATTTTATTTTCTTCCAATTTTTTATGCTTAATGAGAAATTTTGATTTGTACTTTATTTGATGATTCAAGATATTACAGTAATTTGGAAGGTAACTTTTCTATAAAATTGAAGTTATTAAATCAAATGTTTTGCTTTGGTTTAAATATACAAAGAGTAACAATGAATCTCTTATTACGTGATCATCACTTCATCTTGTTTTAGTTATATTTTGCCTTTATTTATGGTTATGTTCGTTGGCAAATTTTAATAATTTTTAACAAGGTGTAGTCATGACAAAATATTATGATTGGACTATCTTTAAAAGTTCTATGCAATTAAATAGGCATTTTAATCTTTTTAAATACTTTTTTTACTATTTTTATCACCTATTTTTATGATATACTTTGATTTGTAACTAATTTGACAATTGCGTATGTCACAATACATCTCCATGGTATCTTTGAATGTCGTTTTCCCGAACAATTTATCTTAAGTCTTAATCATTTATGATTTGGTTTTTTTATATTACTATGGAATTAGAATTATTCTCACTCTTGACCTTCAATCACTTTAATTTGTTTATATAACAACCCCTCAATTTATCTCATTTCAACTTTAATAGTCATGTGTGTAACATTAACATAAATTATCATTATTTTTTCTTATTTTGATTTGGTAATTTATAAAAGATCTTAGCAAGGTACGATTGAGATGAAATGGACATCATTAGACTCATTTTGATGAGCTATATTTATTTAAAGATAAAATTTTTAATTTTCAAAAATTTTATCATTTTATGTTTTTACAAATTTTATGAGAAATTTTAATTTGCACTTGATTTGATGGTCAAGGATGTTACACACGTCCTGCTTAGTACCTTGGACTTCACTTTGAAAATAGTTCATCTCAACAATTAAAAATTCACTTTGATTTCTTTATGTTACAAGGAAACTCAAATTTCTTCTCATGTGACCTTTATATATCTTATGTTTATAAATAATTTATTTTCGTAGCTTTTGGCATTTTTATGAAAGACCTTTATTTGCATCTAATTTGATAGTTAAAAATGTGAATTTAGAGCTCCATAATATCATGGAATGACATTTTCTCTAACATTTATCTCATTTCTTTAAAGGTTTTGCTTTGATTTGGTTATATTACTTGAAGATCTAATTCTCCTATGGAGATACACTTACATCATTTTTATTTGGTTATCTTACATTGATTTAACTTATGTCATTTAATCATTAATATATATTTACTTGACATTCAATAATAAGTTATTACTATTTATGCTTATCTACTTTGGTAATTCATAGTAATCTGAAACGATGTCGAATTGTGCCAAAGAAACATCGTTGGACTTGTCTTGATGAGCTCTATGAAATTGGATACTAAATTTTGTTATTTTAAATAGTTATTTTTAATAACGATGGCATTGTTTATAAAGGATTTTTATTCATGATGATTAAGGTTGTTACATTCGATCTCTTTCATACCAAGGGAAGCTACTTTCCCATGAAAAGCATCTAATTTTGTTTAATAGTTTCCATTAATTTGGCTATCTTACTTTCTGGCTCCATATCTCATCTTATGTGGTCTTGACATTGCTCAGATTTAGTTATATTAACTTATTTCAATTATTTTCATTTCACTTTTAACAAATATTTAACTAATATAGACATAGTAAGTTATTATTATTTAAGCTTAATTACTTTTTGTATTTGAAGTATTGCAAACGAGGTCCAATTGAGATGAGACAAATGTCATTGGACTCATCTTGATGGGCTATACTAATTAAATTTTTGTTGTCATATTTTAAATGTTATCTTTCCTAAGATTTTGGCAAGCTTTACTAGACATTTGGAATTGTATCTGATTTGATTATCTAGGATGTTACATTAGATCTCTTTTAAAAAATAGGGTCGTACTTTTAGATACAACTTATAACAATTTTTTTAAATATTTTTGTTTGATTTGGTCACTTTATTATTTAATTTTACTTGTCCTCAAATGTGACCTTTCTATTACTTCTTAAGAGTTATTTTAAATTGTTTTAATTTATCTCATTTCAACGTTAATATAATTTTAATGAAAGTTAAAAATAAAAATTTATTATTAGTTATGCTTAATTAAGTTAGTAATTTGTACTAATTACAAAAGAAGTTCAAACAACATGAAACAAATATCATTGGACTCTTCTGGACAAGCTCTATCTGATAAAATTTTTATTTTTCTTTTTTAAATATTTTATTTTCTTTTATTTAAGTATATTTTGCAAGTACATTCAATTGGTACCTAATCTGGAAAATTAAGAGGTACACTTGATTTATCTATTTCTTCAAATTCAACTTTTCTATAAAATGCATCGCTTTTTTAAAAAATTTTATCCTCAGATTGGTTGTATTGCATTATATCGCTAAAACTCATCTCGTGTGACCTTTACATCATGTTGATTTGGTCATGTGACATTTTAATTTATGGTTATTACCTTTTTTAATTCACAATAATAACAAATAATGTGTGATCAAGAGGAAACAAAAATCATTTGTCGCATCTCAATGACTCTATCCTACAAAGTATCTATTTTAAAATTTTTAAATATCTTATTTTCTTAACTTTTGTAATGCTTTACGTGACAATTCAATTAGTGCGTAATTTCATCGTTGAGGATTTCATACTCGATCTGCATAGTATCCTTTCGTTCAGCCTTCCTAGATAATTTATCTAATTTTTGAAACTTTTTTTCTTTGATTTGGATAATTTCCACATAACATTAAATATCTTTATGTTTGTCCTTTACTTCAACTTGATTTTGTTGTGTTATGTTATTATTTATATTATTTTTTTTTGTTATCAATGATAATCCCAAACGGTGCTTAATTGAGAGATAAAACAAACATTGTGAACTTTTTTAAAGGAGCTCCATCTAACATATAACATATTTTTATATTTTTAAATATTTAATTTCATTTGAGTTTGATATGTTTTATGAAAAATTTAAATTTGTTGCTAAATTGATGATTGATGATGTTGCACTTGATATCTTGAGCATCTTTCAATGAAATTCTATCTTAAAATTTGTCACATTTCCTCTAATTTTTCACTTTTATTTGCTTATTAATATTTTTAATTCGTGTTAACTGTAAATGAGATCCAATTGAGATGAAACAAATACTACTTGAGTAATCTCGATAAGTTACACTTAATTAATTATCTATTTCTATATTTATTTAATTTTGTTTAGTAATGTTTAAAAAGCATTTTTTGTGCCTAAGCTAAAAAATAATGGTGTTATACACAATCCTTTTAGGAATTTTTAATGAAACGTTTTAGTGCAATTTATGTAACTTATTCAATGTTTTTGCATTCATTTGAGTATAATAAAATGAAAATGCTAATTATCCTCTCATGCGACATTCATATGAGTTTCATTTAGTTATTTTTCATTGCTATAACTTGTCTCTCTACAGCATTATTATTTAATTAGTTTATAAAAAAATAAAAACAAATTATTATTTATGCTAATTTCATTCTATAATTCAAAACAAATTTGATTAGCTCTCCAACATTAGCTTTATTAAAGTGATAAAATTAGTGTATTATTATTTCTATATGATTGTTTCATTTAAAAGCTCCACTTTTATAACTTTTAAATCTCTTTGATTTGTTTATATTACATTGCTTTAGTTTATCACATTTAAACTTTAGTATATTTTTTCTTCAAGTTAAACTTGCAATTTACTATTATTAACTTTTATTTTATTTAGTAATCCATAATAATTTCAAATGAGGTCCAATTGAACTGTAAAGAGCATCGTTGGACACATCTAAATGAGCTCTATATAAACAAATATTCATTTTATATTTTGAAACATTTTATTTTCTAAGATTTATGAAAACTTTGTAGGAGACTTTGATTTATAACTTAGTTTATCAGCCATGATATTTCACTAGATCTACTCCATATTTTGGACTAAATATTTTCCATACAATTTATCTATTTTGTTCAAAATTTTCACTTTCATTTCGTTACATTACAAAGAAACTCTAATTCTATATTTGCATGATTTTTACATTACTTTGACATGGTTATATAACATTTCTTTAATTTAAATATTTTTTATCTTCAATATATACATTTTCTTAATATTAAGTTAAAGGGGATGAAACATACTTCATTGCACTTGTGCGAATGAGCTCGATCAATTGAATATTAATTTTTTTATTTTTTCAAGAAAATGTTTTTATAGGTTTTTTGTACACTTTATAATTCATTTTTATTCATACCAGATTTCACAATTAAAGATGTTATGTGCAATCTACTTAGTATATTTTAATGCAAAGTTTTACTATAAACTTATATCATTTTTTCAAATATTTTTCTTTGATTTTGTTAACATAATAGGTAACTTTAAATCTTGTCTTGTGTAACTTTTAAATTCCTTCAATCTGATTATTTTACATTACTTCAAATTATCTTATTTCACTTTAACAGTTATTTGTTTAATAGTAAAACAATTGTTTATTATTATTTATGATTATTTACATTTATAGTTTGTAATAATTCCAAATAATGACTGGTCCACACGAAACAAAAGTTGTTGCCGATCTGGATGAGATCACTCTATCTAAATATTAATTTGCAATACTTTTATGTGTTTTATTTTTATTATTAAGAAATGATATGTGACAAAGTTTTTTGCATATGATTTGATGATCAAGGATGCTATGCTTAATGTTTTTAGTATATTGGAATAAACCTTTCTAATATGATGTTGCTCACTTCAAAATTTTCAAAATAATTTTGTCGAATTTCTATCTAACACCAATTCATAATTTGTATGTCCTTTATATCACTTGGATTTAATTATACAACATTGATTCAATTAAATTCTTAATTTAATTTTTCTTAATATTGAAATAAAAATACATTTTTATTTATCCATATTTACTATTTTAATTAACAAAAATTTTGAAAAAAGGTTCAATTAAGTTGAATGAAGAATCTTTGCTTTCACCCTGATATTTTCTGTTCAATAAAGTATTTAACTTTATAATTCTAAATAATTGATTTTCTTAAGTTTTTGATTGTTTAAAGATAAATTTCAATTAATAAGTAATTAAATCATAGTGATTATTACATCAATCTCCTTGCTACCTTGCAATGTAATTTTTTTGTACAATTTAGCTTATTAAACAAAAGTTTCACTTTTATTTAGTTATATTTCAATATAACTAAAATTACAGTTTTTTGTAACCTTTACATTGCTTTTATTTGTACATATTACATAGCTTGAATTTCTCTAATTTATGCTTTAAAATATATTTAAGTAATATTAGATTAATAATGTTTTAACATTTATGCTTATTTTTAAAATTTTTCTTCTAATTCCAAGCAAAATTTGATGAAAAAGAACCAAACATCAACGTAATTGTCTCAATGAATACAATATAATTAGTTTTTAATTTTATATTTTTAAATATTTTTAATAGTTTGGCTTCTTTCTGAACTATTTTAATTCATATCTTATTTGATGATCGAGGTTGTTACTTTTGGTCTTTTTACTATCTTGGAATGAACCTTTTTTGAACAATTTATACCATTAATCCAAATTTTTTGCTTTGATTTGGTTATATTATTATAAAAATCTAATTCTCGTCAAGTGTGATCCTTTTATCACTTTAATTTTGATATATTTCATTGCATCAATTTGTTTCAATTTAGCTTTATTATAAATTTATTTAATATTAAAATAATACTTTTTTCATATTTATGTCTTTATAATCTACTAACTCATAATAATTAAAGTAAGAATGAAAGAAGATGAAACAAATTTCATTGGACATGTTTTGAAGATCATTATAACTTAAATATTCATATTTTATTTTTTTTAAAATTTAGTTTTCAATGGTTTTTGCACACTTTCTAAGACATTTTTATTTCTACCAGACTTGATGTTCAAGGATGTTAGGCCCCATCTCCTCAGCTAATTTAAATACAACTTTTGAGTATAATTTATCTAATTTCTTTAAATATTTTACTTTGATTCTCTTATATTACTACGTAACCTTAAATCTTTAATTTTGCAGCGTTTAAATTTTTTTAAGTTTGTTATATTTCATTGCTACAACTTATCCCTTTTCAACATTACCATATATTTACTTAGTAGTAAATTATTCCATTTTTATTATACTTATTTACTTTTGTAATTTGTAGCAATTCATGATGATGACTAATCGACATGAATCTTGTATATTTGGACTCATCTCACAAGCTCTATCCAACTAAGAAATAGTTTATTATATCTTTAATATCTTGGATTGTAACTTTCCAATATAAGTTTTCTCCCTCCAAATGTTTCACTTTAGTTTAGTAATATTATGTTCAAAATCTAAATCTCCACACGTGTGACTTTTATTTCATCTTCATTTTGCAGTATTATATTGTCACAAGTTTTCTTGTTTCAACTTTGTTATCAATTTGCCTAATATTAAAATAATAATTTTCCTTTCTAAGTTTATTAATCTTTGTAATTCATAGAAAATCAACATTAGAATTGTTCGAGGAAAAACAAATATTATTAGACATTTCTAGATAATCTATAAGAAATTATATATTTATTTTGTATTTTAAATAATTTTTTCTTATGATTTTGAGATGTTATATGAATCAATTTTTTTAAATTCTTATTTGTTGAAGTATTACTTTATACTCAATTTTATTTCTATTTTTTAATGGAACTTTTCCATCTAATAATCTCTTTTCCATAAATGTTTTCTCTTGTACTTGATTATATTACTTGCAAATCAAAATCTTCTGTTGTGTCACCATCTTGTCACCTTGATTTTGTTATGTTAATTTTCTTCAATTTTTCCTTTGTCGATATTTACAAATATATACTTAGTATTAAAATATTTAATTATTGTTATGAAGATTTACTTTTGTAATTTGTGCTATGTCAGAAAGATATCCAATCAAGATGAAACAAATGTCGCTGGATCAGTCTTTGTCTGCTCTATCCAATTACATGCTCAATTTATTATTTTTAACTATTTTCTTTTCTCAAGTTATGACACTATTTGCAGGACTTTTTCGATTCAAACCTGATTCAATAGTTTAGCATGTTATTCTGGATCTCCTTAGATTAAGGGGATTTAACTTTCACATACAATTTATGTTATTTTTGTAACTTTTTTCTTTTGTTTCATAATCTTAAGAGGAAAATCTCACTCTCCTCTCTTGTGGAATTTATACTTCCTTGATATAGTTGTTTTACATTAATTAAAATTATCTTATTTCAACTATCACATATATTTAAATTATTTTAAAATAATAACTTGTTATTACTTATGCTTATTTACTTTGGTAATTTGTCATAATTATGAACAAAGTTTTATCTAGATGAAGAAACGCCATCAAACATTCTAATGTCAAGTCTATAAAACTAGATATTGATTTTGTTATATTATATATATATTATTTTCTTGGGTTTTGTCATGATTTTTAAGAAATTTTAAATTATTTTCTATTTGGTAATTAAAAATATTACCCATAATCTACTGAACACATTAGAAAATAACCTTTCAAAAAAATAGTCTCATTACCACTATTTTTTCTATTTTATTTGTTATTATTTTTATGAAACTCTAATTCTTCTATCGTGTGATGTTTACATTACTATTATTTGGGTATATTGTAATATTTTAATTTATCTTATTTCTACTTTAATATTTATTTTCTTAATAATAAAATAATAACTTACTTTTCTTATGCCTATTTACTTTTTCATCTCTTAAAATATTTTTCATAGTTTCTATGATATTACTATGTAATGCTAAATCTTCTAATTTCTAGCTTTTAAATGTGTTCAATTTGGATATAATGCGTTGCTTTAATTTGCCGTAGAAGTTCATAGTATCTTGGAATGAAACACTTTCATACAATTTATTTCAAATTTTAAAATATTTTTCATTGATTTGGTTATATTAATATTAAAAACTAAAACACCTCTCTTGTGACATTTATATTTCTTTGTTTTTGTTTAATTAAATTATCGAAATGTACATTATTTAACCTTTAATATATATTTAATAAATATTAAAATGCATTTCACTATTATTATTGTTATTTACTTTATCGTTTCATATTAATACAAATTGAGGTTCAATTAAGATGAGCAATGTTACTATAGAAACTAGTTAATCATTTTGTCGTATTATATATATTTATATTTCTAGGGTTTTGTTATGTTTTCTTAAAATTTAGATTTATTCCTTATTTGATGATCAAGAATATTACTCTTGATCTCCTTGGTTCCATGGAATGCAACTTTTTCATACCACTTAACTCATTTCTACCAAATTTTCACATTGATTTTGTATTATTACGGAAAAACTCGAACACTCCTTCCATGTGACCATTACATCAGTTTTATTTTGTTGCATCACATTTAATAAATTTATCTAATTTCACTATGAATATATATATTTAATTAATTTTAAAATAATAATTTATTTATTTTTTATGTCTAATTAGTTGTAATGAGAAATAACTCTAATTGACATCTGATTGAGATGAAACTAATGTCGTTAGACTTGTCTTAATAAGCTCTATTGAATTATTTATTTATTTGTACATTTTTAAAATTTTATTTCTTAAGATTTTGGCATGCTTTAAGAGTAGTTTCACTCCATAGCTTATTCGGTGATCAATGATTTTATACTCAATCCCATTTGTATTTATAATGTAACTTTTTTTATAAAATTTAGCTCAATTATCCAATTTCACTTTCAAATCATTATAGTACAATTTAATGCCAAAAACCTACAATTGACCTTTTATATTTCTTTGATTTTGTATATTACATTATTAGACATTTACTTTTGTAATTTGCAGTAATATCGACCGAGTTTTGATCGATATGATTTAGTTGTAATTAAGGCACTTTTAATGTCCTCTTTGAATTTTAATATTGAATTCTATATTTTAAAAAAAATTATTTTCTCAGTTTTTGGTATGTTTTTGAGATATTTTTATTTGTTTTTGATTTAATAGTCAAAGATGGCATGTTTGATTTCGTTAGTATCTTGGGTATAACTTTCTCACATGTCTTATCTCATTTCTTCATGGTCCTTTAACTTTATTATATTGCATTATAACTCTAAATCTACTCTGGCATGATAATTACATCACCTTTATTTTGTTATATAATATTAGCTTAATCTATTCGTTAAAGCTCTAATATTTATTCGTTTATTATTAAATCAATAATTTATTTTTATTCATGGTTATTTAGAATTTCAATTAACTGTAGTTCCAAAGGACATTTGATTGAAATGAAGCAAACATTAATGGACTTTTATGGATAAGCTCTATAAAAATAAATAATCCACATATTTTTTAAAAGATTTTATTTTATAAGAGTTATTCACACTTTTTTATTCAATCCAAGCTTGATTTAATGATGTAGAATGTTACACTTCATCTATATAGTTTGTTGAAGTGCAACTTTTTCATAAAGTTTGACTCACATCTTCAAAGTTTTTTTCAATTATTAAGTTGACTTGCAATGTCAATTTGAATCTTCTTTTTTGTGACCTTTACATCACTTAGATTTTACTATAATATTGCATTATTTATGCCTATTTAATTTGCTAATTCACTATAATTTTTGAAATGAGATCTAATTAAAACAAAACAAATTTCATTCGCCACATTTCGAGAAGCTCTATGAAAGAAAATATTTGTTTCAATTTTTGAAATATTTTACTTTCTCTTTGTTTGGCAAGCCTTACGAGGCATTTCAATTGTTTCTTGATTTAATGCTCAAGGACATTACACTCAATCTTAATAGTATCTCATTTCAAATTTTTCACATTGATTTGGCTATATTAATATGAAACTCTAATTCTCCTCTAATGTGAGCTTTACATTACTTTGGTTTTGTTATATGCAATATTTCTCTTCAATTTATATTATTTAAAAGACATAAATAAATACATAATATTATAATAAGAAGTAAATTATGTTTATGTATTTTTTTCATTGGCAATTAAAAGTAATGCCAACCAAGATCTAATCAAGACAAAATAAATGTCTTTGAACTCATCATAATAAAATCTATCCCATTGAATATTCTTTTTATACTTTCTAAATATATTTATTCTTAAGAAATTCACATATTGTATTATATAATTTAATTCAAACATAATTTCATGATCAAGAATGTTGCACTCTGATATTCTTAGTATCTTGGAATGCATCATTCTCCTAAAATTTGTCATTTCTTCAATTTATTTTGCATTGAGGGGATTATATTATTACCAAACATAAATTTTATTCTCGTTTGACCTTTAATTCACTATGACTTGATTTTATTGTATTGCTTCAACTTATCATATTTAAGCTTATACATATATATATAGAGTTAATATTAAAATAATAATTTATTATTACTTATTTTTATTTACTTTGATAATTTATAGTAATTATAAATGGTGTTAATCAGGATATAAGGATCATGATTGAACACTTTCTAATGAGCCCTTTCAAATTTAAGATTCATGTATATATTTTTTAGATATTTTATTTTATAAGGTATTTGTATGCTTTAGTTGATATTTTGATTGGTACTTGGGTTAACAATCAAAGATATTATGCTTGAACTTCTTAACCTCATGGAATGCAACTTTCTTGTGATATTTATTTAATTTTTTTAATTTGTTTCTTTAAGTTGGGTTTATTAGTTTGTTACTCAAAATCTTATATCATATGACCTTTGCATTTCCTTTTTTTCTTATTTTAGTTTTAACATAAATTTAAAGAATATTGACATAACATTTTATTATCATTTATGCATCTTTATTGTGACAATTTGTTGTAATTCTAAAAAAGGTCAGAAAGGATGAAGAAAAAATCATTCGTTTTGTCTCGATGAGCTATGTCAAACTAAGTGTTATTTTTATATTTCTTAATTTTTTAAATAGTTTTCTTATTTTTTATTATAGATTTTCCTTCTAACATTGTTTGATTATTGACGATGTTGCAGTGGATCTCCTCGGTATCCCATAATAGAAATGTTTCATATAATTTGTCATTTCTTCATATTTTCACTTTGACTTTGTTATTTCTTTTTGTAACACAAAACCTCATCTAATGTGATCATTATATTATGTTGATTTTGTTTTATTACATGTATCAATTTATCTCATTTTTAGCTTTTATTATTTATTTATTTAACAATAAAAAGAAAATTTATTACTTTTTATTCATATTTATTTTAGTAATTCATATTAATTTAAAATAAGGTCTTATTGAAATGGAATAAATGTCATTAGACTCTTTGGAAGAGCTCAATCTAATAAAATATTTAATTTTATATTTTCAAAGTTTATATTTTCTAGAGCTTAGGCTTGATTTATTAGAAATTTTGACTTTTATCTAGCCAAATGATCAATAATTTTCATTTTATCTTCATGGTGTCCTCGTATGATATCTACCTATATACTTTATTTAATTTCTTAAATACTTTTATTTTGCTTAGTTCTATTACTATGAAACTCTAGTTTTTTAACATTGTGACCATTACATTACTTTGATTTTTATTAAATTATATTACTTCAATATATCTCATTTTATGTTTAATATTTATTTATATAATATTAAAAATAAAATTTCTTATTATTATGCATGTTTATTTTGATAATTTATTGAATTTCTAAAAAGGTTTGATTGTGGTGAAACAAATATCATTAGACCCATCCCTTAAGCTCTGTCAAATTAAGTTTTTCTTTTTTTAATTTTTAGAAATTTTGTTTTCCATGATTTTGGAATACTTTACAAGATATTTTGATTTATATCTAATTTGATGATTTAGAATTTTACATTCAACCACCTTTGTATATTTGAATACTAATTTCTATCACATTTTATCTAGTTTTCTTAAATATTTTTCCTTCATTTTGTTGTATTACTATGTAACTCTAAGTGACCTTATTTTTTAACTTTACAATGCTCTTATTTGACAAAATTATATTGCTTTAATTTATGTTATCTCACCTTTAATGCATATTTACTTAATATTATAATAATAATTTTTTATAATTTAAGCTTATTTACTTTTGTTATCCTTAGTTATTACAAATGTTGTTAGATAGAGATAAAACAAATGACATGAGACTCATTTGAACATGCTCAATTCTATTAAATATTTATTTTATATTTTTCAAAATTTTATTTGATTGTGTTTTTATTTTGTTTATGACAGTTTTTTATACATACCTAATTCCATGATTGATGCTATCGCACTCAATCTCCTTAGTACGTTGGATTATGACTTTGAAGCAAAATTAATCTTATTTTTTAAAATATTTTCCTTTGACTTTTATATAATACTATGTAACTCTAATTCTACACTTATGTTGCCCAAACCTTATTTTTTTTTTGTTATATTACATTGCTTCAACTTGTCTCATTTTAAATTTAATATTTGCTTCCTTAATAATAAAAGAACAATATATTATTTTAAATGCTTATTTCATTAAGTAATTCATAACAATTAGAAATGATGTCTGATCAGGATAAAAAATATCATTTTACTCTTCGATGAGCTCTATCTATTTAAAATTTAATATTTATAAATTTTGAATGCTTAACTTTTTATGGTTTTGTTGACATTAAGAGCAATTTAGATTCATACTTGATTTGTTGATGAAAAAGTTTATAATTGTTCTTCTTAGTTCCTCAAAATGTAACTTTCTCATATAATTTATATCATTTCTTTAATTCTTTTTTTTTATCTGGTTATGCTACTACATATTTCTTAATCTCCTCAAGCATGAACATTTGATTAGTTTGGTTTAGTTATTTTGTCATTCCTCATTTTCTCTCATTTCAATGTTATTATACATTTATTTATTATTAATATAAAAGTTTATTGTTATTTATGCTTATTTAATTTGATAATTTGTAGTAAATATAAATGATTTCCAAAAGAGATGATATAAGTATCATTGTACTCATCTTAAAAGTATATTTATTTATATGTTTATATTTTGTATATTTAATAAGATAGTTTGATTTTTAGTTATTTTTATGATTTAAAATATTATAGTGATTCTACTTAGTGTTTTCAATTCAAACATTTTCATGTAACTCATGTCATTTTTTCAAATATTTCATGTTTATTTGGTTATAGTGCTATTTAACTCTAAGCTCCTCTAGTATAACTTTTATAACAATTTGGTTTTATTCTATTACATGCTTCAACTTTTCACTATTACATAGTTGTATTACTATGTTACTCTTACTCTTCCATTATGTGACCAACACATGTCCTTTCCTGGGTTATATTATATTGATTCAATATATCTAATTTGAACTTTAACATATATTTACTTAACACTTAGTTAACAATTAATTATTAGTTACACTTCTTTTCTTCTATAATTAATAATAATTAAAAATATTGAGTGATCAAGATGAAAACTGTTGTTGGACCCACCTTGATAAGATATATCATTTAAAAATTATATTTTTAATTATTTTTGCAAGGTGCTGGAGTCCTTTGACCTATTTTAGTTCATACCTAATTTTTACATCAAGGAAGCTATAGTTGTTCTTATTAGTATCTTGGAATTCAACTTATAAAATCATTTTCATTTCTTAACCATTTTTACTTTAACTTTCTTTATATTACTAGGTAACTCGAATTCTCTTCTCCTGTCACCCTTACGTTCATTTTATTTGCTTATAATGCATTGCTTCAATTTATGATAACTTAGATTTAAATTACATTTGTTGAAGATTAAAATAATAACTTATTGCCTTTTTGTGCTTTTTATTGAATAATTTTTGTTATTCTAAATTGTTTTTAATGGTTATGCAACACTCTATGGAAATTTTGATTTCTACTTGATTTGATGGTAATGGATGACACTCATTCTCCTTAATTTCTTGGAATGGAGGTTTTTAATGAAATTTATCTAATTTCTTCAGCCATTTTTCTTGATTAGCAACAATTCGTATGTAAATGTCATTCTCTCCCCATGTTGCTCATACCTAAGTTATATTTTGCTACACTACAATACTTAAATCTATCTCATTTTAATATATACATAGTTAATATTAAAATAAAAACTTAATAATTCATGATTATTTACTTTTGTAATTTATAGAAATTCTGAACAAGTTCTGGTCAAAACGAAACAAATGTCATTAGACACATCTCAAAATTCTTTTGAAATTAAATATTTTTTGTATTTTAATGATATTTTATTTTATAAACTTTTTCCATGCATTATGAGAAATTTTGGATCATAAAAACTTTCACAACCAAGGATGTATGTTTTTGGTATCTTAGAATACAATTTCATTACACTTTATTGAATTTTTTCAGGTTTTAAACTTTTTTGGGTTAGACCACAATGTAATGGCAAATCTTCTCTCATGTGACTATTACAACTCTTCGGTTTTCTTATTTTACATTGTTTAAGTTCATCTTATTTTAGTTTAAATATATAGTTACCTAATATTCATATAGCAATGCATCACTATTTATGCTTACTAGCATTGAACTCATCTTAATCAGCTCCACCAAATAAATTTTTTTTAAAAATTTTTAGATATTTTATTTTTAATGGTTTAAATTCCAAATTGTATCTTATTTAATTGTTGAGTTTTCGATAGCTGAACTCTTTAGTATCCTAGAATGTAACTATCATATATAATTTAACTTATTTTTATTAAGTGTTCTCATTAATATGGTTATGATATTATGAAACTTTAATTCTCCACTTGCATGACCTTAACTTTATTAGTTTTGGTTATGTTACATTGCAATAGTTTTTCCCATTTTAGCATTATTATATAGTTTCTTATTACTAAAGTAGTACTTTATTAATATTTTTCTCATTTAATTTTATAATTCATAGTAATTTTGAATGTGATCTAATCAAGATCATCCATATGCCATTGTACTCATCTCAACGAGTTATAACTAATTAATTACGAATTGTTTTTTAAATTACTTTTTTCTATGCTTTGACATACTTCACAAGCTAATTATTTTTATATTAAATTTGATTATCATGAATTCTATGCTCAATTTCTTTGTATTTTGAAATTTAACTATCTCAAATAATTTAACTTATTTCATGTATTCAAATTCTTTCCTTTTCTTTGGCTATATTGCTAAGTTACTCAAATTCTCATCTTTTGTCTCTTACATTGCGATGATTGGGTGGTGTTATATTGCTTCAATTTATCCCATTCTAGTTTTAATATATACACTTATATAATATTATATTAATAATTATTTAAGCATATTTATATTGCTATTTTGTTGTTATTCCGAATGAAGCTATTTGAGACAAAACGAGTGTCGTTGGACAATTCTCAATAAGTTTTATGTAATACATTATTCATTTTTATATATTAAAATATTTTAATTGTTAAGGTTTTTGGATTGTTTACAAATTATTATGATATGTACCTAATTAGACATTTAAGAAAATCACAATCATTTTCCCTTAGCAACTTTGAATGCAACTATCACGTAAAGTTTATTTCATTTTTTAAAACTTTTTACATTGAATTGGTTATCTCGACATATAACTCTAATTCTCTTCTCATTTGACACTTACCTCACTTTTATTTTGTTTTATTACATAAATTAAAATTATTTAATTTATAATTTAATAAACATTTACAAAATAATAAAATAATATTCCAATATTATTTATACATTTACATTGGGAATTTGTAGTAATTATAAATGAGTTAAAATGCAGAAGAATCAAATGTCATTGCACAAACCATAGTGCACATTATCCTATTAAATATTAATTTTATAAATTTAAATACTTTATTTACTAATAATTTTGCATGGTTTATGAGATATTCTGATTCTTATTAGATTTTATGTTTGAGAATGATATCTTGATCACTTTAGCATCTTGTAATGCAACTTTTCCATAGTGTTTATCTTATTTTTTCAAATATATTACTTCAATTTTGTTATATTATTGTGTACCTCTAATTCTCCTATCTTGTACCCCTTACATAATTTTCATTTCGTTATATTATAAGTTGTCAATTTAACACCTTTTTGCTTTAACAAAGAATTACTTGATTTTAAAATAATAGATAGTATTATTTGGGCTTATTTACTTCAATAAATCAAAGAAAATCCAAATGAAATATAATAACAATGATTTTCATGTCATTCGACACATCTTCATCATCGATATCCAATTAAATATTTATTTTTATAATTTAAATATTTTTTATGATTTTTGAAATTCTTTATGAAAGGTTTTTATTCTTTCGTCGTTTAGTAATCTATGATGTCACACTTGATATCCTTTGAATCTTCAAAAGAAAGTCTAAATCAACTCTTGTGCAAACTTTATATTGCTATGATTTTATTATATTACTTTTTTACATCAATTGATCTAATTTTAGTTTTAATATAAATTTTCTTAACATCAAAATAGTAAGTTATTGTCCCATTTGCATATTTACTTTGATAATTTAAAGTAAATCTTGATAAGATCCAATCAAGTTGGAACAAACACCATTGGGCTCATAACAAGTTCAAATTATTTAAATATTTATTTTTACTTTTTTTTTGAAATATTTTATTTTCTAATGTTTTTGCATACTTTAAAATAATGTTATGCTCAATCTCCTTAGTGTCATGGAATACAACTTTCTTATACAATTTATCTCATTTCTTTAATATTTTTACTTTGATTAGGTACTATTAGTTTGTAGCTCTACATCTTCTATGATGTGGCCTTTATAGGTCTTTTGTTTGGATACTTTAAATAGCTTCAAATTATTCTTTTTAATCCTTAATATTTTTTACTTACTTTAAAAATCATAATTTATTATTATTTATAAATATTTTCATTAATAACTTGGAATATTTGAATATTTATATTTGTAATTTTAAATAATTTATTTTCTATTATTCAGCATATTTTACGAGATATTTCAATATGTATCACATATAATGATAAATTGCGACACAAGTTCTTCTTAGGAACTTGGATAGCGACATTCTCCTATAAATTATCTCATTAATTCAAAGTTTTAATTTTGATTTGGTTAGACTACTATATTACTCTAAATTTACACTCATGTGATCTTTATATGTCTATGATTTCATTATATTAAATTATTTAATTTTTAACAATTTCGTTTTAATATTTATTTACTTAATATTAAAGAAGAAATTTATTATTATTTATGCTTATTTACATTGGTATTTCAAAGTAATTCCAAACAAGGTCAGATCAAGAGAAACAAACATCATTGGAATCATCATGATTAGTTCTATCAACTTAAATATTACTTTTTCTATATTTTTTTAGAATTTTATTTTCCTAAGTTATTACATGATTTATTTGTTATTTTGATTTGTTCCTTATTTTGATAATTGTCGATGATTCCATTGATCTCCTTTGTAGCTTGGAATGCAATGTTTTCCAAAATTATGTCTCATTTCATCAACTTTTTTTTGCCTTGATTTTGTTTTATCACTATTAAATTCTTGCTCTCCACTCATATGACCTTTATGTTGCTTTGATTTGGATAAATTAAATGACTTGAATTTATCTTCTTTCAACTTTTATATTTATTTACTTAATATTAAAATAGCAATTAAATATTATTTATTATTATTTAGCATTGTAATTTGTTGTTTCTCCAAACATTATCTAATAGAACAAAAATAAACATCATTGGATTGAAATTTTAATTTGCTTCAAATTTCTATTGCTTTACCTTGATTTATTTGTCATATTTATTTATACCTTATTTAAGAATCAATAATTTTTTACTGAATCTTTATAGTTTCTTGGAATGTTACCTTCATCTGTAATGTATCTCATTTTTTAAATGTTTTTGTTTTGTTTTTACTACTATGAAACTATTATTATTTAGTACTATGAAAAATACATTTCTTTTATTTATTTATATTATATTTCTTTAATTTATTTTATTTTATATTAAATATATATTTATGTAATATTTCAAAGAAAAATTATTATTATTTATGATTATTTGTTTGTGGAATTAATAAAATATCTAAACAAGGTTTGATGGATGCAAACAAAATGTTGTTGGACCCATTTCGACCAACTGAATGAAAATAAACTTTTTATTTTTCTATTTTAAATATTTGGTTTACTAAAATTTTTTAATATTTTATTCAAGATTTTTCTTTGTACCTTTATTTAACGAACAAAGATGTTTTCCTCGATCTGTTTGTATCTTGGAATGAAACATTAACATAAAATTTATCTCATTTTCTCAAATATTTCCCTATGATTAGGTTATATTATTATATAACTCTAATTCTTCTCCCACATGGCCTATATATCCCTTTTTTTCTTATTTTATAATTTTTTAATTGATCTCATCTTAGTTTTAAGTAATGTTTACCTAAATTTAAATAATAAATTGATATTCTTTATGCTCATTTAATTTGATAATTTATAATAATTTCAAACGAGAATTAACCAGGATAAAATAAATATCATTGGACTCATCTTGTTGAGCTCTATATAATTATATATTAATATTTATATTTTTAATTTTTTTTAAATTATTTAATAGCTTGACAAAAACTTTTATTCTTGCCAAATTTTGTGATATAAGATGAAATAATTGATCTACTTATATCTTGGACAAAAACTTTTTCAAATAGTTTATGTTATTTTTTCAACTTTTGAACTTTTATTTTGTATATTATTACGTAACACTAAATATACTCTCATGTGATGTTTCATATTGCCTTGATTTTGATAGATTACATCACTTAGCCTTACCTTATTTTACCCTTAATAAAAACTCACCTAATTTTAAATTTGTAATTTAAGTTTATTTAAGCTCATTATCTCTTTATAACTCTTCATAACTCCAAATAAGGTCACGTAGAGATGATACTACTGCCATTAGACTTTCTCGAGTACCTTTGTCCAATTACTCATTGATACTCTTTCCCATTTTTAAAATATTATATTTTCTAAGTTTTTAGCATACTTCTATCGAACTTAACAACATAAGTATCACTTTTTTGTAGTATTGAGTTTCAAAATTAATAAAGTAACTTTTTTCACACTACTGACTAATACTAATTAAAGAAAATTTTTATCGGTCAACTAAGAAAACTTTTCAAAGTGTAAAATTAGGCATACCTATATTAACAATTCTAATTATCTTCTTCATAGATTTATCTCCTAATGTCACTCATCAATTTGTTCCACATTCTATTGCTACAAACATTGATCAGTCTCTAGTCCTATGCCTTCAACATCCATTATCCAACACCCAAGAGCTAGATTTTGATTTTTTTTCCTTTTTGTATAACAACATAAATTATAAAATTGTAAAGTAACAATCATAAAATATAACTTTTGTTTACTTAATTTGCATATTTTCTTTAATAGAAAATGTCTACGCATATTGTTTCTAACCTCAAAAAGTTTCCATTACAACATATCTCCAAACCATGATTATGGAGACATCTTAAATTAATTTTTCTTCTTTCTAACCTTAAGAACCCAAGCAAGCCTCAATTGAGCTTTAATATTCATTAAAGGTTCGTTCATAATATCATTTTTTATTACCAATTTGAAACAAAATTTTTAACTTGAAATGTTTTCAAGTATTCAATAAAAGACATTCTTTTTGTTTGGTAAAATGAACACCATGTGAAGCAATCAAAAATTTTTCATGTTCAAGAAATTGATTTTTTTTAAACGAGTAAGTCCCACTTTCAAGGAAGTGTTTTTAATGATTATGGAATTTTATTCATCACAAATTTGATGCATTTCCATTTTTTTCTCTTCTTCTTTCATGAAAAAATCTAGAAAATTAATTTTTTCTTAGTAAAAAGTTTTCTATTTTTTATGTGCACATTTTCAAGAAGTTAAGCCACTAACGAATTTCATGTGACTATTTTTAAGAACATCATGAGAGAAAGCGCTTACCTCATTCACTTTTGCACTAGATGTGCTTGAATCATCATTTTCTAGGTAGCACTACATCCCTTCAACCTCACTATTCAAAGTTGTGGAATCAGAGTCTTTCAAAACACTGTACATAGCTTGAATGAATTTCTTCTTCTTCATTCTCTTTTCTTCTCATCTTTCATTTCCATCTCATTGTGTTATTGGCAATTTGATTTAATATGACTACTTTGGCCACAATCATAACATCTCGAAGCCTTCATCTTTTCCCTTTTTTCCTTCTTTTCGAAATTTTGCTTTACAAAAACTTTTTTTCAAATTTTTTGCTAAACCTTTAACATGAAAATTTATCTCTTTCTCAAAATGCACAAAAGAGATCAATCCCAGATCTTAATCTTTGTTGCTTGCTTTAAAACCAAAAGGTTCCTTTTTCTTTGTCAATTCTTTGGCTTACAACTCGAAGCCTCCTCTTTAACACTTCTATTCCTCTTAAATTTTGTACTAATAATTCTCCATGTACCACACCAAACATGAGCTTATTTATGTCTTTGGCAACCTTTACTATTGTGGTAAGAGGATCACACTGTTTGAGTAGACTCCTTAGCACTTTTCTTTCAAGATCTACATTAGAAAGAGCTTTTTTAGGATTTGCTAATCCATTAGTAATACTAGTAAATCACATAAACATCTTTATAGTTTCTCCTGAATCCATTCTAAATAGCTCATAATCATATGCAACGAGATTTGTTTTAGTTTCTTTTACTTGCGAAGTGCCTTAATAACAAACTTGTAATTTTTTTGTGAACTTCTGTGTTGTATGCAAATTCTTAAATCAATAAAATACATTTAAAGATATGTCATAACAAAGGTAGTTGAGTGCACTTGAATTGAGTTGTGCTATTCTCCTTCGATCACTACTAAGTTAACTAAAAGACTTGATTTTATTTGTGCGTGAATGTCAAGGTAAATCACATGGTTTATTAAATATTTACCAAAATTCTAAATAATTTAATTGAATAAAAATTCTATAGTTTTTTGTTCCAATATAAAAAAAATTCATGCTTATATAATGGAGGATAGATTGAAGAATATCCTTCATCAAGTGTCGCACAAATGTCAATCATGGATGAAGAGATATTGAAAACTTTAGAAGCAAACTAACAAACATGTATTTCTAAATCCATTGAAAAAAATGATAATAGAGAAATTTAAATCAGTGTGAAACCAAAATGATAATTAAGAAAACAAAAACAAAACAATTAAAAAACACATGATGGATCACCCAAGTGAGTTGACTCACTTTATGTAGGTAATCCACTCTAATAACAATTGAAGCGAAAACTAATGTACGAAACTCATAAGTGGAATTTGAATTATGGTCTTAATTGCATTTTTTATTATTTTTTGAATGAATTTATTTCTTGAAAATAATTTTATATTTGAAAAAAAATTGATTATATATATATATACACTATTATTATAATAAAAAGCCCTAAAGATAAAAATTAAATTGAGATACTAAAATATTTAGGTCATTTATTTCAAGTTAGAACCTACATGCACCCCCAACTAAGGTCAAGAAAAAGCACCACCAGCAAATGGTTACAACTTGAGGTTTTTCTATACTATTCATCTGCAATCTATTACCTTTTAAGGGTTCAACTAAAACATAAGCTTTTGTGAGCTTAACCCCAATAAGGTTTTTACTAGATCAAACCAATCTCGTGTTTTCACAAATGTCAGGCCGCCCAACCCAAGAGAAACAAATACAGCAAGATAGAAAATTTTTGATAAATTTGTACAACTTCTTATACTGGCTAATTAATGGAAATAGGCACAATGACACTAAATTCAAGAAGATAAATAAGAATCTGAAATGCAAGCCTTAGCTAGAAAACTTTGACTATTTATGAAGGGGATGTTTTGGATGTTGCTAGTAGAATTTACACTAGTAAAATATGGTGCAGTGCTTCTTTGTGATCTCAAAAATTAATTTACATTTATTCGTTATTCCATTTTATAATGGTAAGGCATTTATAGAAACAATTATGATTATCACAATTAGAAAGTGTAGAAAATAGTTTAAAAGGTATAACCAAACTACATACAAAACTTGTCAAAATAATGCTTTGAAATAACCAACACAATGGCTAAAATAATTAACCATTATGTAGGGTGAGCTTGGGTAGTTTGATATGATCAAATGCAATATAGAATTTCATATCTAATGCTTTATAAGTGGATGAGTTATGGATGATTCAATCATTTAAGATTTGATCTTAGCAATCCAATCATGTTGGATGTGACCTTAATCATTTTATTTAATAATGGTAAAATTAGGATTAGATCTAGAACATAGTATTCAAATAGGAAAGATTTGGGCCATCAGATTAAAGATAGATTATGTCAAATGGAAGAAATAAAAATGGCCATCTGATGAAGTTAGACAACAACACAATCATCTGATCGATTAATAAGATCATTGCCTATACATAGAAACGATCTCCACCATGTAATTGTGAATATGCTGGAAGGATGTCCTGAGTGCTTTTAGTTCTAGATGCAGCTAGAGACAAATGATTTAGTCCTACATTGTAAGAAAAGGCAACAATTTTCCTTTCATAATTATTTTAAATGAACTATTATGTAGAGTCAAAATCGGGTTTGCTACCCTCTTGTGCACTAGGGAAGTCATCTGTTGGGCATACACATAACATACAAGATTGTATGGATCGATCAACACTTAATAAGCTCGAGTCCTTCCTAGCTCAATCAAATGACTTACCTCATTAGGTTTACGATTCGCTTTTAGCTTGAACTGGCTCGACCCATTTCTCTTGACCTAAGGATTATGAGTGCTTGCTCGATCGAGCTTTCCTAGTTTTAGGGCTTTGCACTTTAGCACAAGTTGAGATGTGGTAAAAAAGATTTTATTCTGATTATTGAAAATTTGGCATAATCATTTTTTTATTTAATCAAGGTTTGGAAAAAAAACTACGAGGGAATTTGACAAGGATATAATTTAATTAAGAAAATGCTTACGAATTAAAAAATGGAATTCTATTCATTTGCTAAATCAATGTGATAAGTTAACAATTTGATACTTGAATATGATTTTAGATTTATGGGAAGAGAGAATGCCTTTAAAATAAACAAGTTAACATTTTATTAAAAAACTTATTAAAGCTTGCTGTACATGTGTTCAATCCATGGACATGCTAAAGATTTCAAGATTCTTTAAAGACCACCAATTCACCATCTTCTAAGTGCATAGCTTGCTCATAAAAAACTACACCCGATCCACACTAATCAAACCCATTAGAATAACGTACTAACTATTTAAGGGTCAACTCATCAAACAATAGTGTGACTCAACAATAACCACAGACAAGGTCCAATCGAGAGGAAACAAATGTTGTTGGTCATGTCATGACGAGCTTTCTCGCATAAGATAATTATTTCGATATTTTTAAATATTTAATCTTCTTGAGTTTTGGCAAGCTTTAGGGAACATTTTTATTACACCTAATTTACTAATTGATGATGTTACACTCAAACCTTCTTAGTATCTTGAAGTGCACCTTTCTGAAACAATTGATGTAATTTCTTTAATTTTGTCTTTTGATTTTATTATATTATTGTGAAATTATAATTTTGTACATGTGTGCCCTTTACAACCAATTCATTTGATTACATTGTATTCCTTAAATTTATCTTTTTCAACATTAAGATTGATTTACATAATTGAAAAATAATAATTTGTATTATTCATGCTTATTTATTTTATAATTCATTGTAATTACAAAAGTGTTTTGTTTGAGACAAAAAAGTCATCATTCTACTCAACTCATTGAGCTCTATCATACTAAATATTTGTTTTTCTTAATTTTTAAATATTACTTTTCGATTGTCTTAATATGATTTTTGAGAGATTTTTATTCATACCTAGTTTGATGATGAAGTATGTTCCACTTGATCAACTAAGAATCTTGGAATTTAACTTTCTCATTAACTTTAACTCATTTTTCACATTTTTTTCATATTCATTTAGTTATGTTGTTGTGCAACTCTAAATCTCCTCTCTCATGTCTTTTAAATAACTTTGATTAGTTCATATTATATACGACACATTTTAAGCTTTAATATATATTTTTTAAATTTTGAAATAATAACTTATTATTATTTATTCTTATTTAACTTATTTTTTGTGAGTAATTCTACATGAGATCCAATTGAGATAAAATAAATTTTGTTAGAGTCGACTCTAACAAAAGAAATATTCAATTTTATATTGATTAATATTTACTTTTCCTAATTTTATCATAATTTAAAAGTAATTTTAATTCATATGTGATTTGATGATTATGGATGTTATAATTGATCTTTTTCCTTAATTTAGTATTATTCCAATGCATGATCAAATCTTTTATCATGTCACCTTTGTTTCAATTTTATTTAGTTATATTACATTTCATCAAATTATCTAACTTTTTTAATAAAGGTTTACATAAAATAAAAATAATAAACTATTAATTTTTATGTCCACTTTTTTTCGTTAATTTTTTGTAACTCTAAATGAGGTCTGATCAAGATGAAACAAGATTTGTTGGACTCGACCAATATGCTCTATCTAACTTTATATTATATTTTTATTCTTGTTTCGGTAATTCATAGTTTTTGTTAATGTGTTATGATGGAGATAAAATTTCTTTAGACTAACCAAAGATGAGGACTATCTAATACAATATTCATTGAACCAAACTTAATGATTAATGATGTTGTATTTCATCTTCTTATAATCTTGGAATGCAATTTCTCATATAATTGATCTCATTTTTTAAAATTTCTTGCTTTTATTTGGTCATAATACATTGTAACTCTAAATCCATTCCATTGTCTTTCATATATTACTTTGATTTTGTTATATTAGGTTTCTTCAATTCATTTCATTTTAGCTTTAATACGTATATTTACTTAATTATAAAATAATAATTTATTATTATTTATTCAAAATTTCTTTAATAAGTCACACTAATTCTAAATAAGATCTAATTGAGACAAAACAACTAATGGAGTCATCACTATGAGCATTATCCAATTAAATATAATTTTTTTGTAGTTCGAAGTATTTTATTTCATAGCTTTTTTACACACTTTATGATATATTTTTGTTCATGCCAAATATAGTAATCAAGGATTTTACAATTGATGCCCTTAGTATCTTGAAATACAATTTTCCTATATAATTTATCATGTTTCATTAAATTTTTTGCTTTAATATGGTTAGATAAATATGTCACTCTATATGTCCTATCATGTGACCATACAATGCTTCTAATTACATACATCACATTGCTTTAATTTATCTAATTATATTTTTGATATATATTAAGTTAATATTGAAATAATAATCTATCGTTATTTAAGTTTATTTTGTATTTTTTTCCATTGTATTTTCAACAAAGTTTAATTCATTCAAGAGAAACAAATGTTTTTTGACTAAAATAAATGAGCTCTATCAAATTAAATATTTATTTTTATATTTTAAGATGTTTTATAGTACTTAGACAATTTTATAGAACCTTTTGATCCGTAAAATAATTTAATATTGATGCCTTATGCTTAAAGTACATGATATTTTTTAATGCAACATTCCCTCAAATTTCACCTCATTTTTTTAAAGTTTTTTTTTCAATAATTTGCTTACATTACTACGTAGCTCTAAATTGCCACTTATGTGGCCATTTTATTACTTTGACTTGGAAAAATTATATTACTTAATATATACTTCTTCAATTTAAAGAAATAATTTATTAATATTTATAACTATTTAATTTGGTAATTGAAAATGATTCTGAATGAGGTGTTATCGAGACAAAAAAAGATTTCGTAGGATTTGTCTAATCGAGATCATGCTGATTAAATATGCATTTTCACATTTTCAAATATTTTCTTTTCTAAAGTTTTTGCTCACTATATTTTACATTTCTAGTTTTACATGATTTAACTATTAAGGATATTTCCTTAAATCTTCTTAGTGTGTTGGAATGATAGTTTATGCTACTTGTCTACAGGTTTTGCATTAATTTGGCTATATTACATTATTTCAATTTGTCATTTCTCCATTAATATATATATTTACATAATATTAACATAAAATTTTAATTTTTATTTATGATTATATATTTTCCTAATTTCTAGTAATTTCAAATGAGGTTTGATCAAGATAAACAAATGTCATTACAATTGTCTCAACGAGCTTTAACAAAATTCAATACATTTTATTATTATGAAACTCAAACTTCCTTCACATGCGAACATTCCTTTGTTGTAATTTACTTATATTACTTTGTTTCATTCTATCTAATCTAATTTTGATATATATATTTACTTAATACAAAGAAATATAATTAATTATTATTATGCTTATTTACCTTTTTAGATCAAAGTTACCAAAACATGGTCCAATCAAGACAAAACAAATGTTGTTAAACTCAACTCAATGAGCTCTATCAAATTAAATATTCTTTCTTGTACATTTGTAAATATTTTATTTCTTAAGAATTTGTCATTCTTTAGAAGATTTTCGACCTATACTTGAACTGACAAGTAAGAAAGTTATACTCAAACCCCTTTGTTTTTGGAATGCATCTTTCCCTAACTATTTAACATATTTTGTTAATTTTTCCCTTCAATCGGTTGTATTACAACGTAACAATAAATCTCATTTCATTTGACCTCTATGTGCCCCTCATTTTGTTCCAATATAGAACTTTAATTTATTTTGTTTCAAGTTTTAAAACATATTTATCTATTTATGTTAAAACAATAATTTTTTTTGCTTTTTAGTTTTTTAAATTCATAAAAATTCCAAAAGAGATCCAAATAAAATGAATGAAAAACTATTTGACTTATCTTAATGAGCTCTATCTAATTAAACATTAGCTTTTTACATTTTTAAATATTGTTTTAGAAATTTCTCGTTAAACATTACGAGATGTTTTAATTCTTACTAGAGTTAATGATCAAGAATATCACAACATTTCTTTTTAGTATCTTAAAATGCAACTTTCACAAGCAATGTGACTTATCTTTTCAAATACTGTTCTTTAGTTTTGTCGTGTTGTAGTGAAACTTCAACTTGCATGTATTGTGACCTTTAAATTGCATTGATTTTGTTACATTACTTTGCTTTAGTTTAACTAATTTCATATTTAATATATTTTTATATAATATTAAAAAAGAAATTTAGTATTTTTTTCTTATTTGTTTTGGTAATTTCGAAAAATTTCAAAAGCGGAACAATTTAAATGAACTAGATGTCGTGCGACTCCCTAGACGAGATCTACTTAATAAAATAATCATTTTGAAAATTTTAAACATTTTTTCGAGACTTTTGGGATGTTTTATGATGCATTTCGATTCATACTACAAATGATAACTGATAACATTGCATTGGATCACCATAGAATCTTAAAATGCAACTTTCTTACACAATCAATCTTATTCTTTTATGTTTATGCTTTGATTTGGCCATATTGCTATGTAACTCTTAAACTCCTATTATTTCAACTTTAAGTTATTTAATTAATATCAAATTAATAATTTAATATTTTTTAACTTATTTACTCTAGTAATTTAAAGTAATTCAAAATGAGGTTCAACTGAGATAAAACAAAATGTTTTTAGAGTTGTCTCGATGAGCTCTATCAAAATAAATTTTTATTTTTTAAGAATGTTATTTCCTTATAAGTTTTTCATGTTTTATTGTAGTTTGATTCAAGAATGATCTTATGATCAAGGATGTTACACTTGATCTCCTTAGTAAATTGGAATATAATTTTCTTATAAATTTTATCTTATTTGTTGAAATTTTAATTTTTGTTTAGTTCTACTAAAGTGAATTTATTGATCTTCTCTTATCTGATGATATTTCACTTTTATTTGTACAGATTGCATTACTTAAATTTATTTCATTTTAGACTTAGTATATATCTACTTATTATTTAAAAAATTATTATTATGATTTGCAAATTTGTCATATTATCTAGCAATAATGCCAACTATTGTTTGATGAAGATGAAACAAATATCGTGGGAGTCGACTCAATGCTGATCATATATTTAATATTCATTTTTACATTTGTAAATATTTTATTTTAATTTCATTACATTATATTTTTAAATTTTTATAAAATAATTTGTAGTAATTAGGTTACCTTTTTAAATAATATTTATTTTGTAGCAATTTCATTTTATGATCGAGGGTATAACACTAGATCTTCTTAGTATTTTGGAATGCAACTCTTTTGCAAAATTTATCTCATTTTCCCACAAACTTTTCAAGAAAACTGTAATTTTTCTTTAATGTGACGATTACATCACTTTGATTTTGTTATATTACATTGCTTCAATTTATCCTATTTAAGCAATAGTTTGTATCAAGTTAATATTAACAAAATTATTTATTCTTACTTTAGATTATTTAAATTTTTAATTTATATTAACCAAAAATGACATCCAATTAAGGAATAAGAAATGCCATTGCACTCATGTCACAGGTTCTAGTCATAGGTTCTATTCAAACAACTATTGATTTTAATTTTTTAAAACATTTTATTTCTTATGATTTTATAAGATTTTAGATTCATTGTGATTCATATTTTATTTGATGATCAATGATAATACACTCAATTCCCTCAGTATCATGGAATGTTGCTTTTTAACACAATTTATCTTATTTCATAGAAATTTGATTTTGTTATTTTCTGACAAAACTCTGATTGGAAACTCATGTAACCTTTAATTTGTATTGACTTGGATGTATTGCACTGCTTAAATTTAAATAATTTTAGCTTTAGAATGCATTTGCAAAATATTAAAATACTAATTTTTTGTTATTTAAGATTATTTACTTTGGAAGTTTGTTTCAATAATAAATTAATTCTATTAAAAATTAATCAAATATCATTAAACTCATCTCAACAAGCTCTATTCAATTTGACATTCATTTATATTTTTAAATTTTTAATTTTTTCTTAGTTTAATAAAAATGGTGATTCACACATTATTTAACAATTGAATATGTTACACATAATCTCTTAAGAAATACAGAATGCAACTTTCCTATGAATCTTCTCTATTTTTACTTTCATTTAATTTGATTACTCTATAACTCTGAATCTCTTATATTGAGGCCTTTATATTACATAGGTTTTGCTATATTACATAGTTTTAATTTACCATTTTTTAGATTTAATATATATTTAACCTGTATTAAAAAAAAATTATTATTTACTTTATATATAATTTTGTAATTGATAGTAATTTTGAATAAGGTTAGATCAAGAGGAAACAAACATCATTTACCACATCTAAAATTGCTATATTCAATTAAATATTATTTTATAAAATATTTTTTTAGTAATTTCAGCATGCTTTAGAAGACATTTTTGTTTCTATGTAATTTAATAATCAAGAGTTTTACATGTGGCGCAATAGTGTTTTAGAAAGAAAGTTCCACATGTAATTTATCTCATTCTTTCAAAATTTTTCTTTGACTTAGTTATATTACTACGTAACTCTAAATCTTCTCTCGTGTAATATTTACTTTCCATTGAGTTGATTATATTATATTATATTAATTTATATAACTTATGTATTAATACAATTTTCTTTGTAATAAAATAATAATTTATTTTTTATTTATGCTTATTTACTTTTGTAACTCATTGTAACCATTGATCACATCCAACCTATACAAAGGAAATCTAACTTACTTCATCTTTTAGAGCCTATCTAATTAAAAATTCCTTTTTTATATTTTTGAGAACTTTAGTTTTTAGAGTTTTCATGCTCTTTAAGAAAAATGTTTACTTTAGCTAATTTAATAATAAACAATCCACACTTGGTCCCCTTAATGTCTTTTAATGCAACTTCACATACACTTTATCTCATTTCTTCAAACTTTTCACATTATTTTTCTTTTATTACTATGTAACTTAGAATCTCAACTTGTGTGATCTCTATGTTTCCCTAATTTTGTTATATTACATTACTTCAATTCATCTTATTTTTTGTTTAACATTTATCCACATAGTAAAAAAAAGTTCTATGTTAATTAATACTAACCCCAAATAAGGTGTGATTGAGAGAGAACAAATGTCATTAGACTCATCTCAACAAGCTCAATCTAATTAAATATTCATGTTCATATTTTAAATATTTAATTTTTGTCAATCTTTGCATGGTTTTGGAGGCATATTTATTTGACATTAATTTAATGATCGATGATGTTATACTTGATCACTTTAGTATCTTAGAATGCAACTTTCTGATACAAAGTATCTAAAATCTTTGAATTTTTTATTTTATTCGATAATGTCACTATGAAACTAATTATCCAACTTTGTAAGCTTTATATTTCTTTCATTTGGGTATATTATATTACTACAATTTAAGTTATTTTAATTTTTAATATATATTTATATATTATGAAAATAATCATTTTTTACTACTTGTATTGTAATAATTGAAAATGAGCTCTAATAAAGATGAAAAAAAATATTTTAAATTCATTTTTCCATTTTTAATTATTTTTTCTCTGATTTCAACATGCTTTATGATTTATTTTGAATAGTTCTTGATTTAATAATCGAGTACGCCACATATGACAAGCCACACTTTCTCTTTAGATTTAGTAAAGAAATTTTTCCATAATTTATTTAATTGCTTGAAATTTTTTCTTTCATTCAGTCAAATCAAACAAAAGAAATAAAAATTTATTTGCGTTATTTTAAATATTTTTTTATTTTTTTTCGCTCGCTTTATGGAATGAAACTTCTCCAGACAATGGAGACAATTATTTATAGTTTTTATTATATCAAGATGTTACTATGGATCTATAAATATTCTCTTGTGTGACATTTTCATCACCTAGATATTGTTGTATTATATTTCCTTAAATTAAATTATTTTAGATTCAATATATATTTACTTAAGAAATTAAAAAATTATTATTTTTATTTGTGCTTATTTACTTCTAAAATTTGTTCAATTCTAAGGTCTAATTATGGTGAAATAAAAATTATTATATTCCTCTTGATTTCCTTTATCGAATGAAATACTCATTTATATATTTTTAAACATTTTATTTTCTGTGGTTTATGCAAGCTTAATGAAAATTTTGATTTATTTAATTTAAGATATTATATTTAATCTATTTTGTATCTTGCAATGCAACTTTAAAGTGTAATTTAACGCTTTTTTTCAAATTTTTCTCTTTGATGTTCTTATCTTACTATAGAACACTAACTATCCTTTTGTTTGATCTATACATTGATTTGATTTGTATATATTATATTATTTTAATTTTTCTTATTTAGGCATAAATATTTATCTTTTTATTATTAAAAATTAATTTATTATTACCTATTTAACTTTGTAGAGCATAATAATTCTAGAAGAGTTTTGATTAACATAAAAAACGACATTGGACTCACCTTGACAAGCACTACTCAACTAAATAACCTATTAGAAAATTTCATATATTTAATTTTTTATGACTTCAATATTCTTTTTGACATTTTCGCTCTTACCTGATTTAAAAATAAAGAATAGCACACTCCAACTCCTTTTATTTTAGAATATAATATTCTTATATAATTTATCCTATTTCTTCAAAATTTTTAATTTTTATTTGGTAATATTTGTATTATCACTAAATCTCTTCTTCTATGACTTTTATATTGCATTGATTTTGTTATACTATATTACATTTGATTATATGTTATTACTTTTTGTACTTTTTTACTTTGATAATTTGCAGTTATTTTAAATGAGGTTTGATCAATAGAAAAGAAATGTGGTTAAACTTGTATTAATGAGCTCTATCAAATCAAAGATTTACTCACAAATTTTTGAATATTTTGTCTTCTATTTTTTGTTAGGCTTTATAAGAAGTTTTGATTTGTACCTTATTACATGATCAAGGATGCAACACTTAACCTCTTTAATATCTTGGAAAACAATATTCTTGTATAATTTACATCAATTTTTTAAAAGTTTAACTTTTATTATGTTTTATTACTATGTTACTCTAAATCTTCAATAGTGCAACCTTTCTAGTTCCTTTATTTTTTTTATATTATATTTCTTTTTTTATAAATCCTAAACTTGAGTAAATATATTTACATAATGTTAAAATAATAATTTCTGATTAATTTCACCCATCTAATATAGTACTTCATAATAATTCCAAACAAGGTCCAATAAGGAAAAAAACAAATATTGTTCAACTAATCTTAACAAGCTCTATCAAATTAAGAATTCATTTTTAAATTATTTATATATTTTATTTTTTTGTGTTCTGGCATGTTTTGTGAGACATTTGATTTCTACCTGATTTGATAACTTAAGATTTTACAATCTATATTTTTTGTATCTTTGAATGCAATTTTCCCATATAAATTTTCCTATTTATTCAATTTTTTCCATTAATTTTATTGTATTACTTTAATACTCTTATTCTACTCTTGTAATATTTATATTATTTTTATTTGGTTATATTACATTATTACGACTTACCTCACTAATTCTTTTATATATATAATGTATATATTGAATATTAAAATGGTAATTTGTCAGCATTTATGACTATGTTTTGGGTAAATCACAGTAATTCAAAATGAGATCCAATCGACACAAAACGAGTCTCATTGGACTCACCTAAGTCAGCTTTATCAAATTAAATGTTAATTTCTATACCTTTTAAATACTTTATTTCTTATTATTTTCTAACATTTAACTAAATATTTTCATTTATATCTCTTTTAATGATAGAGGATTTTAAATTTGATCTCCTTAATAACTTGGAGTGTAAATTTCCTAAACAATTTCTCATTTCTTCAATATTTTTATTTTGATTTCGTTATATAACTATGAAACTCTAATTCTGCACTCAAGTGATCTTTACATTACATTGATTTTGTTATATTATAATGTTTCAAAGTTTCTTATTTGAGCTTTAACCAATATTTTATTAGTAATAAAAAATACTTTGTTATTAGTTATGCCTTTTTTTTCATTATTTGCAGTAATTCCATTGGAGTTTTGAATGAGACAAAAAAAAAAGTCATTGTAGTCAACACAATACAGTCTATCTAACAAAATATTTAATTATATTATCTTAAATATTTTATCTTTTTATGATTTTTGCATGCTCTAAAGAGATTTTGATTCATTCCAAATTTGATGAAAAAGGATGCCAAACTCAATCACCATAGCATCAAGAAATGTAGCTTTCTCATTGAATTTGTCTTATTTAATGAACTTTTTTTGCTTTCATCTAGTTATAATATTATAGCACCTAAAATCTTTTCTTTTGTGACTTTGAAATCTCTTTGATTTGCTAATTTGACTACTATTGTTTATTTGATTCTACCTTTAATACTTTTTCTCTTCATTTTATAGTAATTATTTTTTGTTATTTATTGTTATTTACTTTTGTAATTCATAGTAATTCAAAACGAAGTTTAAGCAATGTGAAAGAAATATCATTAAACTCATCTTAAGATAAAATATTCAACTAATTACACACTCACACACACACACAGATATATATATATATATATATATATATATATATATATATATATATATATATACATATATATATATATTTAAAATTAATTTTCTTTTGGCATACTTTACCAGAGAAGAAATAATTGCTCATTTGATGATAATGGATGTCAAACTTGATATTATTAGTGTCTTGTGACGCGACTTCCCTATAACATTCAACTAGATTTTTCAAATTGTTTGCTTTGATTTTATTAAATTACTATGAAATATTTATTCGCCTCCCTCGAGAGCTTTGCATTCCTTTGATTCGATTATATTAATATTTTGCTTTTTTAAAAGGCATTTCGAATTGAACGCGATTTAGTGATTGAGGGTGTTTCACCCAACTAATTTAGTTCTTTGGATGCAATGTTCCTACAAAATTAAATATATTTTCCAAAATTCTTTTGTTTGACTTTTTTAATATTACTATCTAGCTCTTTATCTTCTCCTATGTGACCTTTATATCACTTTTATTTTGTCATATTAGATATCTCTAATTTAACTCAACTGAGTTTTAATATATATTTATCCAATATTGAAATAATAATTTTTTATGTAGATTTACATCCATAATTTATGGTATTTCAAAATGTGGTTTGATCGACATTAAATAATTTCATTAGACATCCCTAGCTAAGCTCTATGCAATCAAATCTTTATCTTTATATTTCTTAATTATTTTTTCACTTTCGGCACGATGTATTAGAGATTTCAATTTGTAACAAATTTGATCGTTATGAATGTTACACTCAATCTCTTTAGCATCTTAGAAAGAAACTTTCTAGCACTTTTAAACTCATTTCTTAAACTTATAATTTTGATTTAAATTTATTATTGTTAAACTCTAATTCTTCTCTCATTTTATATTTATATTCCTTTAAAAAACAAATATATGTATTTCTTTAATTTATGTCATTTAGATATAAAAAATATTTATATTATAACAAAAAATATCTTATTACACTTTATGTTTATTACTTTCTAATTCGCAAAAATTTCGAACGAGGTGCAGTGTTGATGAAACAAACATTATCAAATAATCTCGATAAGCTCCATGCATTTAAATATTATATTTTCTAGCATTTATGAACAATTTTTAAGTTCGTTATGCTTGATCTACTTAATAACTTGTCATGCAAAATTCGCTTACAATTTATCTCATTTATTGAAGTTGTTTTCTTTTATGATGTTACATAGCTATGTAACCCTAAATCTCATCTCTTGTGACTTTTACATCACCTATATTTCATAATATTATATTAGTTAGTTTTATCTTACTTCAACTTTAATATATATATATATATGCACAAAATTAAATTAATAATTTTTTGAAATTTAGGCGTATTTTCCATTAAAATTGGTAGTAAATCAAATTGTGGTCTAGTCCAGAAGAAACAAATGCCATTTGACTCATCTCGATGAGTTCTACCTAATTAAATATTTTTACAAGTTTTTTTAAAATTTTTTATTATTACAATTATTAAATTTTTACAATATAATTTATTTCGTATTTAAATTGATTATTGTTAAAGTTACACTCTTTCTCCTGCGTATCTTAGAATGTAACATTCTTGTACAAATCAACTCATTTCTTCAAATTTAAATATTTTTTATTTAGTTATATCACATTTCTTTAGGCTATATTATTTTAGTTTTAAAATATATTTACTTAATATTAAAATAATAATTTATCCTTCTTTATGAATAGGTAATTTTGTGATTCAATGTCACTACAAATGTGGTTCAACTTGAAGTAAACAAACATTAGTGGACTCATTTTGAATAGCTCTATGCATTTAAATATACATTATAATATTTTTAGATATTTCATTTTCAAGAGTTTTGGCACATTTGCTGAGACAATTTTATATGTACTAGATTTCAAGATGGGGGATGTTGCAGTAGATCTCTCTTATATCATGCATTATTTGTTTGACATAAATTTTTTTTTATTTTTTAAAATTTTTTAGCTTTCATTTTGATTTATCACTATGAAACTCACTATGTTATTTGGATATATTATATTACTTCAATTTATTTTAAATTAACATTATAACGATTAAAATTTATTATTATATTTAATTATTTATTTTTATAATTAATAGTAAATCTAAAAGTTGCCCAATTGATATGAAACAAAAACGGTTAGGCTCATCTCTATGTGTTCTATCAAATTAAATAGTTATTTTTTAAAATATTATACTTTCTATAGTTTTGGTACTCTTTTAGAGACATTTATAGTCATAAGTAATTTCATGATAAAAAATTTCAAACTCATTCACCTTATTATTTTGGAATTCAACTTTCTTGTATAATGTTTCACTTATCTTCACACTTTTTTCTTACATTTGGTTATATTACTATGTAATTTTAAATTTCCACTCATGTGAGTGTCACACATTGTTTTGGTTATATTGTATTACCTCGATTCATCATATTTTTTTATTCAACTTTTTTCTACTCAATATTAAAAAATTATTATTTAAAATATTTCCTTATGTAATTCTAATTAAGCAAAAACAAGGTTCTATCAGGTGAAGCAAATGTGATCGGACTCGTCAAGACCAGCTAAATCGAATTAAATATTATTCTTTTAAGTTTTGTTTATATTTTATTTTCAAATTTTTTAGCATACTTTTAATGATATTATGATTCATCCTTGTATTAAATATGGATGATGTCATAATCGATCCCCCAAGTATCTCAAAATATAACTTTCTTGCATAATTTATCGCATTCCTTCAAATGTTTTTCTTTGATTTTTCTATACTACTTTGAAACTATAATTTCTTCCCTCATCACCTTCACTTGCTTTTTTCTAGATATATTATTATGGAGGATTATTTACTTTGGCAATTCTTAGCAATAAAAAGTCAATTATTATTTAGATAAAATAAATATTATTTCAAATACACTTTATTTTATTTTTAAATATTATTTTTATGTCTTCTCGATGCTTTATAAGAGATTTTGATTTGTACTACATCTTACAATAGAGGGAATTACCCTCATACTCCTATGAATCTAAGAATACAACTTTCATGTGTAATTTATCTAATTTTTTAAAATTTTTTGCTTTCATTTGGTTTTATTTCTATGCCTCTCTAATTCTTTGACTGAGTGACATCTCAATAATTTTTAATTTGTTGTATAACAAAGTTTAATTTGTTGTATTTTTTCATTAATAGAATTTAACTCAATATTAAAATTATAATTTGTTATTATTTGTTCTTCTTTAACTTGTTAACTTGTAGTGTTTTTAAACAATGTCCAATCGATATGAAACAAATGTTGTTGGGCTCCACTCAATGATATCTATTGAATAAAATATTCATTTTTTTTGTATTTTTTAATATTTATTTTTAATGGTTTAAGCATGCTTAATGAGGCATTTAAATTGGTATGTGATTTGATAATTTTATACTGAATCTCTTTAATATATTGCAATGCAACTTTCCATTACCATTTATCTAAATTCTTCACATTTTTTCCATTAAAATGGTTAGATTGCTATATTATTCTAAATCTCCTCTAATGTGCATTACTTTGTCTTCATTTGATTAAATTATCTTTCTTTATTTTACTTAATTTATGTTTTAATATATATTCAGTTAATATTAAACTAATATTTTATTCTTATTTATAATTATTTACTACCGTAATTCATAGTAAATCAAAATTATGTCAAATCGACATAAGACAAATTTTGTTGTACTCATCTTCATGAGCTTTATCCAATTAATTATTCATTTTTTAAATTTCTTTAGATAATTTTACTAATTATTTAGTATGCATTAAGAGGCATTTTTATTCATACCTCAATTTCATTTGTTCTCCTTAATATCCTAAATTGTGACTTTTTAATGTAATTTATTTCATTTCTATAAAATTTATATATGTATCTCATCTCTTATGGACTTTGCCTTGTTACGATTTTGATACATTAGATTTCTTCAATTTAACATCAATTCAATTTTAAATTATATTTACTTCATATTAAAAAAATAATTTATTATCATATAAGCATATATATAATTTGGTGAACCTTAGTAATTCCAATCAACTTATTATTTAGACCAAACAAACACTATTAGACTTGAATCAAATACCTCTATGCAATTAAATATTCATTTTTTATATTTTCAAATATTTTATTTAGGTTTTCACACAATTTGTGAGAAATGTTTATACCCAATTTCTTTAGTATCTTACAATTAAACCAACCCATATAATTTATCTATTATCTTCAATTTTTTCCCTTTATTTTCTTATATTATATTATTTTAATTTCTCCTAATTTTCTTTTACTATATACTTATTTCATATTAAAATATAAATTTTTATTATTTATGGTTATTTAATTTTTTAATTTATTGTAGTTCCAGTAAAGATTCGAATGATATAAGCTCGATGAAATTAAATCTTCATTTTTATATTTTTAAGAAATTTATCATCCAAGCAACAGTTGTTGCCCCTTACATGAAATTTTGATTCATACCAAATTTTTTATCTAAGGATGTTACACATAATGTCATTAAGATTTTGGAATATGACCTTTTTGAACAATTTATCTTAGCTATGAAAATTTTACTCTAATTTGGATAAATTACTATGTAACTCTAAATGTTCTCTCATTTGACCATTGCATTAATTTTTTTTAGTTATAATAAATTTCTTCAATGTATCTTATTTAAGCATTAACATATATTTCCTAAATTTAATAATCCATTTTTTTAAATGTTTTGCTCATTTTCTCTGTAATTCACAAAGACACCAAACGAGGTCTGAAGGAGTCAAAATAAACATTGTTGGAATCATCTCGACAAGCTCTATCTGGTTAAATATGTTTTATATTTTAAAGGTTTTTGATTTTTTGGGATTCTAACATGCCTTAAAATGTATTTTCATTGGTACCTAATTTGACTATCGAGTACGTTAAACTCAATCTTCTTAGTATTTGAGAATGTAACTTTTTAATATAATTTATCTCATTTCTTCAAAGTTTTGTTGTCTTTGTTATACTACTAATTAATACCAAATATTTTTTCTTGTGAAGTTTGCATTACTTTAATTTGGTAATATTACAACACTTTAATTTATATCATTTAAAATTTAATATATATTTACTTCAATTAAAAAAAATTATTACTACATTTTATGCTTATTTACTATCAAAGTTTATAGTGATTCCAAATTATGTTTGATAGAGATGACAAAAGTCATTGAAAATACTTGATAAGATGTTTTTATTCATACTTGATTTAATGTTGGCTGATGTCATAATTAATCTCTCAAATGTTTTGAAAAGCAACTATCTCATTTAATTTATTTCATTTATTTAAAATTTTTATTTTCATTTGGATATATTGCAAAGTAACTCTAGCCCTCATCTTATGTTACCTTTATTTTGCATAGATTTTTTTATATTACATTGCATCAATTTAAATATTTTTTAAATCTATAATATATATTTAATTAATATTAAAATAAAAAAATTATTTTTTTGGTCAACTAGATTTTTGAATCATGATAAATCAAAACATGGTCCAATCAAGATGAAATAAATATTGTTGTAAAAGTTCTAACGAGCTCCATCCAATTACGCATTGATTTCTATATTTTTTCAAAATTATATTTTCTTGAGTTTTAGCACACTTCACGAGACATTTGATATGTACTTAATTTTATGATCACTAATGTGGCACTCGATCACCTTAGTATCTTGGAATGTAGCTTTTTAATATAGTTAATTTTATGGCTTCAAATTTTTAGTTTTAATTTGGTTATATAATTATGATACTCTAAATCTTCTCTCATGTGACCTTTATGTTGCATTTCTTTTATTATGTTACATTACCCTTATTTTTCTCAGCACAACTTAATATATATTTCCTTAATTTTAAAGTAAAAATTTATTAATATTTATGCTTATTTAAATTGATAATTCATAGTAATTGAAAACAATATCTTAATAAACACAACAAAACATCATTAAACTTGTTAATATGAGATTTATAATATAACTTTATTTTTATATTTTTAAAATCTTTTATTTTGTAGGAATTTTATGCTTTAACAAACATTTTGATTCATATCTAATTTGATGATCAAGGATGTTAAATGATCTTCTTAACATCATGAAATGCAACTCCCTCAACTATTTATCTCAGGTTATCAAACTTTTTAACTTTGATTTAGTTATATTACTATATAACACAAAATCTAATGTTGTGTGACTTTATGTTGCCTTAATATGGTCATATTACATTTCATGAACTTATCTTTAGCTTTAATACATACTTACATAACATTAAATTAAGAATTTATTATTATACATGTTTATTGACTTTGTTAAATGAAACTAATTCAACCTAAGGTGAAATTTAGACAAAAGAAACATGCATGGACTCATCTCAACATGCTCTATGTAGTTAAATATTTATTTTTGTTTTTTTGAAATATTTTTTTAACGTTTTCACTTGCAATGAGATATTTTGATACACAACTAAAAAAATAAACAAGGATGTCACACTTGATTTTGTTTTTATCTTAGTGTGCAGCTTTCTTATAAAATTTTTAGCTTTGTTTTTTCACACTACTATTAAACTCTTATTCCTATTTTGTTTCACCTTTAAAAATCCTTGTGTTAGCTATATTAAATTGATTAAATTTATTTTTTTTCATTTTTAAAATAAATTTAGTTAAAATTTAAAAAATAATTTATTATGATTTATGATACTTTTCTTTGGAAATTTGCAATATTCCAAACAATCTTCAATTGAGTTTGGCATATACATTGAGATATTTTTATTTTTACCAAATTTAATAATTAAAGTTCTTAGAGTTGGTGTCTTTAGCATATTAGAACTTAAGTTTTCTAAGCAATTTATCTAATTTCTTGAATTTTTTATTTACTTATATTACTATGCAACTTTTCATCTTCTGACGTGCGACCTTTGATTCAGTTATATTACATATCCTTAACTCATCTAATTTTAGCTTTAGCATGTGTTTACTTTATAATAAAAATATTTGATTATTTTATATGCTTATTAACATTGGTAATTTATAGTAATTCTAACTAAGGTCAATTAAGATGACATCAACTTATTTAGAAAACAAATTCAATTTAGATTTTCATTTTTATATTTCAAAATATTTTCTTTCCAAGGGTGTTGGCTTCTTTAAGAGACATTTTGATTGACACAAAAAAGACTTTTGACTCATCTCAAAAAACTCTATCCAATTAAATATTTGTCCTTACATTTTAAATTATTTTTTCAATGTTAGCATGTATTATACGATGTTTTTATTTGTATTTGATTTGATGATCAAGGATGTTACATTATATTTCCATAGTATATTGTGATGTAAATTTCTCATATTATTTTTGCCATTTCTTTGCATTTTTCTCTTTGAATTAGCTATATTACTATATAAATTTAATTATCCTCAAGTGGAACCTTTATATGTTGTTTATTTTTGTCACAACACATTGCTTCAATTTATCTAATTTTATTATTGATAAAAATTTACTTTATATAGAAATAATAATTTATTATAATTTATATATATCTACTTTTGTAATTTGTAATAATTCAAACCCAAGTAATATCGCGTGAAACAAATGTCATTACACTCATCTTACAGAGCACTATCTAATTAAATAATCTTTTATTATTATTATTTAAAAAAATTTATTGGCTTTTGACACCCATTGCAAAATATTTAGATTTATAAATGATTTCATTATGGAGAATGTTATAGTAGATCTCCTTAGTGTCTTGGAATATGGCTTTCCAAAATAATTTATCTCATTCCTTCAAATTTTTTGTTTTGACTTGGTTATATTACTATAAAACACTAATTTTTCTTTAATGTGACCATCACATCACTTTTGTTTGTCCAAATTAACTATCTTCAAGTTATTATATTTCAATCTAATTGTACATTTTTGAAAAATTAAAAAAATACAACTTACTATTTTTTCTTATTTAAATTTTTTCTTATCTAGGCAATTATCACCTGATTAAATAATCATTTCATATTTTCAAATATTATATTTACAATTTTGCATTATTTACGAGATACTCAAATCCATACATTATTTAACATTCTTTGTAGTTATACTTAATCTCCTTAGTTTTTTGGAATTCTACATACTTATACAAATTATCTTATTTCAACAATTTTATATACATTTATTTTGTTTACTTATGTGAAAGTTTAATTTTCTACTCATTTGACCTTTAAATCACTTTGATGAGGCTATATTAAATTTTTTTAATTTATTTTATTTTTACTTTAATAAATATTTTTTAAATAATAAATAATGAATTATTTATTTATATTTTTTTAAATTTACTAATTCACAATAACTCAAAATGAGGCCCAACAAAGTCAAAGCAAACTTTCTTGTGCACGACTTGATGAGCTCTATTATATTAAGTATTTATTTTTTTATTTTTGAAGATTAGATTTTTTAAGGTATTTATATGCTTTATGAATTATTCAAATTTATACCTAATTTGATGATTTAGAGTGCTATAATCTATCTCCTTGTCTTGGAATGCAACTTTCATGCAAAATTTATTTCATTTCGTAAAATATTTTGCTTTCATTTGGTTGTATTACTCATTAACTCTAAGTCTCCACTTATGTGATGTTTACATCACAATGTTTTGCTTTATTACACTTCTTAAAGTTATCTCACTTCTCTTTCAATATCCACAACTTACTATTAAAATAATAATTTATAATTATTTATACTTGTTTTGGTAATTAGAAGTTATTCCAATTGAGATTTCATAAGTTCATACCTGATTTCATGATCGAAAATGTTACACTCGGTCTTCTTAATGTCTTGGAATGCAATTTTCTTTTGTAAATTATCTTATTAACTCAAATTTTTTGCCATAGCTAATTTACATTACTATATTAGTCTAAATTTTTTCTTATATGAGTGTTACATTACCTTAATTTGATTATATTATATTGTTTGAATTTATCTTATTTTATCTTAAAAAAAATATTTACTAAATATTAAAGTAATAACTTACTGTAATTCGAAACAAGCTTTGATAGAGAAAAATATATATCATTTAACACATCTCAAAGAACTCTTATAAATTAAATATTAATTATTATATTTTAAAATATTTTATTCCTATAAAAGTTTGCTTGCTTTATGAGATATTTCATTCATATATTATTTGATGATGAAGAAAGTTAACGATCTCCTTAGTGTCTTCGAATTAGCATTCTCAAAAAATTTATCCAATTTTTTCAAACATTTTTCTTTGATTTTGTCATATTACCATGAAATTCTATTCTCCTATCATGTGACTTTTATATCACTTCGAGTTAGGTATATTAAAGTTTTACATTTTAACCCATTTGAACAATAATATATATTTACATTATATATATATTATTTTTTTATTTTAATAATTTGTAAAAATTCTAAACGAGATCTTATAGTCATGAAATAGTAATCATTGGACTCACCTAGACAAGCACCATTTAAAAAGATATTAATTTTTTATTTAATTAAATGTTTTTTTTCTAAGAGTTTGACATGCTTTAAGAAACATTTGATTTATATGTAATTTGATCATTGATGATGTTCATTCATTCTTCTCAACATCATTACATGCAACATTCTTGCATTTTTTTCTCTTTTATTCAAATAATTCACTTTGGCTTTGTTATATTACTATTTAACTCTAAACCTTCTCTTGTGTGAACTTTACATGTATTTGACTTGGATGCATTACATTGCATAAATTTAACTCATTTAGTATTAAATTTATGCCTAATTAATTTTAAAATAATAATATATAATTTTTGATGTTATTTATTTTGGTGGCAAACATTGTTGAACTCATTCTAATGTGCTCTATCTAATAAATAATTAATTTTTTATAAATATATATTCAATCTTTCTTAAAGTTTTTTTAATGTTTTGTGAGACATTTTTATTTGTCCCTACTTTGATCATTAAGAACATTACACTCTACTCCTTCATATATTAGAATTTAGCTTTAACGAAATAAATATCTAGTTTATTTGATTTTTTACTTTTTATTTGGTTAAATTGTTGTCAAACTATAATTCTCTTCTTGTGTGACTTTCACTTTGCTTTGATTTTTTTGTATTATACTTTTAAAAGTCATCTTACTTTAGTTTTAATACACAATTACTTAATTAAAAATTAATAATTTATTGTTGTTTATGCTTGTTTTATTTCAAGTAACATAATATTATTATTGAAATGACATAAATTGAATTAATATATTACAAAAAAGTTAAAGGAATAGAAAGGTCACATGAGAGGAGATTTTTAGTTACATAGTAGTATAAAAAAATCAAAATGAAAAGTTTAAAAAACAAAATAACATATATAGCAATGTTGCATTCCCCAAATAATGAGGTGTTGGGGTCATAAATCATCAATTATGGAATCAATTACAAATTAAAATATCTCATTAAGCACTATTAAACTAAAAAAAATATTTAAAAATATGAATACAAACATTTAGTTTGATAAAACTTATTCAGATGAGTCCTATGATATTTATTTTATCAATATCATACATTGTTTAAAATTATTATAAATTATTTAAACAAAAATAATAATAATATATTTTTTAATATTAAGTAAATATATATTGAAATGTAAATAAGATAAACTAAAGTTATATAATACAAAAAAGAAATGCAATGTAATAGTTACGTGAGAGGACAACAAGAGTTTAATCGTAATATAACAAAATAAAAGTTAAACTTTTGAAAGAAAGAGAAATTTTAATGGAAAGCTGTATTTTAAGGTCCTTACGAGATAGAGTTAACATCCTTGAATATTAAAGCTAATACAAATTAAAATACTTTATAAAACATGGAAAAAGTCACATAAATAAAATATTTAAAAATATAAAAATTTCTATTTAGCTTAACAGAGAATATTTTGATGATTCTAATGATGTTTATTTTGTGTCAATCAGAGCTCATTAAGAATTACTATCAATTAATAAAATTAATAAGCATAAGTAATAAAAAATTAATATTTTTATATTAACTAAATATATATTATATTACATAAAAATAAAAGTAAAGTAAATAAGTTAATAAAAATAATGTAAAATTATACACTATATGAGTTTAAAATTACCTTATAATATAACTAAATAAAAAACTTTTGAGAAGATGAGGTTTGTTATACTAGAAATCTACATCCTAAGATACTAAAGACATTGACCTAGATATTCTTGATCATCTTATCTTGTACAAATAAAAATTCCTTGAAAAGTGTGTAAACCAAAAAAAATGAAAATATTTAAAAATGTCAAAGGAATAGTTCATTAGATAAAGCTAGTAGAAATGAGTCAAAAAACATTTGTTTAATCTTCATCATATCTTATTTGGAGTTATTGTGAATTATCAAAGTAAATAAGCATAAACAATAACAAACTATTTTTTAAATCAAAGTAAATTCAAGTAAAATAATTTAAATCAAAGTGATGTAAAAGTCATACGAGAAGAGATTTAGAGTTACATAATAATACAAACAATGCAAAACTTTTCAGATCATGAGATAAATTTTATGGGAAAGTTACAAACAAAATACTAACATGATAAAGTTCAACATCATTGATTTTAAAGTTTTGTATGAATTAAATTATCTCATTAAACATGCAACAATTCTATAAAAAAAAATATTCAAAATTATCAAAATGAGTATTTAATTAGATGTTTAGTTCAATGACATATTTTTCATCTAAATTATATCTCATTTATAGTTTCCACAAATTACCAAAGTAAGTAAACTTAAATAGTAATAAATTATTATTTAAATAATAAGTAAATATATAAGAATGCAAAATTGAGATAAATTGAAGCAATGAAATATAACCAAACAAAGGTAATGTACTAGTCAAAATTAAAAGAGAATTAGGGTTAAATAGTAACATAACTAAATCAAAATGAAACATTTGATAAAATGACATGAATTATCGTTGAAGGTTACACTCTCAGATACTAATGAGATTGAGTTTGAAATCCTTTATTTGTGAATATGTTGTTAGTCAATATAACATGTAAAGTAAGAAAGAATCCTAAAAATATTTTTTAAAAATTCAAAAAAAAATTATTAAGTGGTTGAGGCCATTAAGACAACTCCATTGATGATTATTTCATCTTAATCATATCTCATTTGAAATTTCTATGAATAAAACTAAAAAGTAATATAGGTAATAATAAATAATTATGTGAATCTTAAGTAAATATAAATTAAAGTAGATATGACATCAATTAAAACCATATAGTATTGCCAAATGAAACACATGTAAAGGTCACCTGAGAGGAGATTGAGAGTTATTAATATAAGTAAATCAAAGTAAAATATTTGAAAAAATAAGATATATTATAGAAAAAAAGATGTATTTAAAGACACTAACAAATATGAAAGGTATCAAAATATCTTATAAAAGTTGACACACAATTGAAAACAAATACTTCAAAATTTTAAAATGAATATTTAATTCAATAAACCTCTTTGAAATATGCATTGTAAATAAGCATATAACAGTAATGTAAATAATAATGCATAATAACAAATTATTATTTTAATATTAAATAAACATATAATATAACTAAAAAAAAGATAAATTGAAGCAATATATACATCCAAATAAAGTGACATGAAAGTGACAAGAAATGATAATTAGATCAACATAACAATATAATCAAATTAAAGTGAAAAACATCGAAGAATGAGATAAATTGCATGGGAAACTTGCATTCCAATTTACTAAGGAAATCAAGTGCAACAAGCCCATTAATCAAATCTATTGTAAAAAAAATGTCTCACAAAAGCACATCAAACAAATAAAAAATATTTCAAAATAAAAAAAACATATTAAAATAGATTCGGCTCATCAAGATGAGTCCAATGACTTTTGTTTCCTTTTTACTGAATATATTTTTAATTAATAAAAATAAAAAAATAAAAATAAATATTAATAACAAATTATTTAAAAATTAATTAAATAAATAATTTATAGAAAAAGGAGATAACCTAAAAGAGTATAATATCATTAAGTAAAAGAAATGTAGCCATCATTTGATAAGAGACTTATAGTTACACGATAATTTTGGCAAATTAAATTGAAAATTTTGAGGAAATAATATATGTTGAGTGGGAAAGTTATATTCCGTGATACTAAAGAGAATAAGTATAATAATCTCAATCATCAAATAAGGTACTAATGCAAATATCTACAAACTTTAGCAAAATCCTAGAAACATTAATTAAAAATATCAAATAGATGATTTAATCAACAAATTCAATAAGCATAAATAATAAAAAAAATTTAATTCAATAATAAGTGAATATATAGTAAAGCCAAAATGATATCAATTGAATCAATGAAAAATAACCAAATCAAGATGTTGTGAATGTCACAAGAGAAGATTTGGAGTAAACTTGCAATATAAAAAATGAAAAGCAAAAAAAGTTGACAAAAGTCAGATAAATGTTATGGTGAAGTTACATTCTATGATAGTAAGGAGAATGAGCATAACATTCACAACCACAAAGTCATGTTCTTATTGAAATGTTTCATAAAACATGGCCAAAGCTTACGAAATAAAATCTTTAAATATGAAAATAAAACAAAGTTTGGATTTACTATGTATTACAAAAACAAAAAAGCTTAAATAGCAATAAAGTAATACTTTAATATACAATGTATATTAAAGCCAAAATTAAGTAAATGAAGCATTGCACTATGACCAAAAAAAGTAATGTAAAGATCACTTAAGAGCAGAACTAAAGTTTCATATTAATATAACTAGATCAAAGATAACAATTTGAAAGAAAATGAGATAACTTGTATGATAATGTTGTATTCCAAGATACTAATGAGATTGAATGTGATAGCCCCAATGATCCAATCTTGTGCTAATAATAATGCTTAACATAGCATGTCCTTAACTTGTGCTTAAGGATTAAAGACAAGTTTATGGTGTTAATGAAAGATCAAGTGGAAGACTAAATAATAAAAAAGATCTTAGAGATGTTTCGAAAATAGAAAGGGCTAAAAGATAGGTCATGTATGTCAATTGTAAGTTGTTAGTAAAACCTGAAAACTAAGGAGAGTTTTTACGAAATCTTGTGCTCAATTGAGAAACAAAAGTATCATTTAAGTTATTACTAAAGGAATCGTTAATGAGTTATTAAGGTGTTTTTAGAGTAGTTCTCAACATATTGTCATAGGTTATCATAAATAGCAATAATCCTCCAGCACTTGTATAAAGAAAATAATAAGAGAATCTTAACACGTAATTTTCTTTACTCCAAAGATTAAAGCACAAGGCTATGATGCAGTACACAAAGAATTTTGGATTCTACAGATAGAGAAAAGGTTAGATTATTGTATGTGCATTATTTTTATAATGAAGGTATCATAATGTATGACTATTATTAAATATAGAGCATAATGTTTCATGATCATATACTCTTCAGTTTTGATTGAGTGGCAAATTCTTTTAGGTTTTATTCTTGGTAGAGGATGTTGCATTTCACGTGATTTAACTCCCAGGTTTGTGGAGTGCTAGTTATTTGATAATATACTCCCAAAGTGTCCAATAGCCACATGCTTATTGAACACATCTTAGGGACTATAGATGAGTTATAGCACATTATCAAGGAGTAGACATTTTTATCAATAACCATTGGAACTATTAAGGTGCAAACTATTTTTCTAAGGTTCAAGAGACACCAAATTGATACTGGAACCCTCGTAATAATGTTTAGCTAAAACATTTGATAAGTTGTTTCCACCAATTCGAGAGCTTTCAATTGATATTAAATAAGTTATGATTTTAGAGTTCATTTATGAGGATAATGATCAATGCATTGCATCAGTGATAATATCATGGGCTATGTATTTGTTCTACTTTGTATGCTGAAAAACTCTAATGTGATAGTTTGTCAAAGTTGGTGTATCTTGGTAGTGTTGATAACCTAGCATTTTATTTCATTAAGTCTTAGTTATAGTGATGATGTTTCCTTTATAATGAATGTGGCCATTAGATTTCCAAGTTGTATCAAACTTTTAATAGGTGTACATCTTTTATATTTTTCATTTAAATGTTGTATATTTCACTACAAATGGTATTTGTATCATGGTGATATGTTGACATAATTTATTGTGTATTGATTTTATGAATTGTTTAGGTAGGATTGTATTAGTAGACTGTATGCAAGATTCCTTTAGTAGATTAGTCCAAACAAGGTAAACCCATCTATTGATTAGTTAGGTGACTAGTCCACAAATGAATGGGGTTCAATCAAGCCAAGACAACATACGCATGATAATCATATTAAGCTATTGTAACTCTGATTTTCAAAAGAGGGGAAGTGAGGAGAGTGTTGCTCACAATATGCATCTCTTGGTGCACATGTTTCATTATACTAGAGAATTTATAAAAAAAATGTTGCTATAAAAGTCATGGTTTGACACAATTAGTAGAATTATTAAACTTTTCCTTTATGCATAGGTGGAACCTAGATTAATGTAATCAATCTTTTGTACATGTTAAATTTTTCTAACTTGAGTTCTCTAGACCATGGCTAGCACTACAAAGTGCAAACTATTCAATATCGACTCCTTGAATTCAAAATAAGTGCGCATCGACTTTTTCTATTTATTCACATAACTTTTATATCATATAAAATAAAGTAATCTATCATACTTGTATGATTTATTTCTTTTTAAAAATAAGTTAAAGGATTTAGGATTAAAATGTTATAATTTTGCCATAAAAATTTGTTGTTATTTATCATATTATAGAAATAATTTTTTAATGCTATGAAAATTCAACTTAATATGAAAATTGTATCAAACTTGTTTAATGCAAGCAATCATTTGTTTTGAGTATTTAAAAACAAGAAAAATGTTTTAAAGTTCTACATCTTAAAATATGTACATTAATATCATAATTTTATGATAAACATATGTAGTTAATTTGGAATTGTTAGATATAAGATTTTTGAAAACCACCTCTATGTGCTTACCATCAACTTGGTATGATCTATTTATTGCATTTGTGTAAACTATCAATGAAATTTGTAAAGTCTAGCTAAATTGCTTTCGAAAAGTAAATAAAGTTTTTGGAGTTACCCTAACCATCAAATGGTTCTTCGAAAATATAAATATGAGTATTTTTTATCTTAACTTAAATCAATGAAAACATTGTTATACCTTATAAAAAAGTGCCTTTTACTTAGCCTAAAAGATAACCTAAACCCTTTGTTTTACAAGTTCTAAAATTGCACATTATTCATTTAGTGGAATTTTTCACATGTTTGCATTACCTAAAAAATTAAATTAAAATACTTGGCTATATATTTCAAAAAGTGAAGCTTTTAATATTTATAAATATTTTTAGCAATGGATAAAACAAAACATTTATGCTTTTCAAAACAAAACAACTTCAAGTATCCATGTTTATGCAATATTTTTGTTAGACAAACAAATTGGTAATTCTTTAATTACTGAATGATTTTTTTAAAAAAAATAAAGACATGGTGCTATAGGCATTTAAATAGTCCACTTCCCATTTGTAAAAAATATTTTGAAATATTCTAGTAGCATAATCTTAATAAATACTTTGTTGCAATTTATATCTGATAAAAATTAACAAAATTACTAAAATCTCAAATGTACAAATAATATTTAAGAAAATGTATAAATATGAGTTATGATAACTATATAAATGATGTACAATTTCATAAAAAAATTTTGTAAAAGCTATAAACATTAATAAAATATCATCAAGAAAATCAAGGTTTCAAAAAGAAACAAAGCATAGTCTAGATAACTAATTTGTAAATTAAAATACTCATAACGCTTAAATATTTTATAAAAAAGTAATATATCATAAAAAAATAATTATCCATTGAGACCATTTAGGAAAATAAAAAATTTATTATAACAAGTCTCAAAAAATTATCCATGTGATGAATAACTAATATTTGAATTGTAATTAAATAATAAAAGACAAGAGCCTTAAACATTAAAAATAAACTGCAATGGTAAAACTTTTGATGCAAAGTAAATTTTCTGATAAAAGTTGCACAAAGCAAGAAGAAAAATAAAAACATCATTTGTCAATTAATACGATTAATATGTTCAAACAAAATTACATTGCTTATTATATAAATATGATAAAGTGACTTAACGATGAAAAATATATTCTGCAAAAGAGATATTAAACTATTTAGAATTGAAACATTAAAAAAACTATTTATGGTATTAGTAATATATGCAGGACAAGTGAACAAATAATATTTTCACAAATATAATACCAACAAAAGCATTAATTTAAACATAAAAATCAAATAATTAAAAAACTACATTTTTTTTAATTAAATTTTTTAAAATTTTATTAGCATGCTTTATAATTTAACATGAATTTATAGTAATATTCCAAATGTATTAAACGAATAAAGTTGTATGAAAAATCTAAAAAAGGGTTGATGATGATCATTGGCTAACAATGCACACAACTAAAGAGGAGTGTCCCCAATCCTCACTTACTGTGACTTTGTAATAATTGGGTTAATGCACCTTTGTAAATTGTTATCATTGGTTAATGTACTTTTATAATGCATATCTCTGCCAATATGCAACACTTCAATACTATCACTCATATTTGCATTTAGCTTGCTTGTTTGATCTATTTGACATAATGAACGTATGCTGGTGGTGCACACTAATAGTGAATAAGGCCCACACTATCAACATCTTAGAGCAAATAAGAGATCACTATAATATGGTGTGTTGCACAATTCAACAATATCCCTAATAACAAGTTTGTACCATAAGTGATTGGTTTGCAATTTCAACTATACACCAAAGTGTTGTCCTATCAAATCATAGTCAAAATTAATGACCAATTCAATGATTGCATGTATCCCAATAGAAATTCAAGCAACTCATTAATACTACAATTAATCAACATCATCCTGATGTTACTTGCTCAAAATGGTACATCATATTTTGCATAATGAATGAATGATAGAATTTATGCTTCAGCCATCTTAACCAAACTTTTGCAGTGTTTAGAAAGGCATAACATATCATATGATGTAAAGGTAGATTATTTTACTACTACTTTCCATGAAAGAGGAACCTTTTTACCCTCTGTATAATTGTAACTCCACCAAATGTGGAATGAATTCAGCTTTTGCTTAATCTAATTATCAATGTGGGACATGTGCAATTTTGCTTTAGCTTGACCTTACATTAGTTTTAAATTGTCTTGTAGCCCAACTCAACTATTGATAAAATGATTTTTTTAATTTTAGCATATTACACTTTGTAGCAAACCAAGGGAATTTTTCACCATTATAGGTTTTTTATCACAATACTAAAAAAGACTTCAATTGTTCGAAACTTGCGATTTTGAATAATTCCTCCTAACCAAAAAAGTAATCCTTGTAGTTAGAGTAGCCATGAATGTTAATTTTGTGCATTTAAAGAAGGAAAGAAATAAATCGAGTTACTTTTTTAATAATGTAAATTGTGGTGCTAGATTTCAAAAACTATAAAATTGAATTTTTATGCTAATTACATGAGCCAAAAGCTTTAAGAAGTGTCTAATTAAGAACATTGAACTAACTAACAAGATTTAAACAAAACTAGTTTATTTTCTCATATTTTAGAACATTTTTAGCTTTCCAAATTTTCTTATTGATGGAAATGGAAAAAATATGTTTAATGATCCCTTTCATTAAGTAATTATCCACTTTGTTCCATAATTTCTTTTTTAATCAGAAATGGTAAATGTTTATGCTCGCGGAACTCTTAGTGCATTACCAAAGCTTGGACAAAACTTGTTTAACCTTATCATAGACTATAATTGCATGACAGAGGGAATCCTTATTCAAGCAAACTAGATAATTGAATGCCATCTATAGCTTCAAAATTCTCAAATTCACAAAGAATAGCAATTTTTTGTTTAAGATACCTCAAACTAGAATTCAAATATTTTGTTGACATTTAGAGTTCCAAGAAAATAATTATGAATTCATTATAAAATCTTTATCCTAATCAATTTCGATTTTGATTGCAAGTTGAATACCGCTTTTTCATTCAAAGTATAGTGATAAGCACTTAATATTCTACAATAGTGTATATGTTTTGAAACACAGTCCTTATAACTTCATTAGATGGAGCATACGGTCTTCAATGTCCATTATATTCAAAAAAAATTCAGCCATTGCATCCACTAGCTTTTTTTTTGTCCATGAACATTTTATAGAGCCGGACAATTGATTTTCTCTTAATATAGCCGATGATGTCTTTTTACGTTATCTGTGTCACCCTAAAAGAAGCCATTCAATTTCCATTCTACTTTTTTAAAAATATTTATTAGTAGTTTAATAATCATTAAAAAGTATGTGGGGATTGATGCCAATAAATGCCTCACCAAGATAAGTATACCTCTAATTGAAAATAGCTTCTTTTTCCACCCTGTCATTTTCCTCTCATGTTTATACTTATATGTTTGACGTAGCCAGTGCACTTTATACCAATGTATAGAGGATAATCTAGATAATTAGTTTGAAGTTTAAATGTCTGACAGCAAAGATTTTTACTTTGCTTCATTTCAAACCACCTTGCACTTTGTTGTCAATAAAGAACATTTCCTTTTATTAATTTATTTAAATTTTAGGTGTTGCTTGGAATACTTCCAATAGAATGTAATTTCTAAATATTATTCTTTTGTCCCTTTCAATAGACTCTTACACTTTTATTACATGTGTAATCTTTTGCAATCCTTTGATCGACCATTGTGTGAGATGTTTTCCATGATTTTGAATCAAATTTATAGCATTGCAAAAAAACGTTTTTTGATAATATCAACAGAAAGATAAAAAGTGGATTCCAATGCTTAGGCTCACTTAATACCTTGAAATAAACATTTGTCCATGATGATAGGTATCTTGGGGTTGCATAGATTATCAAGAATCACTTTGATAAAGTTTTAGCAAATTTGAATTTTATGAGAACCCTAATTAGGAAATCCCAAGCAATAGAATGATATCGACTCATTGATTATCAGGTGATTCTTCTCTCTTACTTTCATGTTCAAAGTCCAAATTAATTCATGAGCTAGTAAATATTATAAATAATCTCTCTTCCTTATTATAAAGCATACTTATTCAAGTGAATTTTTTTTCCAAATTGCGAAAGCCTATCAATAAGCAGTATGATAAAAAAAATTTTGAGAAAGTACATGTACAAATTGGTCTATAATCATTAAAGGAATTTGGACCCTTATTTGTTTTTTGGATTCATCAATAAATTATCACTCGTGATTCCATTAAAGATGAGTGCACCTCATAACAAAAATTGCACTACAAGTAGTACATTCTTAACAATGATGTCCCAACATTTCATGGAACATTGTCTATTAAAACAATCAATGTTAGATTGTCATGATGGCCCATTTGAAGCACAGCCTCTTTTTCTCACTAACTGTTATCTTTAGTTAAGTCCAAATTGTCTGACTCAGTAATTATAAATTGATGCAACTACGAAGATTTTCATTCTCCAAAAAATCAATAACAATTATAAACTTTTGACAATGGTGAACAATTGCCTCTTGAACATTTTCTTTTTACTAAATGAATAGTCCCAAAATATATTATTATAATTTATATTCAAACATGTTCTTTTTTGCTCTAAAATAACATGGAAAATGTTTGTATTATTACCACCATCTATGAGTTATTTAGTTCTTGTGTGTTGATACCAATACATCTCCTCCTTAGTAGTTGCATCCATTAAGTAATCATTGCCATTAACATGGTCACCTCTTGCACTCTCACCTTAGAAAGCTTTAAATTTTCCTTCTTTTTCACTTAGAAATTCTTCATCATGTTTTGATAACCTAAAAAATATTACTAAAATATTCCACTAACTTAAATATTCTTGGAACATCTTTAGCTTGATGAACAATGCTTTCAAACTTATGAAATTAATTTGATTAACCAAATTCCTTGAAATAGGTTTCATGAATGTATTATGTCTAAGCAACAAATTTTAACATCTTAATTGTTTTATTTTTGTAGTTAACATCATTATCATTTTTAGCACTTACAGAGAGCGATCTGAGCCTATTTAGGAAAGATGTTCTATAATGTATGATACAGCTAAATCTTACGAAGTCGTATTCCTTACAACTCTATCCCAAACCCATCTCTCATTCCTTTTCCTAGCCCATGTGAGTGAAGAGCCAATGAATAGTAGGTCCTTTAGACTATTATGATATATTCGATCTAAGAAATCCTACACTTCTAATTTTGGGGAGGAGCATCCTTTTTATTGACCCATTATTGTAAGTACATTGAAATCTTCTCTCATAAGCCAAGGGTTACAAATAATCACTACCATAGTGTAAAGGTTTTCTAAAGACTTCTCCTCTGTTTACAATAGATGCTTGCCTAAATAAGGAATAATGAACATATACTTATTGAGTGTTTGATCAGTAAATGAAAGAATTTCCCATCATCAATCCATACTTGGCAATCAAATTCATCCATCAAACTCACACAAATTTTGTTGGATGTGTTACAAGTATAATGAACAAATTCCTACATCGTCATCAACATAAACCATTATATTTCATTATTATGAAGACACAATGAGCATAAGTAAACTTACATTATTTACATTAAAAAGTTTTTTAAGTTCACATGCTTTCTTATTACTAGAATGAATTCCTCCTCATTTTAGTGAACTATCAAAGGAATATTTGTCCTCTAGTGGAACGCTTTACTAAATCTTTTCAATGATTAAGTAACATCCAACAAGCTATCTAAGAAAGGTTAAAGATCCAGGAGAACCTTTGAAGTAATGAAACCAAGGTAGCAAAAGATTGATGGAAGAACTTTGATAATATCTAAAGAAAAGGGACCAATAAGGTTAATAGTCCTACATATGTTATAAGAGGGAGATTCTTTAGATATATAAGTAAAGACATATGCCTTGAAATGGTGAGGCACCATTTACGGGAAGCCTCGAATTTGATCCAAATGAGAAGTCCACTATTAAGAATACCATTGGTTGAGAAGTTTTTAGACAAGTGACAAGATAACGAAGCTTGATACAATGCCTAAATAATGCAGGCAAAGGTATTACAAGTACCTTGATGCATCTATTTGATTAGAGGAAAATACATTATTTACTATCTGATTTGTTGTAGAACTCTATGGCTTTTTAGTGGCATTTTGTTTAAATTTCCTTAAAGTTGATCTCCAAAATCAAACCCATCTCTCCTTTGCTCATTTGTTCTTATATTTAAATCTCTATTACATCATCATTTACATTATTTTTTGTAATCCTTTTTTTATGGTAATTTTGACATAAAGTGATACTAATTATGCCTATTAATTATGCTAACTAGAAACACCAATGCTATCTTTGCATTATTAAAGATTATTTTCCTTTTTATAGTAGCCTTGGTAGTATCTAGGCATGTTATCATATTGCACCATTTGACAGACGCAATTTGAAACTCCACATTTCTTGATGATTCTTATTCTAATGGAAAAATATTTAACTAAATCCACCTTTATTCAAATTTGATCAACACTCAACCGCAACAAGTTCAACATGGTATCTTTCACATTTAATGATGTTACAATAAAAGAAATGATTAAATACATTGCTACTTTGTTGAAGACCCAAGTTAGTAGTTGTTCAAAAGTGTCCATATGAGAATAAGAGAGTGTTCCTAGTTAAGAGGAAAGTCTATATTCCACTTGAAGGCTCTCATTTCAAAATCAACAAGGTTCCAAGCCATAAGTAATAGCAATGTAATTAGCTTAACTGATTAGGAAATGTGATGAGAATATGCATGCTATCATGATATCAAACAAAGAAAGCCTTAACAAAACAATCTTACTAAAGGCTAAGTAGATTGTTTCTATTTAAGAAGTACACAAGAAAATTTCTCAATTAGGTTATGTTAAATAAGACTACCATTTTAAAAATTTCATCCTTAATAAAGATGACCTCAAATCACCCTGAAACTTGTTGTACGTTTCATTCTAACAAGAAATAAATCCTTTTCCTTCACCAAAGTATGTTCACGAAGGATCGCCATCACTTCCCCAAAGTATGCATCCTAAAATATTATAATAAAAATAATGGAGATGTTGTAGTACATATAAATACAATGTAAGAATAAGCATTTAGCTTTCCTCATTAAAAATTTTGAACTCATTGTCAACTAGCCAAACACTTAACCACTTAGTGTCGTATTATGTACATTTGTATGACATAAATTTCAAGCACCTAACATAGATAAAAAAAATATTAAGGGGTATAAAAGTATAATGTTATAAAAAGTTGTCATTTTTTATATTTAACCCTATATATATATATAAAGTTAACAAGCAATTTTGCTAATAGAAGACCATAAATATGATAACAATATTAACAAATTAGAGTGTGCATGATAAATACGAGGAATTCATTATAAAACAAATTATTTTGATATGAAACTCTTGTGTTTTATTAAAGGACAGTGTTACAAAAAGGGGTAAATTATGAAAATTATAAAGTTAAATAATCTCAAATGCACTATCATTGAAACTTTTCCTCTTTCTTAATCACTTTTGAAATTGCTTAGTATAGAAATAATAATGAACTTTGAAACCATTGTCTGGGAGGATAGTAACATAATATTAAGAAATGAAAATAAGGTTGTTCAATCAACTTAGATTTACATTCCCTCCCAACAAAAATGCTAAGAAAAAAACTAAAAAGTTTTTGTGAAATCTAATATATTGATACCGACCGCTATGCTTAAACATTTTACATGTTAGCTATGAAGAGCCTACAATTATTAGGTAAAAGTACCACTCATACCATAAAAAACAAGCCTACAACACTTATCAAATGTAGCCTAGAAATATTCATGCAAAAACACGTGCAACTTAGTAAAAAGTCAATACAATGAGCAATTTCTTGTCCTAACAACGTGGGTAAGAATCCATGTACGATGATAAATTGCAAGATCATATAACCCAAATCAATTTATGTAAGAGGTACACAAAATTATTATTAAGGAAATATAAAAGAGGTAATGTTCAAACAAGCTTGATGTGGAATGAAATGATGACTACATGATGAAGGATAGTGATCAAAATATCCTTATTCTTCCTCTAATCATTTTCTTAAGGATCAATTATCTTCTAAGGAAATTTTTCTTAAACGAAATGAGTCATATAATTTTTGTTACGTTTTGACCGATTTATATAATCATTACAATTCTATGTAATGGATCAAAATAGATCATCAAATGGAAATTAAAACAATTGCCAAAAGTTTTTAAAATTTGTCATTAGTAATTGTTAGTTGAGCCCTTTATGGGGGTTTAAGAACATTAGCCTCTATGCGTATTGTAGGCCCAACCATGAAATATGATTTTTAGCCGAATTTCTCTACTTGTTTGTGTCGTAGAGTGCCCAGATAAAAGAAAGTCGCACTTTTAGCGATAGTCCTGGATGGAGAGGCCACGACATAGTAGTGAGGTTAGCACCAAACTATGTTCAAATGTACAATGAATTCCATGGTCCGTTGCACCAAGTTTGATGCTAAATTTAGAGAGTTTTATGTTGCAAAAAATACCAATGCTAAGATTCAAAGAGAGGTTACGTATCTTAGTCGGAGGTAGACAATAATAGCATACCATGCCTCAAAATTCACTAACATACATGATATAAAAGAAACATTACACCATTAAAGGACAAATGTGATCTTTTCATGGTGGAATTTTAACGATCTCTAGAAAAACACATAGTAGTGACCCAATCTACCTTGTCTCAAGAATTGGTAAAAGTAGACAAGATAGTTGAATAGGAATGCTCTATGTTTAGATTGGTTTGTGAGATACTGAGGTATTTTTATTCATTCAAGAACAAAAGGATTGGTATGTTTCATGGAAAACTGAGGTAGATGGGACTTAATCTGCTCTATCAAACTATATTTGCTCCAACACAACCTATAAGGGAGTTACAAAAAGATGAAAGTAAAGACTCGACATATGGTGCCACTAATGTTGTAAGAGACATGGTGGTTCTTATTATTTGAAGGAGTGATTTTGTTATTTTCATAAAGTCTAGCCACAAAACTTTGACCTTCTTTACAGTCCGAAAAGTATTAAAGGCCTTGGTCAATTAGATGATGTTTTGGGAGATTAGCCAAAGATATTTACACGCAAGATTAATCACTTATATGGTCATATGTCTTGGAGTTACTTTTGTTGTCTTTTATGATTCTAGGGCATGACGTCCCTTTTATTGGGCTTGCTTAGGAGTGGACTAAATGTAATAAAAAATATCTATAATCAACACCTATGGTCAAGCTACCTTTCAATGACAAGATTCAAGTTGGGATTACATTTGAAAGAGATATATACTTTTTGCTAACCAATAGCCTAGGTTAAAATTATTTGTAAGCATTGGCTAAAAGACCCAACGTGGATGGTGATAGATTGTTGAGAAAATTATTTTTCCATGAATGTGCTAAACTCTATTGTCATAGTCCTCTTTCGAATAAAATGATAAGTTTCATTCCTTTAGTAATCTAAACTTTAGAATTGATATATAAAGGTTGTTTATTGTGGCAATGAGAAGTAGATGCATAAAATAGAACCTCAACAAGTAGGATACTCTTATTATGCATTATTGTAAAAATAATTTGTTAGGATTGTTATCATAGCACAAAGTTGTTTTTGGTAATGACTTGATGCTTCGAGCTTCCCTAATACTAAAACATATTATTGGATGTGATAACAAAGTGATAGGAACAAAGCTTCAGTTGTAGTACTTAACCAACATATGGTCTATGAGATCCAATGCTCCTCCTTGAGGCACCTCTTATTAAAAAAATTATTGTTGACAACATATATCTATGAATTACCAAGATCTTAAAATGCTGACAAACTAGAATTGTATCCTTTTCTATGATTAATGATTTATTATATACTCTTTGAAGAGCTACATACTTCTTCAAGATAGGTCTTTAGTGAAAATATTGGTAGATATAAATTTAGGAAAAGGATATGCCCACGATAATTACATATATGATACAAACATTAATAGTTCAACACATAATATTTATGAATCTAATGAACATCATCTTCAAGAAATATTTTGACTAGTTTATCCGTGTTTATTAATTACATTTTACATATTCTTTGATTAGAGCTCAATATATGTAGAATCTTTTGACTACTTTGGATCTGTTTTAAGAACAGTACTTACATGCAAAAAATTCCTATTTGTTGTTTTATGTTGCATCGATTAGCTTTCCTTATTCTTATTGTCAAGGCCAAGGGAGTTTAAATACAAACCAGTAAAGTTCATGCTATTACTAAGGAAAAGAATCCAGCTATAGTGCAACTTTCTCACTATCAAATCAACGTGAGCATAGGTTCCATGAGATTACCACATCTGTGATAGGCTTTGTAAGGTTTTGACTATTACATCACACAATCATTTAGGTTGAGTTCATAGTAGAAATATTGGCTAGTAGCCAACAAATTCAGTTAATTATGCAAGCACGAACTCCATTACCCAATGCATGATGTACAATTGGTATTTGTAGTGTTTAACCTCAACATTTAGAGACATTGTTTCTATCAGATGTAGGTTGACCATCATAATGATGAAAAATGCCTCAATTTAATTTTTGTACATAAGGATCTTAATATGTGCCAATGACTTTAGTTGCAGCTCTGTAATTTTTTTTGCTTCAATGCAAACTACTTCAAGAGAAAAGAAAATTTAATGATAGATCCTTTGAATAAAGTTGTAACTCTTAGGTTTATGAATGATAAGTTGATTAAGAAAATTGTTTGTGATGGATTTTTGTAGTCTCCAGTATGAATTGGTGGCATAATCATTAATGACTCTACTTAGTACTCTTCACATTTGTGTTAATTAGATTGATTTATTCTAGATGCTTCATTGAGAACCCTATGTTACATAAAGAGAATGTTATACTTTATTGCTGTTATTGCAAGAATTTTGCATTGAGATATAGTATTTTGACCAAACAACAAAGAAGTTTCATTCAATAGAACCAACAGTTTAGATAGACTATTAAGGAATGTGAAAAAATTATGTTAAAGAACTATAACACAAAATTTTGTGGAGAGGTTTATAGAAGGATGTGATTTACAATATTTAAAAAAACATTAGAAGCCTAGTTGTTTTCTTTATAATTAAGAAATAATTGAAAGTAAATGGGATGACATCACAATGGGCTTTGCGTAATGTTTTCTAGATATTCTTCAATGTGATTTCAATGCCTATGTATTGATAAACCAACTAAATCCAATGTTATGTTATTAGGATGAAGGATTCAACTAGTTGATTGCCAAATCTATGAATCATAGATTGTTAGACTATATGGATTTCCTACAATGATCATTTTTATAGATACATTAAATTCCACAAAATATTCTAAAATGATTTTCATCAAACTTTTGGAATATAGCAAAGTTTAGTAAAACATATTCTCCTTAGATGAATGACTAATTTGAGAGGATGATCTGGTGCACAAAGGACCTTTTAAGGCTATTTATGTGATTATACTCCAGAAATTAGTACCAATAGATATCATTAGTTGAATTTTTTTTAACAGAATGACTATTAGTTGGCAATGAATATAGAACCATATGATGCATTTTATGGGCCACATGATAGAACACTTTTGCACTTGGGAAGGGTGATCCTAAGCAGATGTTTTTGAAGAGATTATCAAGGAGATTCTATGACTACACAAGAGGTTGTGGTGCAATTTAAGACTATTAAAAGAAATATTTTGATGAAAAGCATAGTCTAGTTAGATTTGTTAATCGAGGTTAAGTATTCCTTAAGATTACTTGAATGTGTAGATTGTTTGATTTTGTAATGCTTCAAATTTGCAAACATGGTATATTGGATCATACAAAATTATAAAGAGGATTAGCTCAACAACACACTAGTGTTAGTTGGAATATTTTCTAATGACTAATGAAGTCTTTTATGTCTTTAATTTGAAGAGTTATGTCTAAGAACTAGTGCATATTCCTCAATAAGTATGAGAGATTCTTCAATTGTAGCATGTTTCATCTTCTTATTGTTATCCAATATAAATTTTAGAACATTATACTAGATAGCTAAGGAATAAGAGATTACATCTATTAGAGTGCAATGGAACAATCAAGAGGAATGAGAGACTACTTGGGAATTACATAATGAGCAAATTGCTAATGGGTAGAGTTATAACCTTAATTTCTATGATGTTGTCCTATTAAGGGGGATTATTACAGCGCTTACCTATTTCGTAGACTTTTATGACGTATTTCCAATTTTTACACAAGGTATGCTTTTTTCCTTATAATTGCTTATTCAGAATTACAAAGTTTGGTTAGTCACTAAAAATATAAATGTTTTTAAATTTGTAATGCTTGATATATTTAAAAGAAAAGTGTGAAATTTGAAATAAAATTTTAAATTTAAATGGTCAAGATGTGATGGTAGCACTAGATCACGCATATTAACCATGGGATGTATGTCATTTCTTTTTAATGCCAAAAGATAAGATTAGGGAGCCAATTAAGAATTTAAGACTTAAATCATTTAAGTTACATCTTTATTGAGGTAAGATGAAATATCTATTAAAATTGGGTTGAACCAGTTATATAAGTGATCAAGAAGTGGCTTTTGATGACCTTGAGAAAACCTTGCAAATATTTTAATAACCGTAACTTGGTTGTAGAGGAAACTTAGCAATCAAGAGCAGGGAGGAGGACTAAAGTCCTTAAGGAAAGGGAAGCTCAACTTTGTTGGTGAAGTGTATTACTCAGATGACATGTCGTGCATTGTAAACTTTGTAGGCAAATCTTTTGTCACATTTAGGATTAAAACATAAAAACTTTCTAATGAACAAATGCCATAATGCTTTATATTTTCAAAAGGAAAGTTAGATTAAGCACTTGCATGGTACCACGGTTAGCTAAGGGATGATATCAATTTTATTTTCCATAACTTCATGCTTGTTTGAAGTAAAAATGATGACTTGAACAAAGATATCATAGATTTCATCAAGCCAAAGTGATTTAATTATGTTACATAAGGAATGAAAACTTTGATCTATCTTATATTGTATAACTTTTTACTTATGTAATCTATTATTGTGCTATTTTTTTAATGCACAAGAGGTTAGTGAATTATTCATTCAAACCAATTGCTATTATGAAACCTTTGCTTAAATCAAAGTTTTGTAATTATAAAGTCATTGATTTTAAAAGTTTTCTAAATAAAAATGTAAAAAAATCGAAATTTTTTTGTGTTATAAACTTTTTAATAAGATATTTATCCTTAATAGAAAATATTTTTAAAATTTTTTTCGTATATATTTGAAGTAAAATATTATTAAAAAATATTATAAATTACATAAAAACAATGAAACTAAAAATGATAAGATATTTCGGTGGCTTGGCTAACCCAAATTTATGTTCAACATAGTCAACCCAACAAAGATTTTACTATCAAAAACACTCCATTTCGTCATGGAATGTAGGGGTATCCTTTATTAGCCACACCCTTTTACAATAGTATGTAAGGGTTCACTGACACAATTTTAATTGTAAAAGCTTATAATATTGATACAAAATAATAATTAATAAAAATATTTAATTAGTCACTTGTAAAAGCATATAAGACAACTTTATCGATTATGATGTTGGAATGTGAGTGCACAAATTAAAATTGTTGAAACAACCTAAAAGGCATCTTTTGAAATATTAAATCCAAACTATTTGTCAAATTGTGCTAATAGTATTAAGAAAAATGGAATGAACAAAGATATTGAACTAATACAATCTTTTTAGAAAAATAAAAAAGAAATAAAAGAATAAAAAATTCATTATCAAAAGTCATTAGTATGATCTACAATTGAAGACAAGGTTGAAGGAAAAAAAGAAAAAATTAGACTCTAGCACAGCTCAAACAATGGAGTCAAAGTTCGATTAAAATTTTTTGTTTTCTTCCTCTTCCCAAAAACTTCATTTAGTATGGTAAGTCATCTATTCACAAACTCCTAAAGCTCCTCTAGCTATATTAAAATAATTTAAAATAAAATAGAACTATTTTTTGGACTCGAAAGGTCATCGAAATTAGCCATTAAAATCTTAGAAACATGATCCACTTTCTAGAACACTTATTACAAGCAACATCAATGACCATCTTCTGATCTGGCATATGGAACAAGAGTCATTCCATCAAAATACTAAATAAAGCATCAAGATCTAATCTTGATTTGGAAGAGCACTATTTAGAATGACTGACCTAATCTTAGCCGTTCGACCGAGTTTGATGGATGGATGGCAAGATGATATTCACTATTCACAAAGATGGGGAAGATATTAAAAATTTCATTATGTTTTATGGATGGATGGTAAGATGCAAATTAATTTTGAAATTGGCAAAACTTATCTCATCCATTTGATTATTTTTGTTAAATAATAGTGAGATAAAATCTACTATTCACAAAAATGTATGCGATCCTTGCTGTTCGATCACAAAAACACGTGATCTAGCAAAACTAATTTGATCCTGTTCAGAAGCACATAAGGCCAATTTTTAGTCTTACATCACAAACATGTATGTTAACTTTGGCATTTATAACACTTGCTCTTAACATATTAGTCAACCAAATAGGGTTGGTTTCGTCACGATACCCTTGGAAGGTCCTGACCCAACTCGCCTACGCAAATATAAATTTGTCTAAATTTACTTGATCCAATAACTTGCTACTTTAAAAGTTCAACCTAGCTTGTTACAAAAAGAATGGCCCAACAATTATTTCCTGAACTGATTTTACCTAAAACACTAAGGTTCTTACTAAGGCTCAGACTTACCCTTGCTTGGTTCACCTAGTCTCCTTACCTAGGTCTACTTAGGTCCATTTCCTCACACTTTGTGCCTCCTGACATAGGCTTTGAGCTTGGCCTTGTGTTGGGTTCATAGGCTAGATTTTTTTTTCTTTTTTAAAATAATTTTGTATATATTTATTATTTTTGTTACGTTTAAAGTATTTTTGCAGCTACAAAATGTATAAAATATTTTTAGAACTACTAAAATAAAAATATATAAGAAATCAATCAAAATCTATGTGAATGAATGACATCATTCAACCTAATTATGTTATATGTGAACAAATTATAGGATGAACTAACAAAGTAATAAATGTTTTGAAAATTGACTCCTGATTGTTAGTTAATCTACCAAAAGTTTGATAACTAACTCTTTGATAAGTCATTTAAGCCATTACTAGAGTAAAGCCAACAACACTACTTAACATTACTTCACTTATAAATTGCTCTAAGAAACATTTGATCAAAGTTCTCCTATTGATTTATCTTATAGGAGCTTGAGACGCATCACATGAAAGAAACTTATGAAATGCATTAGAGAAAACTAGCATAATGGTTTTGTTGTCATTAAAGAAGTAGTGCCATGATTATGGATAAAATAATCTCTCCTCTTTTATAATGACAAAACTAATGATAAAATAGCAAAAATAAAAGATATAGATCAGGAAAGTATACATATGCTCCCCCTACATTCTTGCTCTCCCTCAATATATAAAATTTCATATAATTATTTCACAAACTTGGGATGTAATGAATGTTTTTCATTTCATGCATACCCGTCCCCCTTTTTGTCATACATTCAAAACTAAATGAAAAGTAAAAGATGCAAACAAGAGATGCACATAACAAAAATATTTTTGCTTAATTTTTCTTTAAACAACAATGGGCACTAGTTAAACAAAATTTTTTTAAAAAGAATTATGAAAAACAAAAGTGATTTATTAATTTTTATACATAAACATAAGTGAATAGCTAAACTTCATAGGAAAATATATTAGTAAATCCTACATTCTCTTCATATTTAGTTTAACAAAATTATTTCTTTAATTAAAATTATCGAATGTTTGAAAAAGAAAGACCAAGGTATAATTAATTAATAAAATTCTTAACTCCCATTGAAATCTAACTTATGCTCCCCTAAGTTCTAACACTAGGTTCCCATACTTTTGTAATCACTCAAAAAGGTTAATCAAACCATAGAACAACATGAGCATGTGAATGGTTTAAATAAGTAATGATTTGATAAAATAAATGTGGTATTCTTGTAAGAAATACTACATTTCAAAATGCACCTACAAGAAGGAATAATAAAGTAACAATTCGCCAAAATTCATCTAATTTTTCAATAATTCATTAGGTTTTACTGACCATTAGTTGCATCATTAATTTCCAACAAATCATCCAAGAGCTTAACATGTATGAACATTATATACAACACTAAGCCCAAAGTTAAATTCTTTCTAAGATAATAGACGGGCCCATGATAGTGTACCTTTTTCGTGCAAAGCTCCTACTCTCGACCAACAAGAGAATGCTACTCTTAGGCATCGCATTTTAGTTTGGATTCAAAGTTAGAGGCATTAATTCATAATTTTATGCATGATGGCTTCATGTCACAATTTTTTTAATCAGGCGTGGTGACTAATTGTATGAATTAATGATTTCTCTTATACTATCTTGTATTACTATCACAACATAATCATTAATAAGGTAAAACTAATCCTTCTTACATTCTAAACCAAGCTCATGTTCCTCAATGGTGGGTGAACAATCTAACATTTGTAGAATTCCCCTTCATAATGATAGGAAGAGTTGACATAAAATGATCATATGTTGTTACGAATGTTTGGCTATCATAAGCTAGTTATCCCTAACATAACTTTTTTGACACCTCTGGCTTCAAATTATGGAAGCCTAAAAGCATGGATAGGACACATTTTCATGGTTTATTTCTATATTGGAAATCAAAATAAAACATTCTTTTGCCAATTTGTTTTACCTAAGATTTCTATTCTCATTGGGTTCAACTAAGCACACTTATGTTATCATTTAGCATATGTGCCTTTGTAGCCAAACGTGTCACCTAAAAATATCTTCCACCCAAATAGACCTCACAATGTAGGACTTGGAGCCAAATGTAGAGGCTAGGCCTTGCCTCTATTTTATAGAATTAGTAAAGTAATAGGAGAAACAATTGTATTTTAATTTAATCGACATGTCGACTATCACTTGTGTTATACCACTCGAATCATTTCACAAAGTAGGATAGAACTAATTCTGTTAAGCCCATTCCCTTAGTTGTGCTTTCATTAGACAATTGATAGAGATAGTTGAAATCTCATAAATCCATTCATACACATTGAAAATTAGATGATGAGGTGTTGGGTTACATAAAGAGAGTCATAGTTACTCTTACCACTTAACCATGCTTGGTTGAATTTCTTCATGTCGATGTTCTCGGAGCACTACACATAATTACATTGTAATAGCATCCTTGCATAGCAATACTATGTTTTATTTAAATAGTCAAATTGCTTATCTTTGGGCAAGTTTTGAGTTGACTATTTGATGCACAGTGAATGCCCCCATCGGGGGTCATTCCAAATTCATCCACAAGCTGGCACATGTCAACACACTCTTAGTGCAAAAATAGTTTGAGTAGTCTATTCATAATCAACCAGTTTAAGGCTTGGACCCCCATGCCCAACCCTTAGAGTTGATCCTTTTCCTAAAGTTACTTACCCATTATGTGAACTTACCTTGCCTACACAACTCCACTAATAAGGCAGATAAGGCCCTTACCTATTCAAATTTTTATGGGTCTTCAACAGTGCGTTAGACACTACTTGTGGTGTCCTTTCAACTTCCCTACCTTTTTTTTTGGCTATTTCTAGGGCTAATAAGCTATTAAGAAGAAAGATAAATCTTTCTAAGACCACACATATGTTATTGGACCACTTGACATTGCCATGTACCACTACATCTCTATTAGAAAATTTTAAAAAAACTCTTCTTCCAAGCTTGTGCCAAATGCAACTCTCCAATGGGTTTCCTTATCCCCTTGGAATAGTAAACCCAAATACAAGTGCCATTTAGATGGACCTTTCCCTCTTTGACCTTCAAAATTTGCATTCGAATATTTGCTACCTCCACCAAGGTCTACACTAGTTGATACTCCACGTAGGATGGCATCCTACATTTTGCAGCATCCATTGCACCTTCCTGCTCATCACGGCATTGCATTACATCGCTAGCCAGAAGCTTTGTCACACACTTAACTGTCATTCCCTTTTTTAAGCTATTTGATTTGATAAGTGAGTTATTACATGCTCCATAGAAAATTTTAAATTCCATGACCATTGTCTAGTAGTCTTAACCAAACAACATCCTTTATAGTATTTAGGTTAACATGTAGTTAGGCATGTAACTCAACTTTTTGTTCATCCCACATCCCTATTTTTGTTACCAAAAATTTCCACTTGGAGCTTGGATTCTGTGGCCCAACCAATCAAAGAACTCCAACCTCCCTACGTATTTAAAGTTTGACAATAGATTGAGGACATTATTTCATGGTGCCCTTAATAAATTGCTTCACCAAATAAAACCATGACTGTTGCTCCAACTATCCTAAGGAAAACATTGAAGAGAACTAATGACTACATGGTTTGATTAACCTTTAGGTGAGTCCACATTTCAACCCTCGAATGAGTATCCCAAGAATTGCTTCCATGTGCCTTCCAAGCTTGCATACTCATTGACTCATAAGCATTTTAGACTTCTTTGTTAGTGTTTCATGATCGATTAGATGTGGAGCCCATTAACCATAGCAAATGCATGCTGTGTAGCTATGGCATGAATTCATGGTGTGAGCATTTTGATTGGCTACAATGACACTTTCCCAACTAGTGATGTCATCCTAGGCACCTATAGTCAGGATGTCATAAGAAGGTCCAATCCTTATGCCATGCAACAAACCATTTCATGATAATTACAAACACTCTTTAACTCTTTTTTCGAAGTACACTTCATCTTTTCCTCAAGATACTAGTTTGTTATTGATCTTTTATAACTATTAGCCTTGGATTGAAGTACCATCCAATTTAGGATGCATTCCAAAACAACTTGACTCATTGATAATGCCTCATGTAGCAATAAGGTTTGAGCTAAAAGAGGCTCTCACCTTCCCTAATGCTTCTTTTTAGGGGACTTTATCTTTATCTATCACTTAGGATGCCTCTCTAGTCTATAATCAAAGCTTTAGGCAACCCTATTTCCATTTTATGCTGGTCTCATTTTGCTCATCATTACAAAGGGAATCTTCCTAAGTTCCTTCTTCATTACTTATATGCTTAAACATGGTGTGGGTAGCCTCACCTAACAAGGGATCTTGATTCCATACCATTGTGCTATTAGTTGGATTAGGGGCAACCGCTTGTTGTGCTATAACATAGATTTCTACTATTTAATTCCATGACACTCAATGGCATCTAGCTCTTACCACGTTGATAGCTAACCATCACTGAATGCTTTAACACACCTTAGACCTAAATCAAAAATTCAAATCTTCCACAAAAAGCGATAAGTCACTTTACACCCATGCAGGCTTAGAGCATAATTTGTGTTCAAAAAAGGGGTGGTTCACATGATTTTATAATTCATAACACTTTACTTTTTGTTACATTCTACATCAATGCATAAGCAAAGATATCCATTTTTGAGATTCATTCGACATTTGATTGCTAAGCTCTAGTAGATTAGTGATGCACAAAAGACTCATTGCCCGCTTCATATTTGCACTCCCTTACAGCATGACTAAGCCTATAGGTTATTGTTTATCCCCATCAATGACGAGCTCCACATGGAAGCAAGAGCACACATGATGGAATAATGTGACATGGGATGGTTATCACACTATCACATGGTGCACAGATCACTTGATAATTTATATCCCTTATCAAAGATCCTTCCACACGTTCCCTTATATAAACCATGTTACAACTTATTCTTCCTTAATGATAAAATCCAATGGTGTTCCCTACATCACAATGATCTATGCACTTGACTAGAACATTTAATCGATAAAAGTGATGGGTGATGTCTAAAATAGGCAGGGACATAGAAAATGCAGGCTAATGACTCAAGCTAAGAATTGCTCGTTCATGACCAACAATTGCAATGATCTATCCCAATCATGATGAAACCTTTAAAAGATTCCTTAGGCCTTTCAACCAAGGAAATGGACTTGTTGAATACATCAATGTAGCATTTGTGTAACCCAAAGCATTTAAGGGCATCACAGACACATCATAACACAAAATGTCCATGGCCTAAGTAGCCAAAAATCCTTTATGAACTTACCAAAGGGCTTGCTTTCCATATTACTTGTCAGCAAGTTAAGGTGTTCATTAATAGAACTAACTAGATTAATCACTCCTCCAACTAAGAATGACCAAGCAACACCACTCATATAATTATGAAAGAGCTCTCAATCTATGAATTTATGATATTTCTAGAACTAGTAAGCTTCCTCAAGTTTAGTCAAATTAAGTAATAGCATGACTTCTGATGGAGCTCATTGATGATGCTTCTTAAGGAAGTGGTGGTTCAAACAGTTGTGATTTACCTTTTTGGTAAAAGGTGGTCATTATCAACAATCATAGAGGGGTGATGGCTCAAGAAGGTGCGTCATGGGTATAGGTATTCAATTTTAAGTACACTCTTTATTTAACTTGGAGAGCATATACACCTGCAAAATACTATATTATCCAATGCCTTGGACATCGGGAATATTGTATGATGAGTTGTAGAAGGTGAACATTTTTCTTTTCTTTATGATATTTGGTAAGGAGTTCTTGCAATGTTATGTGAGTGACATTCATCAATGTACAAGTTGAGTCCAAGAAATGTGGAGCTAGTTAAGGCACATGGAGAACGAGATTGTGACAAAACTAAAATAATATTGATGCCAATTTAGTACGAAAAGCTCTATAATTGCCTTAAGCTAAATCAAATGCAAAAAACATAATTTATTTTAGAAAAAATGAAGGCACAGTGTCGGAATCTAAATTCATATATTATAATATGTTTATTTGTCCAAATAGGTTGAGGAAGAATGGAGCTTAAGCATGGAAGATGAAGGTGCAGCCTTGGATGATGGTATTCTTTTCAAGATTGATCCCGAATCTTATTCCAACATACTCATGTCTTTGTGTGAGAGGCTTAGCAATGCAAGATGCTTGCCCATGCTGATGTAAGAAAGAAGAAAATATAGAGCATTATTTCAAAGAATGTTTAAAAAAAATAAAGTATGGGAAAACAGCATCTAAAAGGCCATTATATTTGCTAGACAAGACAACTATAGTCATATTAATTCAGTTAGCATTTAATCAACCTAGTAGGAACAATTTCTAGGATTCGAACATTACTAGTGAAATAAATTTTCTTATAGTCATGTTGTATCATCTATGGATTTGTAAGAATATGAAATCACACGAAGGGAAGATAATCGGTCATGTTGCAATAAAAGGAATATTCAATTTGATGTTGTTGCTATTGTTGTGAACTTGAGTCTTCTAGCCCATCTAGTAGGAGTTCTTGTAGCATCATTGGGCTATGTAATCTCAAAATGAACTCCTCGAATGCATTTTGTGAGACTTAATTGTGATGTGATGGTGAACGAAAGTAATAGTGCTTATGATCGACATAGGAATGTGGGATCACATGCACAAGCTTTTAATTTTTGCTAATAAAATGTATACATCAGAAGCAGCTGCTACTATGGAAAGTCTTGCAATCCTCATAGCAATGGAGATTTTAAGGACTTTTTTTTCTAACATTCATGCTGTAGAGATATAATCAGATTTGACAACTCCTACTACAGAGGTGTCTCCATTTGTTACTCTAAGCGTATTGCAAAAATAACTATCAGGTTGTAATTGATTTTGTGAAAGAATGAATTCTTTCAAGTTGTCACATATATTTCAACAAAGAAATGATGCAGTGGATGCATCAAGCATGTTCATGTGATTTTTCTTGGGACTAGGAAATGCTCCTTCCTAATTAACATTTGGGATATCTATTTTTTAACTTTTTGTATGAACCTCCTTAAGGAGAGTATATTGTACACTTCGACCATTTATATTAATAAAAACCCCAAGGACTTTGACTTTCAAATTCTAGCCAAATGAAATTGCAAGTAGATGGTGGATGTTAAATATAATAGTAGGCAGGTCGTGAATGGAGCTATAGGCAAATAGATGGGAAGGAGGATATAATTGAACATGGATGCAATTGTTGGAAGGATTGCTAGCATTAATGATTTGCTCATAATCAAGGAATAGTAAAAAATACAATGGATGTTGTGCAATCTTCCTTGATGTGGGTCATGGATGTAAAGTCTCTAATCCAAAATAGAAATAATTTTTGGGATATCGACAATGTTCCTTTGGTGAATGCTCTAGCGTAGTATAGTAAGCATACGTAGAAGAATGTAAGAAATTATGTGGAGACATCAATGGATGCGCCTGAATCAAATTAGTTATGTTGTCAAGTGAACTCATTAAATAGAAGATGTTGGTGAATCAAGTAGAATACGGGATATGACAATTATTCATTTGAATATGTAAACGAAACTTGGTAGAATATGGAAGAACTATGCATCACTAATAGTGATTTGAAGTAAAATGACTTCCTAAAACCATGTTATATACTGAGGGAGAATGTTATGAGTCTTAATATTATTGAGGCAACAAATGCATGAAAGTGTACCCAAAGTGTTTATGACAATTCCAAACTAGTGAGGAAGGGAAATTTTTTCAATAGTAACCAGCTAACAAGTAATCAAGTTACTGTGAGTTTCAAGGGTGCTCTTACAAGACAAAAAAGAGTAGTGGTAACAACATTTACACTAGAGGTTCATTTGGCAATTGCAAGGGAGGTTAGCAAATGTAGATGTGAAGATGATTACTCTAGGAAGAGGAATAAACGGCTAGTATGAAAATTAGAAAAAGAAAAAAATTGTTTTAGTTCATATGAGGTTTTAGTTTGTCGGAGAAAGGTTCATCTTATTTCTTGAAGCATTTGTGGATGTGTAGAGCACTGTAATGATACTAGATGCAATTGTAAATTATATGTGGAATCATTCAAAGATGCCATTTTTGGTGAATGTAGGTAATTTTTAATAGTGAGAATAAGGGATAAGGAGTCATTCATATTACTGGAATCATAACTATAGCCTTGCAAGTTGTGTGAGGCTTAATTGGCTTAGAAACTAGAGGCTTTCAATAAACTTCTTAGTGATAAACTTATCAGATGAGGATCAAACTTGATTATAGTAGGGAAGGCATTCATTGATACTCATAATGTGAATCTTACTTGACATAGAGATTAGAGGATATTGGTGACATATTCGATAATGATCTGATTAGAGAAGGTTCATAATTGGCTCAATAATGGATGCTATTATGAGGTGGTTAGATAAAACATTAAGTTTTGTTGGGATTTAGTCAAGAAGATAAATAAGAATTGTCGCGACGCTTGGAACTTAAGAAGGACATTGTTGGGTAAAAGTAAGGCTGAACTAATGTTGGAGTTGTATAAGAGCAAAATACTAAAAGTCATCATTGGTAGAGAAAGTTGCAAATAATTACTAAATGGTGGTATCATAGTGCATAAATGAACTTATGCATTTATGTTTTATTTAATAGGTGCAAAGTGGAAGCAATGGAGCGTTGTCCTAGAGATACAACTTAGTTGGTTGGACTTGGAATCATTCTGACAAAATTTAGAATGAGTGAGTATTCCTTTTGTTGATTAGAAGGGGAACTCTAATTATAAAGTAGAGGAGGATGGCTTCAAGAAGAGGATGTCATTGGGAAGTTAGAATTTTTTTTGTAATTGCAAGTAGTTTTCAGGGTTCTCAACATTCTCTCCAAAGTTGAATATATAGGACTTTGTTGGGTTGCATTTTTGTGAATAGAATGAAATGCACTTAGCATAGAAAATGGAGATGCTATGATACTTCATTGGAGATGATCTTGTTAGTGAAGGTTAAACAATGGTTTCTACAAGGCTAAAGCAATGAGATGGGGGAAACAATATAAAGTTGGATTGACATAAGATGGGTAAGAAGAATAAAAATTTATCAAATGTGTGTAGTAGAGGAAGGACACAAAATGCTAACGTAGAGGATGAACAATTCATGGACATCACTACTACATAAAATTCTTTGAGTTATTATAAGAAATGGAGGTTGTTAAATATAGTGGTGATCAGATTTTTTTCAAGGCTCTTTCACTAGCTTATACGATTGTTGCTATGCTAATTGTTGTTATGTCATGCCAAGGAATCTACATATTTTTAGACAATAAGAGAGTTAATATGCATCAAAGAAGCTAACATACATTAATTTATTTAGCCAATTGCAAATTGAGAGCATGATAGTGCTGCTTTTATGTACCACCTTCATTAAGAGACCTCAAAAGTCCTTAGAAAGTTGTCTTACTAGGGCAAGAAAATTTTTATGCACTAGGATTTCATATATTATTTGTAAGGTCGAGGAGGAATTCTATAAAGTGAGAATCTCAAATGGGAGTTGGAAAACATGGGAAAGGGAAAATAGTAACCAAATCATTTAACCTTCTTTCTTGAATTTGAACATTTGAGGGATTATAGTTGTAAAACCTTATGGCTATTTTTAGTTCTTCATCAGAGAACATAGTTTATCTATTGTTCCCTTGATTGAAATTTAAGTGGAGAAATATCGAAGGCTTGAGTTGGATATGTTTTTTGTCAAGCATTACAGCTACTTTGTTAACCTTTGACTACGTTGTCATTAGGTATTATGGTGCTATAGAGGATATGTATGGAGCCTTAGATTATGATGACAACTCACAGGTTGTTTATATGCAGATGACAAGTATAAGAAAACCACTCTAAGCCATGTTGTTTGGTGTATGTATCTAATGATTGTATGATCTATCGGACTGCTTGGAACCAAATCAAAGAATTTGCAGTGCTTAGTAGTCCATTGATTATTATAGAGGTTTTCAATATACTTCTTGTACACAATGAGAACAAAAGGGGAAGACATTACCAATTCTCTAGTTTTATGCAAGATTTAGAATTGACTAACCTTGGATTTATAAGATATAGGTTCATGTGGCACAATAATAATGTGGGTATATGCGTGCATATGAAAGACTTGATAGAACATTCATGAACATTGATGGTATGCAAGCATTTCCAAATATTACAATGACAGATCTTCCTCGTATCGACAGAAAACATTCTCTCATGCTTATTCAGTTTAAACAATTCACTGTGAATAAAATTAAAATGAGATTCTAGTATTAGAATTTATGATTATTGTTTCCTTAATTAATATTGCGTATACTACATGGAGTAGAACTTTTAGAGTCAACCTAATGGTTGGATTGTCCACTAAATTCAATAGAGCACTATTAGCTTTAAAAAAATGAAGTGTAGGTGAACTTGGCAATATATAACAAGCCTTGCCAATTGGAGCAAAAAATTCAGGAGCTTCAACTTATAGAGTCTGAGTTGGGGTAAATTAAGCTAGAGTATGATCATTTTGCAAACCATATTACCTCATATTATAAGACTATAGTCTTGGAGGAAATACTCATGCAATACTTTAGCTATAATTAGGGCAACTTTGAGAAAAAAAATCCTTACCACATCTTTCAAGTCTTATAGAACTATTGGTAGTAAGAATTCACCAACTCTTGTGGCACCAATAAGTGATCAGTAGATTAGGATTACAACCATGTCTATCAAAACAAATAAAGCACCAGGTATTTATAGCATCATGATAGAATTTATACGTAGTTATTAGAATATTACTTAGGCAGATATTGTTACAATGGTGAAACACTTTTTTAATGGTGTATGTGTGCCCGAAAGATTGAAAGATGCATTGGTTATTCTTATTTCAAAGGTTAAGGGTGGTTCAAAACCTAAATAGTTTAGATCCATAACTCTTCACAATATGATATACAAAATTGTGGCTAAAATTTTTTTAGGTAGATTGAATTTGGTTCTTCCTAATATTATTCCAAAGGAACAAGTTACTTTTGTGCTTATTCAAGCTATTTTTAATAATATATTTTTAGCACAGGAGATGGAAAACCATATACAATCATCTACAACAAAAGAAGAGCTTATGGCTCTTATGTCAGACATCGGTCGGGCATATGATAAGGATAATTTGTAGTTTCCTCTTCATATGTTAAACCATTTATGTATTTTAAATATTTGTTGTTGCTATGTTAAGGCTCGTATCATTCTGCCAAGTTTTTAGATTATGTTTAATGGGTTTGACCATCGATGGATTGATGTTACAAGGAGGCTCAAGTAAAGGTGACCATTGTCACCATACAATTTTTTTATTGTATCAAAATATCTCTCTTGGCTTATTATCTAGTAAGTGGGTCTTACTACTATGATTGCGATTAGAAGTGTCCCTATTCACTCATTATTTATCACCTTCTATATGTTGATGATATTCTAATCTCTACTCTGGTCACCTATGCAACAATAAGGACCATTCAAAACACTATGAAAATATAAGGGCTACATTCTGGCTAGCTAGCCAATACTAACAAATCCAAAGTTTGTTTGGCAAGGTAATGGAATAAAAAACTAAAATAATGTCTGCAGGAAAGTTTCATATGTCTCAAGCTAGACATTTAAAATATTTAGGCATTCTAATTGTAGTAACTAAATTATGAACAAAAAACTTCAAATTATTTATTAATCAAGTTGAAAGTTTTGTAGCTAGATGGAGGATCAAGGCTTTATCTATGACAAGGCATATTGTCATCATCTACTCAATGCATATGGCTAGTCCTGCATATTACTTAGGCCATTCTTTAATTCCAAAAGTCATTATTGAGTTAGAAAATTTTATTTGAAAGTATAGTGGAGTGCTATAATTTAAGATGTTCTATAAATTATGAAAATTGGAATTTTGTTACTCGGCCTAAGGAATGTGGTGGCCTTGGAATTTATGTTTTTCATACATGATAAGCAGCATTCATTGCAAAGCACTATAGTTAGGTTATGGCTTGGGAAGAAGTTTATGGGTTCCAGTATTTAGGTCTAAGTATTGTACGACAAATAATAATCTCTATATTAGACATGGTACTTCACATATGTGCAAAATACTTTGTAATGCAGTGCCTTGGACAAATGAGAATATAGTTTGGCACATTATAGAGGGCAAGCAAGACACTTTTTTGTTAGTTAATTGTCTTGGCTTCCTCACAATTGTATTGTGGTCTATATATATCAATATGCACTTGGAACAGCTAATTCATGTGGTAGATCTTGTTATTGAGCATTGGGTTTGGGACAAAGTTTTGATACAAACTTTATATTCATCTTCTTCAATTTCTAGGATTATGCACTCCCCTTTGGAAAATTAAAATTTAAGGGATATGCTCTATTTCAATCATAGTGAACATACAATGCTGGAATAAAAATTTATATATAGTAGTCTGAATTCAACACAAGAACAAGGAGTGTGATTTGGAATTTGAAACTACAGCCTCAAGTGAATGTGTTGATATGGGGATTTATTTTAAACATACTTAACACTCATTCCTAGATGTGTGTAGGACGTATTGAGTAATAGAAATTTTTCTATAGCGTTGCAAAGTAGAGGAAGATATTATGTGTTGCTTTTTGGTTAATGTTTTTAGGTGAAAGAATTCTAGGTAGTTATTTCACAATTATAAATCTTAATGCTAAAGGGAATAATGCATGCATTTAAATATTAGTGATGACAATAGTGACTAAAATTTGTGTGGTTAGACTGAAGATGGGCCATTCAGCTGTAATTCTTAGGGAAAAAATCGTTTTTGGATTAGGTTGTGCATTATCTTTCAATATATTCTTGGCACAGAGGGGTTAATGGTGCTAAACTTATATGTAGCCTAGGCTTATGACTAGTTAAATAGGAAATTCGTACTGGATATACTAAAGACCTTGTAGTTTTTTACCATTACATGTCACTAGAATAAGGTTTGTATCATTATGCGAAGATTTGAGCTAATGTTTAATGATGTCTAACTAATATAGATTCAAAAAGCATGGAGTCATACATAAGAATGTCTACTCTCACCATACAATTTAATATTATTCTTAAGTATCTCTCATAGGACAGCTTGAGCACGCCTCCTCGATTGGGTTTAGGATCAACCCTTCCCCTTTGATGATAACACACCTTCTATATGCTAATGATATCATGGTTTATTCGCCTACAACGTGTGCCATAGTGAGGGCCATTCATGGTATTATGGAGTAGTATGGACAATACTTTGGTCAACTAGTGAATCTTAACAATTATAAAATATTTTTGAGTAAGGGATGGAATGCAAGTGAAGGAAGATGACAATAAGGAAATTACACATTCATCAAGTTGTTCAATTTAAATATCGAAGCATACCAATTACAACAACAAAACTATCAAAAAATGACTACAATTTCATCATTACTTGAGTTGAAAACTATGTGTGAAGATGGATCATTAGACCATTATAGATGTTGGGCCATATTATCTTGATTTACTTGATCTTAGCTACAATTCCAGCATACCACCTAGCTCATTCTTTAACATCGAATGACAATATTGTAGAGTTTGAGACATTTTTGTCAATACCTATGGGGTAGTTCAAATGCTAGCAATACAAAACATTGTCTGCTGCAAAGTGGTTACTCTTCCTATGCAATGAAGAGGATTCAAAATATGTAATTTGTTGACTTGGCAATCAGCATTTATTATAAAATATTCTAGGTGTGTGATGGCTCAGGAAGATTATTAGTAGGTTAAGTCCATTATGTCTACGTACCTTATGACAAACAATAATTTCAATATACCATGTAGTGCTTTTCAGGAATCTAAGTTACTAAATATTATAGCCCCTTAGATAATTAATATGGTTTGGAGGATTCCTATACATAATACTATTTTAGCAACTTTAAGTAATTGGCTTGGCATCCTCCCTATTTCTTTGTGGGCAACATATCTTAACATGGAAATGGACCATCCGACACTTGTAGTGGACCTGGTTATGAAGAATGTGTGTGGGATCTTAATAAGATACATAACTCATTTACACTTGATTTAAAACTCAAATTCTACATACCCTGTATGACAAATTAGATGAAAGTGATGTGTTGTGCTTCAAACAATGTGAGGAAGTGTTTTTGGACTCAAATATCATCAATAGTAAAAATTATATGTGCCAAAATGCTAATAGAAAGTTGTAGCATGGGTTTGGAAAGTTACGATGCAGTCTCTGGTGACATACTCTTATAGATATTAATGCTAAATCTACTTCCTACTCGCTTCTAGCGACGTACAAGAGGAATCGAGACATTGAAACTTTGTTTGTGGGATAGTAATGTGATCAAAGATGTGCAACAATGTTTGGAAGAATGCCATAATGCAAAAGAATTTTGGTCCAACAACTTTGAAAATGAAAATTTTTGTTGTGTGACAAAATAAATATTTGTTCGTTAATGAAGCTTCTTAGCTAGATGTCTATTATTGTGAAAGTATCTATTGCATCTCGTATGGTGAATTTTGTAGCCTACATGTTATTTAACTTTTACCTTAATAGAAACTTGCAAGCTCCTTAGGAAAAGGAATTTAATTTTAGCATCACTACAAAGAAATATTAGTTTGTTGCTACTACTTGTCTCAAATTTCTTATCTCGTCCAATGGGGGCTTCGACAGCCTTGATATGCTACTTGTAACCTCTTATTGGACTCCTTCAATGGGATGGGTTAAACTCATTTACAATGCTATAATGCAAGAAAGCTCATAATATTGGAGCTGGTATAATTATTTGGGATTGCATAGGCGTACCTATTACTATTATAAATAAAAATTTGGTTTTATGTTCAATTATGGACAAGGAGACTATTTCCATTCTTGAAGCAATGGAACTCCTTAGAATGCTACTTCTAATTATCGAAGGATGGGCAATAAAATAAAACTCTACTATGGTAACCATTGTAGTGAACTAGTTGTAGTTGTCAATGATAAGCAAAAGTACATACCATAGCGCTATTACTTGTGTTTAGGGTATGTAATCCTTCAATTTGTCCTACGTAAAATGCTTAAGAAACTATGCTGTGGATTAAATGGCTCAACATACATTCTTATAAGACTTTGTTTAGGACTAGGAAATGCCCCATCTTGAATTACTTCAACTTTCACTTTTAATTGATTTTATGCTTGACCCTTCTTTAGGTGAGTATGATGTACACTTCAACAATTTTTTTGTTAAGAAAAAAGAACCTTTTATCGACATGGTGGATGGAGATATACAAAGTGACAAACGAGTGTGACGGGTGTGATAGATGGAGTCATACACATGGATGGTGTTGACCAATTGGTAGGTTGGGAGCATTGGTGATTGATTGAGGTGAAAAGATGGCGTTGGATGGAGATTGGATTTGGATAACATTTGTTGTATGCTCAAGGAAAGCTTAAGATTCTTTATTTATTCTGTTTTCTTCCAAAAGCTTTAAAAATGCAATTGAAACTCTTAATAATCTTAATTCATATGCAGCAACGATGTGCAATGCCATTCGCTAAATCTCATAACATGGTCTAAGAAACCAACGGCAATTTGCTGCAATTGTCTCCATCATAGATGGTAAGTATGGATGTTCTTCATTCAATTGGAGATAACTTGAAGCTGAACAGCCCCTACACAATGATCCAAGATGTTAAAATTATCAATACAAAAAGAGTACCACTGAGTTTTTATGGTGAAATTCAACACTATGTAGGGAACAATGTAGTTCACTTTATAGAAGTGTCTTAAGATGGAGGGGGATGGCTGAAATGAGAATATTTCAAAACAAGACAAAGTTGCCACAACCATAAAGTACTATAGGAAGTGGAAAACCTAGGTTCATTGAATGATGAATAAGACTTTAATGAAAATATGAAATATTTATTACCTTGCTGAAGAGGTCCCTCAATTCAAAAGGTTTTGATGATGGTTATTTATGAGGATGAATGCACCATACTCATGAAATTTCTACAATGGTAGTGGAAGATAACTATTAGAATGGCAAACATAGATCATATAGCCAAGTTATGGTTAGCTCTATGGAGTCTCTTACTAGAGGGAGAAAGAGCAAAGATGTTATGACATCGATGGGAGGTACTTCTATTAACAACTCAAAGAGGCTAACAAATTTAGATGTGAAGATGCTAGCACAAGAGGATACGTCATTCATAAGTAATGATGAAATACATTTATTTAATAAGGCATATAAGCGATGAAATTCACTACCACCAGTTCAACAATGTGGGTAGAGTGTATAATGGACATTTGTCATTCAATGGATAGCGAGAATACTACAACATAGGTAAGGTCGTTTGAGAAGATTTTGGGTTGTGTTTCTAGGTAGGTATTTTTCTCTACAATTTTACTTGGCTATAGATAAAGTTTACGTTTGGCTGGGAGGATTATAGCAGGTTGCTACCCTTGCATTGGGGTTAGTCATGTGGATACCAAAATTGAAAACCAATACTTCGATTATTATGTGTGCATTGCTTTGGATTCATTTTTAGCACTCCCACTTGTGTATTAGGACTTGGAGAATATTTTGTGTAGTGCCAAAGCTGTAAGGGATCCTATTCAAATTAACGATTGGACCACACACATGCAAAAGCCATCCTTTACAAGGGTGTGTGTGCTAGAATGGACCTTTTAATGTTACTTAGAGTGGGAATATGGAGTAATTGACCCTTTGATTGCTTTTTTTATGGTTTAGATATGAGAGATTATCTACTATTTCTTTCATATGTAGCAAGGTGGGACAATATTTTTGATAATGAATAACTAGCTAGTTGATTCACACAATTGTTATAGTTGAGAACTCTTGTCAAGACTTTATCTAGATAAAGATTTGGGGGTTGTTTCACTATAAGTGGGAATAAAAGAGCATGAGGATAATAAATAAAGGCTTGGATCTTGGATGGTAGTAACACCAACATGAAGATATGAAGCAAATAATGCAAGTTGGCAAATCCTATGCCAAGCAAGATAGGCATAATGGAGGTACACTCTAGGGCAAATGGCTAATAAAGTAGAAACCTTAAGGAGAGAATAGACCCATTATTGAAAAAAGGCACAATCCATCAAATACTAGGGGAGCTGAGGGTGGCCTTGTCATTTCTTCATATGCACAGATATAGAAATTGGATAAGTATGAGGTATTCTCCTGCATTTCAAATCCATTCATTATTGTAATCCTACCTTGAGTTCAAGAAAAAAGAAAAGATATTGTAGAATGATTTTTGTTTAGATAATGAAAGAAAAAATTAATAAAGACTATGGGGACTCCCTTTTAATTTGGAAAATAAACAAATAAATAGTAGTGACAATGCATCTAAATATAATTTTAGGATCAGCATTGAACAGGGGCTTCATTTTTCTAGAAACTTTAGATGGTTATTTAGCTAAACTTTTGTTAGGATCACTTGGAGAGCATATTCGAGATCGCTCATGATTTTTCCTTGAAGTCAATAATCGTTATTGTGTCTAGTGTTGGTCAAAACAAAGAGGTTATTTGTACGATTGCGTTGGCACTAATTACATGAAGCTTACATGTCACAGGATTAGGCTAGGCTAGAGCATTGCTATAGTTGTGAGAAGGGCAAAAGCAAGATGGGTTTGGTACAAATTACGGTTATTAATAGCTTAGCAATTTTTTCATTGTTTGCAATACTAGAACATTTCTTGTAGGAAAAAGAGAGGTGGTGTAATTCTTAGGATTGTACTCTGTGAAAGATGGTTTTAGAAACTCTAAGATGTTGTGGATTTCGAAATATTTTGATAGCATAATTACTAAGGAAATGTAAGTTTGCTTCATTGGATGCTATTATATAAACTACTGCAAACAATTATGGTATAACAACTCTAACATGCCTTGGGACCCTCAAATAGCATGACAATACAATAACTATTATGCAAGTCATAGTGCTACATCTACGTATGTCATAAATAATATGGTTGTTGTTGGATGGCAAGACAACTAGTTGTTTGTGGGAGCAACTTCCCCTATTCAGTCCTTATGTGTGAAAAGTTTGTTTTTGGTATCAGTTTGTCACAAAAGGTGCCAGTTGAAAATTGTTGTTTATTGGCTATAAGAAAAGCTTCATAATTTGATGAATTACATTAAAATGTTTATAAGGATGAGAGTTCCTTGCTTAACCTAGACTCATGACTATATAGGTAAGGCCAAAGAATATGTTATAAAGAGGAATAACATCAACAGGGATTGGAGTATTACTTAGTCTGAAATAGTTGACACTCGAACAAAATAGTGAAAACACAATCTTGAATGCTACAATTCGAACTACAGTGTATGGAAGGTGATTAGTTGATTTGCAGCTCATCAAAGTATGCATAATATACTATTGAGAAGATGTCTCATTATTTGTTTGGCTATTATAGAGAGTACAATTTTACACATTCTACCCTCACTTTCTTAATATCAGTTGCTAGAAAAATTAGATGTGTAATGTATGGAACAACCACTCTGGATTGCAATATGAGAGGCCCACAAACAATTTTTCCAAAGATGTGGGTGGCTATAAACCAAGTATTATTTAGAAAAGTTGGAGTGGCAAGCGCAACTCACCTTCTTTGTCTATAAAGATTTTGTTGTATTTGTATGTAATGAGAAGGGTGACAAGGCTATGTGGAGATCTAGTTGTGAGAAGCTATGTCTAGAGGTTGAGTGAGTTAAGGTTAGTTTTGACTACTATGTTGGTAACTCTCTTTTGCTCTAATTGGACTTACTACTATGCAAGGTAGAAAATTACTTTCTTAGATGTAATATGATACCTAGATTGGTGTAGCTATAAGCTAATTATGGCTACAAATAATATTTTTAGAATTTATTGATACATTTCTAAAAAAAGAGATAACTGAGCACTCCAACACACTCTTTTATTATAACATAGCTATACAACAAGTCTTTATGCAGCATTAATGAGTTGTGGAAGTGGGTGGTTGTTACATTGAATGGTTTCTAATGTACTACTTGATTACTGATATGGTGAGGTGGGTTATATTATGTGTTTGTTTGATAGAGGGGATATTAAACTGGGTTACTATTTTATTACCTATCAATTTTAGAGGCTTAATTTTGGAAGGCTTGCCTTGTCCAAATTATTTGATCAAATTAATGAATCATCTTTGCTCTCTATGGTGTTGTGGAATTGTTGTGTTTGTAAAACATAGATTTGGCATAGATAGGGTCCATAGTAATGGAAACCATTACGCCCAGTGGAAATGTAATTTTGTTAATAAATTATGATCTCATTTGTTGTGTGGAATATCTGGAGGATTAAAGAAGCTAAATCTAGTGGCTACTTGCAGCATTTGGTAATGGAGAATAGGATTTTCATAGTTACTCTATTGGAAGCTCATGTACATACCTTTAATCAACATGAAGAGAGTCCCATTTTTGGTAATGACAAGAGATTATGTATCACTCTTCATCGATGCTTACTATTTAGTTCAGATTTCATAGTGTTGTTCTATGTATACATCAATAGAGTCTATAATCCAACAATTAGTTTGGGACAAAATTAGAGATACTACTAAGCTTGGTGGACCATTACTTGTTGTTGGTGACTTTCATGCCTTACTTGCATAAGAATAGAAAAAAGGGAAAAACTTTTATAATGATAAGGTTAATTACGAATTTTCCAACTTTTTTATGGTTTAGATTTGACTAACTTAGGTTATATTGGAAATAAATTTACCTGGTGTACTAGCAAAGTGGGGTATACTTGTATTTATGATAGATTAGTTTGAAGTTTCATTAATATTGATGCCATGCAAGCTTTCCCAAGCACCACTATTATGTATCTTCCTTGCATGACCTCAAACCATTGTTATGTATCTTTCCTTACTAGTTCTACTTGCAAAACATGGCCTACTTGGAAGTTAGATACCTTGGCTCATCTTATTAAAAGCAGTCAAGCTTTCCTACCTATTTGAAGTTTAAGAATAAGTCAAGGGCCTTGAGCCCCCATTTTCTTTAATCAATGGCATTACCAGATAGAAATTTGATTTTGGCTCAGCTATCTTACAACAAACTTCAAACGAAACCAATTACAAGGTGGTCTGATTAGACTTTCCCCTCTATACCCAAGTCATACAAATGCTTTTAACATTAGTATTGGGCCTCCACTAGAGTTTCCTTCGGCTTTGCCCTGCTTAAACATAATTCACCATCTTTTGGGTCATCAAGGCATGCTTTCACTCGAACCCTTCACAGAAGATCTTATTTTTTATCAATGGCCCATCCCTAATTGAGGATCCCACAAATGAGCTTCCTCTCACCTTTTGGGCATGCTGACCTATTGACCTGTATACAGATAAAACTCTTTAGTCTACATTTTAGGATGGATTTGTTGAGGAGCCCACTATCTTTTGTCAATGCATATGGTGCCTCCATGGAACATCTTAATAGGGAGAGAGTTATGACTAGCCACAATGACTATTTCACAAATGGAAACCTCACCCTAGAATCCTATCATCATGATGGACCAAGTGTGTCTACATCTTATACCATGTAAAAAACGACCTGATAACATTCTACATAAAATTAGGTGAACCACCCATCACAGTTTGCTTCTTTCCTGACAATGTTACATGCTCCTTGACTTTCTTACTAAAAACCTATTCATCTTTCACATATGGTACATGTTTGCTATTCATCTCTCGCAATTATTTAGCCTTAGATAGAATATACCACCCAATTTGGGTTGCATTACCAAACAATTTGACTCAATGATAGTGCCTCATTCTATTGAGGTACAAGCTCTATCATCCTTCCTAGTTCCCTCATCTACAATGAATTGATCTTGTACCATTCCAAAAAAACAACTTTGATTTCTTCTAGAAATCAATCTAATCCTATCTTTGTTCACTCCATTTGAGTAGAAGGACCACAAAGAATAGATCTCTCATTAAATTATTGAATCTATGTTTGATTGATAGATATGTGATATTCAAAATACTTATTTCTAATATAATCAGCATGATCTCTAGATTGATCAGAAGAAGATCCTTTCCATTAGTTGGAATCCATTATTTGAATAAAAATAGAGGTCCTAGATTTAATTTGTTGCGAAGGATGCCTCTTTAGATAATAGTTTTTGAGCTTCAGTCTGCTTGATTTGCACTCTTAACTAATCCCATTTAATATATCCTTACAAACAAAATCCTTGTAACTTCCTTTTACTTTGCTTATTGATATGCTTAAATTCAATGGATAGCCTCACCTAATATGGGGTCTTGATTCCACACCATGGAGCATGGAGTTAGATTTGTGAGCGACATCTACTTGTTTTGTTGCACCATGAATTCCAACTATCTGATGCCTCAACACTCAATGGGATCCACCACAAACCTCACCAATTGTTGACCACCACCCAATGCTTCAACTTACTATGCTATAGCATTTGATGCCATATATCACATCCAAATGGGGTTTGTGACACAAACCATTGATTCTAAGCTTCTAAAAAGAGTGATAGGTCCAAATACACCCATGCAACAATGCCCTTGTCTTGCATCCTCAAGCACAACCTATTCTCAAAAAATGGGTGATTCATGAGATTGAAAAATTCATAACACATCATATTTTGCTACATTCTTCATCAATGCAAGAGCAAAGTTATCCATGGTTGAAAGTTCTATTTTTAAGTGCTAATCTCCACTAGACTTAGCAATGCACAATAAATTCATTGCTAGCTTAACATTTTCTCTCCCTTAGTGCATGGCCAAGCCATAAGTTGTCGTTTAATCTTCCCTACATCAAGCTCCATGTGTAAGCAAGAGACATAAATTGGAAGAATGTGACATTGAAGTGTCATCAGACCCACACAGGTTGCGCATATCACTTGTTCATTCATAGCTCATGCTAATGATACTTCAATAGGTTCAATAATGAAAATCTTATTACAACTTCTCCTTCCTCTAAATGATATCTTTTAGTGGACTTCATGTCGACTCACACAAGACAAAACAACCTCCATCATAGCATTTTAAACACTTCACTGTACCATTCAATCTAGTAGAGTAATAGGCAATGTGTACAAAGGGTAAGGATGTAGTCAATGTGAGCTAATGACACATGCCTACAAGGAATTCCACATTAAAGACAAACAATTGTAATGAGTTATCCTTATCATGATGAACATTTGATATGATTACCTAAGCCTTTTTGAACAAGATAATGGACTCATTAAATACATTTAGGTAGTGCACATGTCGTACAAAATATATAAGGGCATCAATGTCCTATTATTACCTTAAACTTCTATGGACTAAGTAGCTATAGTCCTTCTATGAAGCCAGCCATAGGGCTTGCACCCTACACAGCTAGTTAGCTAGTTAAGGTTTAATATGTTAATAAAATTAACTAGACAAATTGCCCATAACAACTAAGAATGGCCATGCATTACCACCTTTAGAATGAAGAAAGTGCTGCTAATTTATCAATCCTTTCTCAATCTGAACTTAGTAAACTTCCTTGTGTTGAGTCAAATTAAGCCATATGCTCCACTCTTAGTCGTGCACTTCCATTAATGTCTTTAAAGTGTAGCCATACAACCATACTTCCATCAGAACCATTTTTTCATAGGAACTCGAAGACTTTCTTTGGAGCCCAAAGGATGTGGTTCTAACAAACTTGGGTGGAGGTGTTTATGGACTTGAGAAGAGGTGTTGACAATGGAGGTGATGTTGATAGACAAACTGGCTAGTAGGACCATTTGAAATCTATTAATGGGAAATTTTATAATGGACATTGAATTAGCTCTTCTCAGAGAATTCAAAGAGTTGCATCCTACGCTTATGGTGAGCATGAAATAAAGGAAGGATACGAGAAAATAAAAGAACGTGGTGCTATCATCTCAAACATAGGTGGCATAAGAAAAGGCACTAAACCCTATAGATGACATTTCCAAGGAGTTAGGTAAGTTCCTATAATTAATGCATAGTGATATGGTGGTAGTGATACTAAAAAAAAAGTAGCAAACATTAAAGAGATAAGTGAATCAAATGAGTTCTCATGTGAACTAAAATCATTTGAGGATGATAAAGAATCATCTTAAATGTAGAATGCAATAGTTACTATCAATTTTAAGAAAGTCACTAACGTAGGGGTGAATGTAAACAAGTTAAATACTATATAAACTAACTTGTAGTGGAAAGGGCTTGAGAAATTAAGCAATGTATCAAGGGAGAATGACGTGTCATAATACTATTGAAGTAGCAGATGTAAAAAGATGTACTCAAGGTGTTTGTGATATTACCAAAGTGTTAAGAAAGAGAAACTCATTGAATTGAAGTTATATAAAATGTAATACAACAAATGTGAGTTTTTAGGAAGCAACTATAAGGTAAAAAACGAGCAATATCGATAGCATTTCCAATAGAGGTCCATCTATCAATTACTTAGAAAGATCAATGAGTTTTGTGTAAAGATGATTGCACTAAAAGATACATCCTTTATTATAACTGAATAAATTCATCTCTCAAATGAAGCATGCAATCATTGAGTCCATTACCACAAATTTGAACTTAATGATAATGTATATGGTAGTAAGTTATCTTTTTAGTAGATTACCAAAATTCATTAATGAAGATGAGGGCACTACAAAGTTTTATGTCTTGAACATGATAGCCAATTACGTTTGTTTACACTTTCAATCTCCTACTGGTATAGTCTTAGAATGCTTGGGTGGTTTCTAGCATGTGGTTGGACTTGCTTTAGGATTTGCACAACTAATTCTATACCAAGTTCCATAGTAATATGTACATCCTAGTTTAGGTTCATTTTTTGGCACTTTCTTTTGTGTATTAGGATAAGAAAGCATTCTTGGCATTGACATGGCTATGAGAGAGCCATTTCTAATTGATGATTGGATAGTTGACCTGTAATGGTCAACATGTGTAAGGGTTTGTGCTAGAATTATCTTATTTAGGCCTTTTGAAGTAGGTATGTCACTAAATGGACCATTGGGATGATCTTCTCAAAGGTTTGAATATGAGGAAATTCCCTCAATATGCCTCACTAGTGGGACTGTATGACATGCATTTCGGTTATGTCTACCCAATGTGTTGACTCAAAAGTCTAATATATTCAAGAGTGCTAATCATATTGACACAGGTCCTAAGAAAGTAGAGAATAGTGGCACAATTACATAGAAGATGATACTAGAAGCTAAGAGGATAAGTGATAAGGATTGGCATCATGGATGGTTGTGCAACTTAGCAATAGGTGATCATTCTCCATTACACAATAGAGGAATATGGATGTGAATGTTATGAGTAAACTAGAGGGTAGTTAATAGGATAAACTCAAATGATCTAATTTTGATAGGAGAAGTAGGTGCTTATCCAAGTAGAAATATGTGCTTAAATACAAAGTCATAGTGGAGGAGAAAATATATACAAATGAAAAGCATGGTCTAGTAAATTACAAGGGTGTGGTTAAAGGCTCAGTGTACCATCAACAAAGCATGGTGTAATCCTTGGGGAAGTAGGTGCATGTTGAGAATACTCGAAGTCCATCCATCAAGGTGGCATCTCCTAGAGCTTGAGAATAGGGTAAATGGCCCATAGAATCAATCTAATGTTAGAGTGATTATAATAAGGAATGATAGGAGTGCTCTCTCTTAGATAGTTGTGAAGTTTAAAAAAATGATTCTAATGCTAGAGAATATTGGCTTTATAAAGGATGTTGTTTCTTATTTTGTGAAGTGGATGTGGAAGGGTATAAGGTTGTTGTAATTTTGGAAGTAATTAGAGACTATAGGTGGTATTGATCGAAGATGTATTATGTAGGGAATGAAGGGAATTTCAATAGGGGACAATCGGTGATGAAGAGGCTCACAAATTACTAAAAGCATAGCTATTGCTGAGTCCATGAGGTAAAATTAGCATAAGATCTGGAGGCTTTTTGGTACTTGCTTAGGGAAGAATTTGTTGGAGTGTGATCAAGCTGTGTTTAAATAGAGAATGAATTCACATCCATATTTGCACACTTATTATTACACTGAGGTTGATTGTATGAAGCATACCTTGCTCAAAAATAGGAGCATTCTGGACACTTATTTGAGCACGATTAGGCTGGAGAAAGTTAGAATTGGCTCGAGCATTATATCATGGCTTGCAACATAAGAAAGGTTATAATTGGTAATAGCTAGTTGGAGTAGAATTTGAAGAGCTACTATGTGCAAAATGCTAGTAGAAACTATTTCGTAGCATCATTGGAGCATGTAGTTGACAATTTTATTTAGTAGATGCAAAGTGGGAGAATTGGAATAGTACTATAGTGGTACAACTTAATTAGTTGGATTTTGAATAATCATAGAAAGTTCATATATAGCTAAGGTATTTTCTATCACTTGGAATGGGAATTTTCTTTTTTCAATTGAGTGCATGTAGATGTTAGGAGTCTTAACATCTTCTCTTAGACTAGTTATGCAAAATCTTGTTTAGTTACATCTCTAAGGATATCATGATCTTTACAAGGCATACAAATTGGAATTGTCTTCCTACTTTCCTAGAAGTTGAGTTGTTTTAAAAGAAGTAACAAAATTGCAAATTCAGCAAATATATGTAGAAGTGGAAAGAATATAAATGGAATTGTAGTGAATGAACAATATGAGAAGATCTTGTATGCACAGTATTCTAAAAGTTACTATAAGAAGAGCTGGTTGTTAATTATATTGATGATCAGAGTAAATGATGACTCATTCAATAGCTTCATTGACTCCTACTATGCCAAGAATTGGACTACCTTTCCCAAGATGTTACAAATTTCCCTTGCATCAAATAGTTTCATGTATTTTACTTTACATAAGAAAGAACAAATGGGGAGCTTTTTTGTGCTACGATTTTCATTAAGGGGCCTGGAAGTTCGTTAGACACAACTTGTATTAGGGCTAGGACCACTTTACTGACCTAGATCTTATATACTACTTGTAAGGTAGATGATGAAGTCAATAGAGGATAATTACCCATAGGAGAAGGGAAACTTGCTGAAGGGCTGATAGTAGCTGGTTATTCAACCTTCTTTATTGAATTAGATTTACTAAAGGTGTTTTTGTTGTAGGAGTTACTACAATTGTGTGAGCGATTTTTGTAAGTTTTTTAGGTGTAAGTCTTTTCTTTCCATCTGATATGATTTCGTTAGTAGTTTGGAATTTTTGAAACAATAGAGCAACAAAATCTTGAGGCTTTTTGTAGCACTTTGTTAAGGTGTCTACTTATTGGAAACTTTAGTGGAGAACTTCAATAGGAACGAGGTAGAAAGAGTTTTAAGAAGAAATTGAAACTATTTTGTTCAAACTTTGGATGGATTGTCCAGGGAATTATGGTATTTTGGAGAAATTGGGTGGAGTTTCACATTTTGAAGGCTTCATCATTGGTTGTGTCCATAATAGTGAAAATTTGTGGCAACCACTCTTGGAGATGTTGTGTGGTGTATGCATCTAAAGATTACATGACTCATAGTAAACATGGGATCAAAATAGGGAAATGGTAATTCTTGGTGGTCAACTAATTGTTGCAAGGGATGTTAACATACTTCTTATGCAAAAAAAGAAGAAAGAGAGGACGAAGTTTAGTAGAGGGAAGGAATAATATGGATTCTTTAGTATCTTGTAAGATTTATAGCAAATGAATTTGGATACATTGGAAATAACTTTACTTAGTGCAATAATAAGGAGGTCAATTCTTGTACTTATGAAAAATTGGATAGTCTTCATGAACATTGATGGTATGTAAGTATTTTCAAATACTATAGTGACAAATCTCCCTTTTATGGGCTAAAATCACTATCCATTGCTTATTCAACTTAAACAGCTATCTATTGATAAAATTGAAAGAAGAATGAAATTCAAAACTTTATGGTTATCATTTCCACATTTAATGAATATTGTGCAACCTATGTTGAATAGAATAGTTAGAGGCAACTTGATGGACGGATTATCACTAAATTAAATAAAACATGACCAGCTCTAAAAATATGGTGTGCAACTGACGTTGGAAGTCTTCTAAACATGCCTCAATAATTGGAGCTAAAGATTCAGGTGCTTTAGCATAGGGTTAGTTATGGTTAACTAAATAAAAGCATGATTTTTGGCATAGCATATTCCCTAAAATCATAGAGTGATAGCTTTTGAGGAGGCTTGGTGGTGGAAGTGTGCCAAAGCCACATAAGACCAACCTTGGGGATTGCAACACATGCATCTTTCAGGCTACAACTAGCTAAACTTTTGGAAGCAATTATGTTCATTGACTTAAAAATGCTTGTGGGCGATTGATGTCTTCAACAAATGAGATTAAAGGAATACTAATGCAATAGTTTAGCAAGAAATAGGGTGATATTCAGCAATATATTTCTCCAATACCTTCCAAACATACAGAACCATTGATAATAAGCATTTGATAAAACTTGTGGCACCAATTAGCAATGGTGAGGTCAAGATTGTAATTAAGTCTATGAAAAGGTATAAGGCACTGGGTATGGATGGCATCATAATGGTCTTTATGCATTGGCATTACAGTATTACTTAGGAAGAGATTGTTATGACTATGAAACAATTTTTCATGATATTTGCATTCCCAAAAGATGGAAAGACATTCTAGTTATGCTTATCCAAAGGTCCAAGGTGCATTGAAGTCCAAATAGCTTAGAACAATAAGCCTATGCAATGTGATATATAAAATTGCTTCTAAAATTTTGATGAGTAGATAAAAGATGGTGCTTCCTAATATTACTATAAGGGAGTAAGTGACTCTTGTACCTAGTCAAGCTATATTTGACAATATTTTTTTTTGGAATAGTAGATGGCAACTCATATTAATCCATCAACATCAAAAGGACTCATATCTGTTAAGCTAGACATGGAGTACACATATGATATAGTTAACTACTAGTTTGTTCTTTGTATGTTAAAGAACTTGAGCTTTTTGATTACTTGGTGTGACAAGATGGAGGTGTGCATCATTGCACTAAGGTTTGGAATTCTACTAAATGGGTCTCTTATTCGATAGATTGATGCTATGTGGGGTCTTAAGTAATGGTATCCTTTGTTATCATACATTTTTACTATTGTATCTGAATATCTCTCTTAGCTTATTATGGACAAAGTGGAGAGTACTACTATGGTTTAGACCAAGAGTGGTTCTTTTGCACCTATGATTTTCTATCTTCTTTATGTTGTTGATGTTCTAACCTATGCTTTAGCTACTCGTGCTATAGCAAGGTCTACTTGAAATATTGAGAAAGAGTGTGGGTAACATTCAATTGAGTTAGTCAATATTAACAAATCCAAATTATTTTTTTATTAAGGCAATGTAATTCAAGCATAGAAAGATTACTGTAATGAAGTTATATATGACCCAAGAACTTGAGTTAAAATATTTAGGAATTCCTAATTTAGTAAACAAATTGCAAAAAAATGAATTCAAATTCCCTATTGATCAAGTTGAACAAATTGTGGCTACATGGAGGATTAGAGCTCTATCAATGGTAGGGAATATTGTCAAGATTAATTTGATGCATGGGACTATTCAAGCATATTATTTAGCACACTATTTAATTCGAAAAGGAATCATTTAGAAGTTATAAACATTGATGCAAAGGTACTTACAAAGTGGCCTAGTGTGAATAATTCTATTCATTATACAAGCTATAATTTAGTGATGCTCCTCAAGTAATGTGGTGGCTATGGTGTTCATGATTTTTTCTAATTGGCAAATTGCACTTATTACAAAGTGCCATAGGAGGGTGGTAGCATGAGAAGAAGGCTTATAGTTTAGGTATTCAGGTCTAAGTATACTATGACATATAGTAACCTCTATGTGCCGAAGGGGCTTTGCATATGTGCAAGCTACTAGTTTGTGCAATGTCTTGGACAAGTGGGAATATACGATTACATGTTGCTAAAGCTAAGCAAGTGTCTTTCATGTCAAACAATTGGCTTCAATTTCTCCCAATCAAACTTTAACCTACATTTGTTAATCTTGATGCCAAATATCCAATTCTTCTTTATAAACTTGTTAGGGAATATGGCATATAGGATAATGACAAGATTCAAAACTTTTTAGTTGCTACTTTAGTTTCCAAGATCATACATTGACAATTGGCAGAATGGAATGAAAGAGATATGCTATTTTTGGTAAAGTGAAGACACAATGTTTGAATCTAAATACATCTATAGTAGCTTACGTAATTTCCAAAATATGCAAAGAAAAGAAGTCTGGGTTTGGAACCTAAAAAAGTAGCCTCGAGTGACAGTGTTTTTGTAGAGATTTATTCTAATTTAATTCCCACTAATTCATGGATGTGTGCAAGAGGTCTAGTGATTTAGGAATCCTATTTAAGGTATTATAAGGAGGATGAAGTTATTGAACACTACTTTTAGGAAAGCCTTAAGGTGAGAGAAATCTAAGATAGTAATGTCTCAACAGTGATAGTGTTGGAGGGAAGAATGTCGTACATTTTAAATCATTGAAAGAGATGTTTAAGTAAACAGAGAATAATATTTTTTTGTTAATGCTTCTATAGAAAAAAATTCTACAATTGTATTGTACCATCTTTTGATTAATTGCAATTTGCAAGCACATGCAAGTCACATGTTTTGTCTTGTCGCACTTCTAAAGAAAATATAGTTTGATGCTACTACTGCTACATGTTCCAACCATCCTAATCCATCTAATGAGAGTTATTGTGACCTCCACGGGGTGTGGGTCACCTTAAATTGACTCCTCCTCTAATGAGAGGGGTTAAGCTTGATTATGATGCATTGTTAAAAGAGAATCTTAATGCTAGTATTAGAATAATTATGTCAATTCATTTGAGTTGGCTGATATGTATTATGATCAAAATGTGCATTTTAGGGGTTGCCTCTTCCATGGAAGCAATAGCCATTCTTCAAGCCAGGAAGCTCCTTAGAACTTTATTTCCTAATTTGGATGCTATAAAAATTGAATTTGACCAGACAACATCTATGTCAAAGTGACTCAGATGTTGCCGTCTACCTATTGTAGGAGCAATTATCAATGTGCTACTAATTTTGTGAAGGGTATCAGGTTCTTAAACTCTTCACAGATACTACAACAAGGTAACTTCCAGTTGAAGGGGCTGTGCACCATGCCCTTTTATATGATTTTTAGTGGGATTTGGGAATGCCGCTACCCAAAGTACTTCTATGCATTCTTTATTTAGACTTATGTATGAAGCTGTAAAGAGAGTATAGTATAGGATTTGACAATTTCTACTATCAAGAAGGCCTCATTATTTCGACTTCATTTGGCACAACATATTGCCTCATATCATAGAACAATAGATCTAGAGGAAGCTTAGAAGTGGTAGTGTGCTGAGCTACACTGGGCTAACATTGAGGATCACAATGCATATTTCTTTCATTCTGTTTCTATGTTACATACAGAAGAAACTATTTTCATCGGCTTAAAAATGATAGTAGGCAATTGGTGGCTTCCTTAAATGAAATTAAAGAAATGCTCAAGTAGTGTTTTAGTAAGAATTAGCGTAACTTTGGGCAATATATTCCTTCTCCACCTTTCTAACCACACAAAATTATTAACATTAAGCATGCGACAGCTCTTGTGCATTAATAAGTGATGAAAAGATCAGAAATGTTATTATCTCTATTAAAAGAAATAAAGCCATAGATGTCATCTCTATAGAGTTTGTGTTTGGGTGCTAAAATAGTACTCTGGTAGATATTGTCGCTATTGTGAAATAGGTTTTTAATAATAGATGTATGCCAAAAAAAGTGGAAAGATATATTGGTTATTCTCTTTTCAAAGTTAAGGATGCTTCAAAACCTAAACAATTTAGACCCATAAGTCTTTACAATTATGTAGATTGAAGATGAACCTTCCTAATGCTGTTGTAAGGGAGCTGTCGAGCTATATCTGTCAATACATTTTTGGCATAGGAAATGATGGCCTAATGAACTCATCTTCATCAAAAAATGAGCTCAGGCTCATGATATGATTAATTGGTAGTTTGTGCTTGATACGTTCAAGCATCTGTCGTTTTTTAATATTTTATGTTACAAGGTTGATGCGTGTATCACTACAATGAGATTTGTGGTTATTCTAAATAAACTTTACCCTTCATGGATTGAAGTTATGAGTGGTTTTAGATAGCAGTGTCCATTGTCACCACAACATTTTACTATTATATTTGAATATCTCTCTTGGCCTATTATGTAGCAAATGGACCTTAATACCATTATTAGGATCAAAAGTGCCCTTCTTCACCTACGATTTCTCATCATTTTATGTTGATGATGTTTTGAGCTATGCTCCAACTAGTTATGATGTACCATGGATAGTTATAGACATTATGAAATAGTATGAGCTACATTTAGGCTAAGTGGTAAATCTAAACAAATCTAAAGCATTATTTAGAAAGGGAATGGAACCCAAGCATAGGAAGATCAATATAGGAAAGTTGCATTTTACAAAGGCATTAATTGAAATATTTAGGCATTACTATTATAACAATCAAAGTGTACAAAAAAGACTTCAAATTTCTTATTAATCGAGTTAAAAATTGTGTGACAAGATGGAGGATCAGGGCTCTATTTATGGTAGGGTGTACCATAATGACCTATTCGATTCTTTCTACTATTCTTATATATTTAGCCCATTATTTAATTTTGAAAGGAATTATTTAGTAGTTAGAAAAATGGATGTGTATGTACTTATGGAGTGGCTCTAATGTAAGTAATTATGTTTATTATGGAAGCTAGAATTTGGTTGCTCTCCTTAAGAAGTGTGGGTGCCTTGGGATTTGTGGTTTGTCCTTACGATAGGTAACATTGATTGTAAAGCACTATAGGCAACTTATGGCTTAGGAAGAAGGTTTATTGTTTCATATCTTCAAATCCAAGCATTATATGACAAATAATAATCTCTTTATGCCATGTGGAGCTTCACATATGTGCAAGCTACTTTGTAGAGCTGTGTCTTGGAAAAATGAGAACATAGTTTGCCAAATTGCGAAAAGCAAATAAAGTTTCTTTCATATTAGATAATTTGCTTGGCATTCTTTCTTTGGCAATTTGGCTGACATATAGAAATGTGAATATCGAACATCTATTTCACATGTTTGAGCAATTTAAGGAGTACAGTGTTTGGGACATGTTATGACATGAAATTCATTTTAGTCTACTTTGGTATCTAGTAGTACACAATCCACTTAAGAAAACTCAAATGTAAAGGATATGTTGTATTTCAATAAAAGTGAAGACACTATACTAGAACAAAAGTTTATATACAATAGCATGTAAAACCGCCAAAATTCAATGCAAGCAAATGCTTCATGGATCTAGAATTTGAAACTATAGCCATGGGCAAATGTTTATATATGGAGATTCATTTTGAATTTACTTCCCACTCATTCTTTGATATGTGCAAGAGGGACTAAGTTGCACAAGTTTTTTCCATGTTGTTGCAAGTTGGAGGAAGATATTTTGCATTCCTTTGGGAAATGTCGCAAGATGAGAGAATTATTGGTGTGTGACCTCACAATTGGAAATCTTAGTGCTAAACGTAATAATGATAGGCATTTCAAGTCGTTAAATGTACTACTAAACCTGATGGAGATTAAGTTTTAAGCTTCCAGGAATCACAAGCAATCATGTTTCCTGCTACAACATTGTATCGACTTCAGATTGATAGAAATCCCCAAGAGCATACGAGTAAGGTATTTAGCCTTGCTGCTCTTCAAAGAAGAATTCAGTTTGATGAATCAATTACTACTACATGCTACACTCATGCTAGCCCATTCAATAATTGTTCCTTTCATCTTCAAAGGATTTGTGTAACCTCTTATTGACTCCTTCAATGGTGTGGTTTAAGCTTAATTACAATGTAGCAGTCAAAGGAAATCTTAATGGTAGAATTGGCATAATTATTCAGCATCACTTGGCTAGACTGATTACTATTGATGACAAAATGTGGATTTTAGGAGTATCCTTTATCATGAAAACTATTACTATTCTTGAAGCCTTGGAGCTCTCTAGGAATCCATTTCCTAACACTCATGTTGTAGAAATCAAATCGATCTATACAATGATTATTATGGAAGTGAGTAAGATGTTGGAATATATCTATTGTTGGGTATCAAAGGTTATTAATTTTGTGAAATGTTTGTGGTCCTTCAAACTTTTTCAAGTACTTTGTCAAGGAAATTTGGGTTGTGAAACACTTTTCTTTACATGTATTTGTATGGGATTGAGAATACCACTTTTCAAACAACTTATGTGCTCCCTTTTTTTGCTTTATGCATGAACCTCTATGAGGAGAGTGCATTGTAGGCATCAACACTTTTGTATCACAGAACCCAAAGAGGGTTGTGCAGTGTACACATTAAAGATTACATTAACCATTGACTAGCTTGGGATCAAATGAAAAAGTCAGCAAAGCTTTGTGGATCATTGATGGTTGTAGGAGATTTCAACAACTTGCACAAAAATAAGGAAAAAAGAGAAACAAAACATTTGGTAGTTGGTAGGCTCAGTATGAGTTGTCCAAATTCGTTCATGATCTTGATCTAATAACTTGGGGATTTATTAGGAATTGTTTCACTTGGTGTAATAAAATGGTTAAGAGTGTCCATATATAAAAAATATTGGATAAGGCTTTCTTGAATATTATGGTATACAAGAATTCTTGAGTACAACAGTGACACATCTTCCTTGTATTGGCTCAGACCACTACCCTCTACTTATTATGTTAAGATAATTTTCATGGAATAAAACTGATAAGAGAAACCAATTTAAAAACATAAGACTATCACTTCCACCTTAAAATAATCTATTATAGGTAGCTTAGAAAAGGACAAATAAAGGAGATCTTATGGATAGCCTATCTACTAAATTGAGTGGAGCATTATTAGCATTAAAGAAATAGAGTTTAGGAGAGCTAAGAATTTTCTTAATTAGCCTAACTGATTAGAATAACAAATCAAGGAGCTATATCTAAAATAATCTGAGAAAGTGTTTACAGCAAGCCAAGAAAATTATATACCTCATCTTAAAAATATGGATTTATGTAGGAAGCGATTGCTTCTACATACCTAAGAAATTATATAGATCATCTTAAAAATGATAGTGAGGAATTGGTGGCCTCTCTAACTGAGATAAATGACATTCTCATACAGTTCTTCAACATGAAGTGTAGTTTTGAGTAGTATGAACCTCCTGTGTCTTTCCAACATTTGAGAACTAGCAATAGAGAGCAAGAGACCATTCTTATGGCTTTAATCAAAGATGATGATATACAAAATACTATGTTTCTATCAAAAGATATAAATCCTCTAGTGTGGATGGCATCTCTACTGAGTTTGTGATTGGTTATTAGAACATTACTTAGACAAATATTGTCACAATTTTGAAATAATTCTTTAAAGATGGATGCATGCCGAAATGATGGGAAGGCACATTGGCCATTAGTATCCCAAAAGTTCAATGTGTTTTTAAACTTGAATAGTTTTGACTCAATCATCTTTGGTCTATGATGTAAAAGTTTCAAAAATTTTGGTGAGTATATTGAAGATCGTGCTCTATGATATTATAACCATAAAATAAGTTGCTTCTACACTTCATCATGCTATGTCTAATAATATATTTTTTGCACAAGAAATAGCTACTCATATGAACATATCTACCTCTATAGAAGAGTTTAAGGTACTAAAGTTAAACATGAACCAAAATTATGATAGAATCAATTAGAAATTTATGTTAGATAGATTAAAGCTTTAATAATTCCTAACTTTTTGGTATGACTACAATCAGGATTGTGTCACTACACTAAGATTTTAAATTATGTTTAATGGTATTTTTCTTCTATGGATTGAAGCTATTAAGAGTTTTAGGTAGGGTTGCCCACTATGACAATATATTTTTATCATTATGTCTGAGTATTTCTCTTAACTTGTTCAAAACTAGGTGCTGTAAGCTACCCTGATTGGGATTAGGATTGCCCTTTCTCCCAATTATTACACACCTTTTGTATGCTAATAATATCATGATTTATGCACCAATAACATGGGCTATAGTGAGGACCATTTGGGACATTCCAAAGAAATGTAGGAAATAGTCTAGCAAAGTGGTAAATCTAACAAATCTAGAGTATTATTTTGCAATAAGATTGAATGCAGGAAGATGATGTTGCTAAATTACATGAGTCAAGCTATTTAGTTGAAATATCTAAGCATAATTATTGCAACAACTAAACTTTAGAAAAAACTTCAAATTTATTGTTCATTGGCCAAAAAGCTAAGTGTAAAGATGGATGATCAGGCCACCATTAATGACATTGTATATTGTCATGATGAACTTGGCGATAACAACTATTCTCATATATTACTTAGCTCACTTCTTAATTCTAATTGACATTATTATTGAGTTGGAGAAATTGAAGTGTTAGTACTTCTGAAGCAATTAAAATGTTAGTGGCAGAATACATTATGCATACTAGGAGTTGATAACTCTTCTTATGGAGTATGGAGGACTTTGAGTTTATAATTTTTCAACATGGTAAGTACCATTGATTGTTAAACATTGTAAACAAGTTATTGCTTAGGAAGACGAGTTATGGCCTTCGGCATTTCGATCAAAGTATTTTGTGACAAATAATACTTTCTATATACCATATGGTGCATCACATTTGTTCAATTTCATTAGTATTAGTAAACCATAAACAATTGGTAGTACTATTTAGCAGATTGTAGATGATAATTTAGTTTCAATCTTATTGGATAATTGTCTTGGATTCCTTAATATTGCTTTGTGGTCCATCCATATTAACTTGGAAGTGGTCAATGCAACACATGTAGTAGTGCTAGTAAAGGAGCATGATGTGTAGGATCATGATAGCATTAAAAATTAATTTGTACCTCCTTTCATAATTTAGAATATTCATTCTATTATGGTTAAATCAAATGAAAGGGATATGTTGTACTTTAAGAAAATTGAGAACATAATATTCAAATCAAAACTCATTTATAGTAATATGCATATGAACCAAAATTTAAAAGGAGAAGAGGCTACATTGATTTAAAAATTTAAGCCACAACCTTGGATTAGTCTTTTCTTATAGAGATTAGTCTTTAATTTTGATCTTACTCACTTTTGCCTATGTGCAAGAGGAAGCGATACATTATTTCTCTTTTCATGGGGATGTAATGTGTCATAATATGTGAAAGATAGCTTATGGGAATGCCATATGAGAGGAATTTTAATCCAATAGGTTTGCAAGTGCTAATCTCATTCAAAGTAGGGTAAACAACAAGGACTGTAATTCTTTAAATGAGTTTGTTAGATGCTTATTAGGGAATATATGGTTCATAGTTACATCTAATTTAATTAAACTTTTTGCTTCTATGTAATATCACTTTCAGATTAAAAAAATTTGAAGGCAAATGTAGACATAGTGTTTGATTATGTTGCACTACAAAGAATTACTCCATTTGCTGCAATTTCTTGTTCCACTTCCACTATCTTATTTGGTGGGAGATCTAGTGGCCTTCAAGGATTATTTCTTACCTCTCATTTGACTCCTCCAATGTGTTGGTTAACGATGAATTGTGACAACTATTCATAATAACGTAAATGTTGGAGTTGTTATAATTGTTTAGCATGAATTGGGAAGGCTTATCATTGTCATTGAAAGAACTTGGATTTTAGGTTTAGCACTTACCAAGGAGACTATTGCTATTCTTCAAGTAATGAAGCTCCTTAGAACACTACATCTTAATAACTAAATAGTTGAGATAAAATCAGACTCTAAAATAGCTATTAGTAAAGTGAATAAGTTACTTTAATCTACAAAAATAAAAAACAACCTTTCACACTATTATTAGATGTGTGTGGTTTTTGATCCTGCAAACTATCCCACATAATGTGTATAGGCAACTATGTAGCTAAGTAGGATATGCATCACCCCCTTTTGTATGATTTTGTATAAGACTAGGGAACACCCTTTTCCAAATTACTTCAAAATTGTTTTTTTTACTAATTTTATATATGAACCTTCTTAAGGAGAGTATGATGTAGGCTTTGTCCATTTCTTTATGAAGGAACCCATAGAATGTTTAGTGTGGAATATTTGACCATACATCCCTTCCATCAATTCCTCTAAAATATGGTTGCTTTTGTAGAATGGAATATTTTTGGGATTAGAACAACAAAATCCTATATCTATTAGGAGTGCTTGGTAAGGGAAAATACTATCCTCATGGTTGCTTTGTTCGTGTCTTAGGTTGAGAGATTTAATAGCCATGAGGTAGATTAAGTTTTAGGAAAGAATTAGAACAACTTTGTTTAATCTTTGACAAGATTTCAAAGAGATTATGATTTTATGGAGGTAGTGGGTGGAGCTTAAGAATGGGGACTCATCTTCACATGTGGTTAATATTAAGGTGAGATCTAGTAGTAATGATTCTATGTGGAGTTATGAACTGTATAAATCAAAAGATTATGTTAAAAACTTTGTTGACGATTGATAGGTATAAGGAAGTTCAATGCCTTATATACAATAAGAAAAAAAATGGAAAACATTTAGTAGTGGGCAAGCTTAGTAAGAGTTCTCTAACATCATTCAGGATCTACATCTAACTTGCTTTGGATTTATTGGGAATAGTTTCACTTGGTGCAATAATAAGGTGGGGAGAGCCTAAATATATGAAAGACTAAATAGTGTTTCCATGAATATTGATAATATACAAGTATTCTTGAGTGTAAAGTGATACTTCTTTCTCATATCAGCTTAGACCAATACCCTCTACTTATTTAGTTTAGACAATTATGATTGAGTGATTATAATAGGAGAACCCAATTTGAAAACATATGACTATCATTTCCACATTCAATTAGTGTAGTACTGGGACTTCAAAAAACACTATTAGAGGAAATGCTATGATTGGTTTGTCTACTAATTTTAGTAGAGCATTAACAACATCAAAGAAATGGAGTGTAGTTAAGCTTGGTAGTATTCTTAACAAGCCTTGTCAGTTGGAACAGGAGACCTAGAAGGTTGAGCTTAAGGAATTTGAGAATGGGTTAGTAGAGTTGGTGGTTTGTCAAATTGAGATTAAAAACATTCTTATGAAGTTCTTCAGCAAGAAGTGGTGTAGTTTTAGGCAATATGAACCTCTTACACCTTTCTAGCTCATCACAACTATTAACTATAACCAAGTGATAGTTCTTATGGCTTCAATCAGTGATGTTGAAATAAAAAATATTGTGTTGTCTGTTAAACAAAATAAAGCCTTTGGTGTTGATTACATCTTTGATGAGTTTGTGTATGGTTATTGGAACCTTAGCAGGAAAATATTTTCATAGCCAATAATTCTTTGAAGTTAGCTATATGCACAATGATAGAAAGACAAATTGGTTATTCTTATCTCTAAAGTTCAAGGTACCTCCAAACCCAAATATCTTATGGCCATTAGTTTTTGGGATGTGAACTAAAAATTGTGATCAAAATTTTGATGGAAGACTGAAGATTGTGCTTCCTGATATTATTGTAATGGAATAAGTTGCTTTTGTGACTTGATATGTTATATTTGATAATGTAGTAAGGATAAAAAATGGTTTCTAATATGAATTTATATACTTCCAAAGAAGGCTTGTGACACTAAATTTAGACAAAGACTAGACTTATAATAAGTCTAAGTAAACCTTTGTGCAAGATATGTTAAAGAGTTTGCAATTCTTGAATATTTAGTGTGATTAGATAGAGGTTTGCATCACTACACCATGATTTGGGATTATGTTGAATGGTACATGCCTTTAATGGATTAAAGCTACTAGAGTTCCCAGGTAGGGCTGTCCACCTTCACCATATCTTTTTACTATTACATCTAAGTGTCTAACTTGATAGATTTTATTCTAGGTGGAGTAAGCTGCCTTGATTAAAATAAGGATTAGCCCTTCCACTCTAATGATTACACACTCTCTATATGCTAACGACATCATGATTTGAGCATCAACAACATGTGTTGTAGTATGGATCATTCATGACATTACAAAGTAGTATGGGCAACAATATAGTTAGGTTGTAAACCTAAACAAATATGGAGTATTGTTTATCAAGGGGAAAGAATGAATGTGAAGGAAGATGAAAGAAAGAAATTTCAATATGAGTCAAGTTATTCAATTGAAATATCTAGCATACCTATTATAGGATCTAAACTTCCAAAATAGATATGATGGGCCTGGAAAAGAGGTAGCATGAATGATCTAGACTCAAAGATCATCTATAGTATCGTGCATATATGCAAGACTTCTATTGGAAAAGAGGTAGCATGGGTTTGGAAATTGAAGGTATAGCCTTGAGCTAACATATTCTTGTGCACATTAATGCTAAGTTTACTATCTACTCACTCTTGGTCGCATGCAAGAGGGACTGAAACATTACTGCTTTATCTATAAGATTGTAACATGAACAATGATATGCAACTATTCGTGGGAGTGCCATTATGTAAAAGAATTATGGTGCAGTAACTTTGTTAACAAGAATTTTAGACTCGATAGTGTAAACTATAGTGACGTAACTTCATTAACAATGCTTCGTAGCTAAATTTTTGTGAATGTGAAAGTGGCTACTACATCTCACAAGTGAATTTTTCTTCTTATGCATTATTTCATCTTTGGCCTAACAAAAATAAGCAAGATTATACGAAAATGGCTCTCAAATTAGCTACACTCCAAAGAAATATTTTATTTATTGCTATTACTTTATTCAAGTTTCTTATTCCATCTAACAGATGCTCAGATGGCCCTGACGAGCTACTTGTCACATCTTATTGGACTCCTCCAATGAGGTGGGTTAAAGTCAATTGCAATAAAACTATATAAGAACATCTTAATGCTGGAATTGGTATTGTTATTTGGGATGACATAGGCAAACCAATCATTTTGGTGTGCAAAACTTTGTTTTCAAGTTCAATATTGGTTCCTGGAGACTATTGCTATCCATAAAGCAATGGAGCTCTTAAGAACACTTTTTTTAAAAGTCCAAGGAGTGGTGATCGAATTAGACTCAACTATAGCAATTGATATAGTGAACTAGATGTTATTGTCTATAATGAATAGAAGTATCTACCATAGCACTATTGCATTTATTCATGTAATGTATTCCTTCAAAATGGCCTACATAAAATGCCAAGGCAACTATGTTGTAGACTAAGTGGCTCATCACACTATTGTATGACTTTATTTGGGACAATAAAATTCCTCTTACCAAAGCATTTGAATGTCGTATTTTGATTTTATGTATGAACCTCCTTCAGGAAATTATGCTTGCTTCAAACATTTATTCACCAAGGAGCCCAAAGATTTTGGATGGAGTCATATGGATGCAGTAGATAATGTTGCATGAATGCAATGAACAAGTGGGTGGAGTTCTATGTGTGGAAGGTTATGAATGATTGGTTGGTTAGTGGCATTGGTGTTAAACGGAGGTGAAATGATGGTGGTAAAGATTTGATTTGCTTTATTTTGATAGTACACTCTGAGTGAGCTTGTGATTCTCTTTTTATTTTGTTTATTTTCAAAAACCAACAAAATGGAATTGGAACTTCTAATCATCAAATACAAATTGAGTAGTAGTGAAGAAATGAAAAAGTAATTTGTAATGAGTTTCCTTATCATGAACCATAAGTACTAATGTTTTGCATTTAGTTGAAGAAAAGTCAAGGCCAAATAGCCCCAACATGATCACCCAAGATTTTGAAATTATCTTTGCAGTGTGTGAACCCACAATTGATGGTGAAATTAAGTGTTATGTAGAGAAAAATGTAGTTCACTTTATAGAAGCGTCTTAGTCAAAGGGGGCTAGCTATCATCAAAATATTTTTGAAGTGGATGAAGTTGCCAAGTCATGCATAACACAACATTAGGAAAATTTGAGTCCACGAGATAGTGAATGAGATTTTAATTAACATAAATATGTATTACTTCACAAGAAAGTCTCCCTATCTAAAAGGTGTTGATGACTATGATTTATGTGATTTCCAACAAGTTGCTTGTACAAATTCTATAGTCGCTATGGAAGATAATTGTCAAAACGATAAATAAGAATCACATAGCTCAGTTAAGGTTAGCTTTTAGGAGGTGCTTACTAGAGGGAGAATAAGCATTACTTGTCAAACACATATGGGATGCCCTCTATTAGTTACTCTGATAGACCAAACAATTTAGACAATAAGATCCTAGCACCAAAGGATCCTTCATTCATAATTAAAGATGAAATGCATCTACTAGATGAGGGATGTGATTGACGAATTCACTTAGACTAGTTTGGCCTTATGGGTTGACTGTAACGTGGTTGTTTTTCCATTTATTGGATCACAAAAATATTGCGCTATTTGTCGAGAAATTTAAGAGGATTTTGGGTTTTGGACTTGTCAGCTTAATGTTTCTTTTTGCATTTTTATTTGGAAGGACCATGGTAGGGTGCTGGCCTTGCATTTGGGTGTGACATATGGGCACTTGAATTTAAACCAAATACTTTAGTAATTATGTGAGCATGAATCAAGATTCATTTTTTGACACTCCCTCTTTTGTACAAGGACATGAAGAATATTGTACACTTACTCAAAGGTATAGAGGATCCTATTTAGACTAATGACTAGATGACAAACATCCTTTTCTAGAGTGTGTGTTAGATTGGACTTTAACAACCTCTTAGTGTGAGAATGTGGATTAACAAACCCTTTAGTTGGCCTTTTCCACTATTTAAGTATGAGGGAATACCAATTATTTTCTTAAAGTGTAGCAAGATGGAATGTTCTTTGGGAGCATGTATGCTTATTGAATTAGTACACGTTACTTTGATAACTACGGACACTTGTCTGTTAAATGTTGTACTTGATCAAGATAAAATTGGAGAAGCTATTTCAATGTAGATAAGTACAAAAAGATCATAATGAGAAGGGACAATAAGTACGTCCTTCAAGAGCAACTCAACTATGAAAAAGGATGCTAATGGCAACATCACAAAAGTGGTCGAATGTAGAAGGTAGTGAAATAGGTAGGTAAGAGACAAGAAAGAATTACAAATATGACAATACAATGCAAGTAATGCAAAGAAGAAGGACCCATAATAGGAAAGAGTAATGTAGTGGAGATGAAGGTAGAATGGGGACCAATGGAAAAAAGTGAAGGAGAGCTCCATCCTATTACTAATAAAAATGTAAGTCTATTAAGTAGTAAAAAAGAAAAGGAAGGCCTTACTAGTTTTGAACATGTGCAAGATAGAATTTTAGAAATTAGGTGGAACTCTAACATATTCTAGGTTCATCCATTACAGCTGTCTAACCTTGAATCTTGGAGAAGGGCAATGGTATTGTTGAATGATTTTGTTTATGATAATGAAACAAAATTGAATAAAAAGTGGGCAAACCTACAGGTAATTTGGAAAGTTAATAAAGTTGGGGCATAGAGGCTATTTTCTTTGCTTCATTGCCATTAGTTGCATGAAGCTTACATGCTAAGGAATCTGGATGCAATTGATAACTTGCTTTGGTTTACTAGTTGTGGATCAAGCTAGGCTCGAGCATAACTATAGCTATGATTAAGTGGGATGCATGATTATTATGTAATGGTTATCATTAATATTAGCTTTCTTAAGTTCTTCTTCATTAGTAGTAGAGGATCATTTTGGATAAGCAAATTGGACCAAGAGCAATTTTTGATGTGTACTCTATGAAGGAAAGATTAAGAAATTATATGCTTCTTAGATTTAAAGTTAAAAATTTAACATTCTTTGGGAGCCTCATTTTATTACTAGAAAATGTATTCACATAAAAAGAGTTTATTTGTATTAGCCAATTGTAATTATAGCAAACTAGAAGTTATGATTTGCTGGCCTTGAGAAATAAGTTTGTAATGTGGACCTATATGTAATTTATAAGAATGTTTGCAAGGGTGAGATCTTTTTCCACAATTTGTATTTGTGGCTATCTAAATGTTGCAAAAGTGTATGATGATAGGAGGAATAGGACCTATTGGGTGCAAGAATGTTGGCTTTACCTCAAATAATTGGCATTCAAAGAAAGTGTTAATACAACAATCTTGCCAACTATTGTTTCACCTATAGAGTATGGATGGAGATTGGTGATTGACACACTTATCAAACCATGCTAAATTTCCTACTAGGAAGACGTTGTGTTATGTGTATGGTTGATAGAGGGTGTATAGATCAAGTCATGCCTGCCTTTGTTCACTCAACTCAGCTACTAGGAACTTTGATTTAGGAATGAATGGATGAATGACTCTAGGCAATGATATGGGTGGTCAATGAATAATTTAAAGACAAGTGTGGGGTTGCAAATCATGTAGTAGTGAGAACTTAGGGAGGGGTGAGCATTGCTTATTTCTTGTGTATAGAAAGTTCATTATAAATTTGTAAAAGGTAACCTATTGGTTGTGTCATGGCTACTATTTTGTTGTCAATTCTCAATTGTTCCAATTGGACTCACTATTGTGTATGGTGGGAAGTAAACTTCTTTTTTAAATGTTGTAAAATTATTGGGAATTAGAATTTAACTTTTGTTTAAGGTTTGGGGTTGAAGCCTTTTGTAATAAGATACAGGAATGGTTGCAACTATGAATATATAGAAATTACGGCCACACAATCTATTCCATAGCTACAAGTTCGATAAGGAAAAATGATGATTCGACAGTAAACCTTGCCTTGTAGGTGTAATGTAAGTTTAAAATAGGTTTGAAAGCATTGTTATTAGATTATGGATGTGGGTGGCTTCTACATCATTTGGGTTCAATGCATTACTTGATCATTGTGTTGTTGGGATGGGTTATATGTTGTCATTTGTTATAGTAGGAGTGTAAATTTTTAATTGGGTTAATTTTTTAGGGTCTATGAACGTCTTGAGCTTTCTTTGGGATGGCTAGTTATTTCCAAACTGTGTACAATTTCATGAACTGGCTTAGTTGTACGTACTAAAATGTAATTGTTGTGCCTAAAAAATGTTGGTTTGCCATGGATTAGATGTGCAACAAAGGTATCCATTATCCCCAGAGGCAATTTATTTTTGTTAATAAATTATGATCTCTTTTGTAAAATTTTGCTATAATGGGAGTTAGTGAAGTTGTACTATATGCATCAAAAGACTGTATTACCAGTCGGGTAGCCTGGGACAAAATCAGACATGCCATAAGCCTTGGTGGACCATTACATGCTGCATGGGACTTCAATTCCATACTTGCATAGGAAGAGAAATATGGTAGAAAAAAATTCAATTATGGAAAGGCTTCAAAGCATTCTCCTACTTCATTCACAATTTAGATCTGACTGACTTGGGATTTATTGAGGATAAGTTTATTTAGTGTAATAATAAGTAAGAGAATGCCAAAATCTTTAAAAGATTGGATAAAGCCATCTTGAACATTGACGACATGCAAGTCTTCTTAAGTACTACTCTATCACATCTACCTCTAATAAACCATTACCTACTGCTTATATAGTTTAAAAAATTATTATTAGATAAAACTAATAAAGAAACCTTGCTTAAAATTATTTTTTTATCCTATACATGATGAAATAATTTTGTGCATGTAGCTTGGAAAAGGAATGCAAGAGGAAACCCATTGGATAGTTCATCCACTAAATTTAGTAGAGCTCTATCAACATTAAAGAAATGGAGTCTGGCAAAACTTAAAAATATCCTCAATAAGTCTTGCCAATTGGAACAGGAGATTGTAGAGCTTCAACATAAGGACTTTGAACATGTTAGCATGCCAAGCTTCACTTGGCCACTATTTGAAAACATGCTTTTTTCTAGGTAGTGAGTACTTCTTTATCTTGGAGCAACTATTTCCAACAACTTAACAATGATAGTAGCAAATTAGTGAACTCCCAAACTAAGACTAAAGTCAATCTCATGGAGCTTGTTTAGTAAGAAGTGGTGTAGCCATTGGCAATATGAGCCTCCTCTACTTTTCAAGCCTTAAAAAACTTTCAATAGTAATCAAGAGACCACACTTGTGGCACCAATTAGCCGTGATGAGATTAGAAATGCCATGTTGTTCGTCAATAGAAATACATCCCCTATAGTGAATGGCATCTCAGCTGAGCTTGTGCATGGTTATTGGAATATCGAATGGGTGGACATTGTTATAATGGGGGACGAATTCTTTAAATATAGATTTATGCTAAAACATTGAAAAGACAAGCTATTCATTCAAATTCTTATAGTTTAAGGAGCATTCAAACCCAAGGAATGTAGCCAATTAGCTTTTATGAAATGATTTTTTAAGTAGTGTCCAAAATTTTGGTTACTAAACTTAAGGTGGTGCTTCTTGATATAATTGCCAGGGAACAAGTTGCTTTAATGATTAGTTATGCTACATTGATAATAACTTTTTGTTGCATAAAATGGCTACACGTTTGCACCTATTTACTTCCAAATATGGTGTGATGGTGCTATAGTTAAATATTGACCAGACTTATTACAAGGTAAACATGAAATTTGTGTTGGATATGCGAAAGCATTTGTTGTTCCCTATGCCTTTATGTGATTTGTTAAGGCTTCAACCACTATAATGAAATTTGGGATTATATTTAATGATATTCATCTATATAGGATTAAAGCAACCAATGGTCTTAAGCCGACATGTCTGTCCTCATTGTATCCTTTTACTTTAGTTTTTGAGTATCTCTCAAGGCCTATTAAGTACCAGCTTGAGCATGCTACCTCAATTGAGTTTAAGATTGGTCCTTTCTCCCTTAAGATTTGAAACCATCTATATGCTGATGACATCATTGATTATCACCTATAAGTTATGCTGCAATGTCAACCATTCGAGATGCTATGGAGTAGTATGGGCAAACTCAAGTTAAGACGTGAATCTTAACAAATCTACAGTTTTGTTTAGAAAAAGGTTGAAATGAAAGCGAAAGTAGGTGTGAAAGGAAAATACATATTCACTAAGTTTTTCAATTGAAATGTTTAGGCATTTCCATTGTAGCTACTAAACTATAGAAGAAAGTCTTCAATTTTATTATTAACTTAGTTGAAAAACATGTATCAAGATGGATGATCAGGTTACTATTAATTATAGGAAATGTTGTCATGATACACTCGATTTTAGTAGCTATTCTTGCATATTACATTGCACACTCTTTAAGTTTAAGAAGCACTACTACAAAGTTGGAGAAACTGATTTGTCGTTATCTGTTGAGCAGTTCAAGTGTTAACAACATATTACATTATGCCTACTAGAAAATGTTAACTCTTCCTAATTATTATGTGGCGGACTAGGAGTCTACTGTTTATCAACATTGTAGTTATCATTAATTGTACAACAATGCAAGTGGGCTATGGCTTAGGAAGACTATTTGTGGGTTTAGTCTCTCAGTTCTAAATACTTTATTCTAAAAAATACTTTCTATATATCATGTAGTGCATCCCATACAAGTCAATTACTTAGTATTAAAACCCCTTAAACATTAAATAATATAGTTTAGTAGATTGTTGTGGGTAGTTCAATTTAATTCTTATTGGACTATTGGTTTACCATTCTCCCTATTGCTCCATTACCAACCTACTTAATAGTGAAGTGGACAATTTGACCCTTGCTGTGGAGCTGGTAAAGGAGTATGGTGTGTGAGTCAGAATAAGAAACAAAAAGTTTTCATGACTAATTTGGTATTTTGGATTTGCATTCTTCTTCGGTCAAATCAAATGAAAGGGATGTGTTATGCTTCAAATTAAGTGAGGATATGATCCTAGAACAAAAGAAATTTACAGCAACATGTGTCTGAGTGAGACCTCAACTTGAAAAGAGGTCACATTGGTTTGGAAAGTGTAGATTCAGTCTTGAGTCAACTTATTCTCTTGGAGATTAGCTCTAAACTTTCTTCTTACTGAACCTTAGCATCTTGCTAGAGGGATTAAGACATCATAGTTTTGTCCATATTACTGTAATGCATCTAAGGATGTGTAACATTGTTTGTGAAAGTACTCAAGTGTGAAAGAATTCTTTTCCAGTAACTTCACAAATGATAGCTTCATGCTCAGTAGGGATGTTACTTCATTAATTGGGCCTCTCAACTAAATTTATATGAATATACATTTGTCTATTACTTCAAATTAAATTAGTTCCATTGCTTTCATTACATTTCAAATTTCCTTAATAGGATTCTACAACCACAGGAAAACAAAGTTCTCAATTATGCTACACTCTAATGAAATATTTTATTTGCTTCTACTATTGTTTCAATTCTCAAAACCCAGTGGTAGCTCTGATAGCTTTGATGAGCTATTTATACGTCTTGCTAGTCGCCTCCAATAAGTTGGGTTGAACTCAATGGTAATGTAGCTATGCAAGGTGGTCTCAATGTAGTAATTGGTGTTGATATCTGAGATGATAATGGTAAGCCTATTACTGTTGTAAGTAAAACATGGATTTTAACCACAGTTTTTACATTGAGACTATTACTGTTCTTGAAGCAATATAAGTCTTTAAAATGCTACTTCCTAATGTTGACATTCATGATCTAATTAAACTCTACAATAGCTATAGCTATACTAAACTAGTAGCTTTTGTCCACAACAAATAGAAGCTTCTATCATAGTTCTATTGCATATTTGTGAGGCATGCAATCTTTCAAACTATCCCACATAAAGTGCCATGGAAATAGTGTTATGGATTGGGTCACTCATATGTACTTTTGTATGATTTTATTTGGGACTAAGGAATTTCCCTTCCCAAACATCTTCAATTTTTTCTTTTACACACCTATGTATCAACCTCTTTAGGAAGAGGAAGATGTAGGTTTTGGTCATTTCTTTATTAAGGAATCCAAAGACTTTGGTTTCTCATTAGGCGCTAATGTAGTCCAATCTGTAACATCTGGCAATCCATGATCGACATCATTTATTGTTGGTTAAGTCTAGGACATTATCTGATCATCTTCAAGCCCCAAACATTTTGTCTTGACTAAGAAAAACACCATTAATAAATACTTTTGCAATTGTTTATCTTTCATAAAACAAAGAATTTCACTTCTCACAGTTAAATATGAATGCACACAACAATCCCTTTCAATCATCACTTTGATTCGAAAGCCAACATAAAAGAATTAAAATCCTGTGCTGTTATCCCACTCTAATTTATTTAAAGCATGGGCTTGCTTTGAGTGCTCTAATTTCTTTAAAGTAACCATGATGAGGGTACAGCTCAGCCAGCTTGGCCAAATTTCATCGTCAACAAAACATCAGGGTGGGCAGCCCACACAAAAAAGAAAGATGGAAAGATCCAAACTAAGCTCCAACTACGTGCATTTTAACTACAACTTAAATATGTGGCATTGAAGCTAGAATTTTCGTGGTTGTTGGCACTAAACATGCCATCCAGTGGATCCTCATTAAGAGATTTAAATTGTACTCATTCTAAAGACTCATGGAGCCTAGTATTATTGTTTATTGTCACAACCTCTATGTGTTAAGATTGGGTAATTTGCATACTTGTTGTCATTCATAGATGTGGTAGCTATTTCTTAGGTTCCCTCTCCAAAATTGAACCGAAATTATTTATCACCTGACACCACCATGGTTTCCCGCATTCCTATGATCAGAAGTTGATATGGCAGAACTTCAAATGATGCATCACAAGCTCAGACATAGTGTCATTCAGCAAGATATTATGAATCGTTAAGAAGCCAAGAAAAATCCCTCATCGACCTTTTACATAATAAATGAAATCCTTCCAAAAGTCAAAGTTTGGTGCATGTATTAGTAAGAAAAACTACATGTATAGGATGTAGTAGGGAATGTAGGGACTGGCTATTATACTTGTGCATAATGTTGATGCACAACAAGGGCTCCACAACATATCACACATTGCCTCTTGTAGATTGCATATTGTGACAAGTCTCCCTATAAGGTATCATCGTATCTATGCACCAGCAACCCTCACTGCTACATATACAAAAAAAGAACTTACACATTTTGAGTGCTACCCACTGCACACACAAGATGGCACAGGGCAAGTGCAAACTAGCTTCTATAAGCTGAGAAATTGCACTTCCATGAACAATTAATGCTGCAATGCGAGAACTACTCTGTTACACGTGCGAATGCAGCATCATGTGGCTAAGGTTGCTACTTAATAACTACAAATGCAAGTGCATATTACACCATCCAACTCTTGCTTCATAATGGGCTATACTACAACACATTACTCTTCGTAGATTGCATATTCTGATAATTTTGTAAATGAAGAAGTCTAGTCTCTTAATGAAGCATCCCTTTTTCATGCACTAATAGCCTGTGATGCTAAAAATCTATAAACGAGTTATTCTTCATGTGCCTAAAAAAATTATTGCGGAGGATGAAGATGGTGCACAAGGACTGGTTATTACACCTGAGGACTCTACGCTATGTCGTACATTTCCCCTTATGGATTGCGTATATCAAAATTTTAATCAAGGAAGAGACAAGTCTCCCAATGTGATATCAACTTATCTATGCACCAATAGTCTGTTACACTAAAAAAATCCCAAAAACATTTCACTCTATAGGCCCTTAATACTCACACATTAGACAATACATAGTGCATATAGACTGGCTATATTGCTCATGGTTAGCGATGAAACATAAAATGCACAAACCCCAGCACATATTCTACCTTCAAACTTCTACTTCAACATAGGTCACACCATGCTGCACATTGCCCCTTATGGATTCAATATTGTGACATTTCCATCAAGGAGAAAATCAAGTCTCTTAATAGGGCATCAACTTATCCAAGCTATAGGCAATGCATGGACCATCTATAGTACATACAAATACTTAATTCTTTCACAAAGTTATGGATGAAGCACATCATGCACAAACCTTGTCACACATTACACGATCAAACTTCCTATTCATTATTGGCTACATTGAGCTACACATTGCCCCTTATAGATTTCATGTTGTGATAATTTTATCAAAGCGGAAGGCAAGTCTTCTAATAGGGCATCACTATATCCTTACACTAAAAGCTCACAATGCTAAGAAATCAAAAATGAAGTTGCAATTTATGTGCCTCAATAGCCACGTGCATTAGATGCTACATGGAGCATGCAAACAGAATGTCATGCATGTAGACAATGCACTACTGGTGCTATAGCATGCTTAGTGCTTTTTTATGCATGCCATTATAACAATGTCACCAAGCTTGCATAAACACCAGCATATATTACACCAACCAACTTTCACTCCATTGCAGATCACATCACACCATACATTACTTATTATATATTGGTTATTCTGATAATTCTATCAGCAAAGAAGACAACCCTCCTAATACATCAGCTTTGCATTTGTGTCCAAGAAATAAAAGAGATGAATAGGGTAAAAGAATTGACACTTTTTCTATGCACATAAAAGCACTATAAGCAAAGCATTAATAATGGATGCAAGTAAGGGAGCAATTGAAGCCTATGTGACATTTGGATTTGTGAGGATGAATCAAGATTGACATATGGTTGGATCTCAAAGGATCATAGCAATTTTTAGAGAAGCAAGAGTGTTATAATTACCACATTGCACCATCCAACTTTAATGATGGGCACTATGAGGCATTTCAACCTTGCACCCAAAAAACACCAAGGAGCATGATAAGAATCCTATAGTGCCACATCAAGCATGAAACAAAGTATTGCCATAACAAAAGTAGAGCAAGCAAGCAAGTGAAGCAATTGAAGCAGGCTGAGGAAGCGACAAAGAGAGCAATGGGTGTTTTGAAACTTTTATATTGTCTATGTCTTTGAGGGGATTAATCTGCTCTTTGCAATGGTTGGATCTTAATGTTTCATGTAAAAAAATACCATTTTGCCACTTGTAATACCCTATCACAAATTTAAGTCATCTATAAAGGAGTCTATCCACCATTTTTACTTAACTGACATTTCTTATGGTACAGGTGCCATTAAACCTTCTACAACACTAGACAGGGCCATGATTGTGTCCCTATAGACTATAAAGCCCCTATTATTAGCCAACAGGAGAATGATGGGCTTAAGTGTCCCATCTTGACATGGATTTTGACTTAGAGGCGTTCAATCTTAATCCTACACAGGATAGCTTTGTGCCATTGGCTTTCCAACCAAGCACGTTAACCAACTATGTGAATCAATGGTTCCTCTGATACTTTATTGAATTAACATCATGTCATAGTCATCTTAAGTGTAAAACTAACCTATCTCATGATGGTCTAAACCTAGCTTACATTCTTTATTTGAGGTTAAACAATCCAACACCTCATGAATTCTTCTTCAAATTGATAAGAAGAGACAAAATCAAAGGTTCAAAAAGAAACTTCACTATGAACACTTGGCTACCAAAAGCTAGCTATCTCCATGGTAACAATTTTGATGCATCTAGCTTCAAATTTTAAAGGTCTCAAGGATTGATGGACCACACTTTCACTATTCATATTCGTACTAAAAATTAGAATCAAACAAGATTTTACCCTTTTTTCAACATGAGATTTTGATTTTAATTGAGATCATCTTAAGTCACACTATTTTCTAGTTGATGAGCCAATGCTGCCAAAGTCCCAAGTTGACAATGTATTCACTTGGCACGACCTATCAAGGTAAGACATGGAGCCAAAAGGAGGGATTGAGCTTCTTCTTTGTCTTACAAAATATGTAAACGTTGTTAGACGTTTTTGTATTTTAGCTCTATTGACTTGTCAACTCTCATTATGTTACGCACCTCAAGTTATTTGATAAAGTAAGACTAGAGTCAAGCTCAATAGGGTCTTTTTTTTGCTGATTCTATCAAGCTAATTTCCATGGCTGTGTTTTTGTATGATAGTATATAGAGATAATGAGAATCTTGTTAATCCCTTCATGAGCATCACTAATTAGATGATGAGGAATTTGGTTACCTTAAGAGAGTCATACTTGCTTCCATCATTTAGCCATGCTTTGTTTCAATTTCTTCACTTTTATATTAAGAGCACTAGGAAGAAATCACATTGAGTAACCATCCTTGATGAGCATCAAAAGCTTTGTTTTAATAAATAATATGATTCCTCATATCCATACTAGTTTTAGGTCAATTGTTTAATGGTTGGGGAAGGCACCTACAAAGGCCATTTCTAATTCTTCCTCCAGCTGACATGCATCGACCTGCTCGAGCCAAGTGATCAAGTTTAGAAATCCATTAATAATTGATGGGTTTAGGACTGCGACCACCATTCCCAACCCTAAGGGACAATCTTATTTCCAAAGTTATGGATACATTTTTCTAATTTCCTTTTCTAGCATTATTCAAATGAGAAAAAGCTGTTTACCTTGGAGACTTGATGTGATTAGAAGTACGATCAAGCATGGAAGTAACTCGATGAATCAAACAGCATTCAATATGTAGTGCTCTTCCAACCACTTGACCTTACCTCTGATTGACCTATTTCTAAGGTTAGCATGCTAATAAACAAGAAAGACAAGTCTTCTTTAGTTCCTTATCTAGACCACATGACATTATCATGGAGCAGCACATCTTGGCTAAAGCATTTCCACACAACTCCCATTCAAAGCTTCCACCAAATGGCACTCCTTGATGAGTTTCCTTAATCTATTAGCACTAGTTGACCAATGAACAAGTGTTGTTCATGTGGACCATTTTCTTCTTTCGGCCTTCAAAGTTCTCATTTGAATACTTACTTCTACCACTAAGATCTACAACATTGGATGCTTCATTTGGGCTCACACCATGCATTTTGTAATGATCACTATACTGTCTTGCTCATTGGGTCATTAAATTACATCGATGATCAAGAGTGGGTGGCACGCTTATGCACTACCCATTTTTGGGGATAATTAATTTGGTAAGTGAGTTGCTACACACTCCTTCATAAATTTAAACTTCGATGACCATCGTTATATTATCTTTATCAACCAACACCCCTTATGGGCTCCAAATCAGAAAGTAGTTGGACACCATAACTCTACTTCTGGTTCATTACGAATTTTTCAGCATTATTCATGATTTTGATCTAAAAAACTTGGGTTTTATTGAACTTTTGTTTAGTTTGTGATACAACAAAGAGGTGAATGCCTATATCTATAAGCGATTAGATAGAGCATTTATGAATATTGATTATATGCGAGCTTTCCTAAGCACCACTATTACATTCCTTCCTTTCTTTGGCTCAAATCACTGCCTACTGCACATATAATTTAAAAAATCAATATTGCAAAAAAAATAAATTAATCAAGAACCCTTTTTGAAGACATGTGGTTATCCTTTCACAAATCAAATAATGTTGTGAATGAATCATTGAAAAGAACTAATAGCGGAAATATAATGAATAGTTTTTCCACTAAATTTAATAGAGCTTTGTTAGCATTCAAAGAATGTTCTGTAAGAGAATATGGTAACATTCTTAAGAAGTCATACGAGTTGGAACAGGAATTTAGCAACTTCAAGTTAAAGAATTTGTTAGCGACTCAACTGAGCTAGAACATGATGATTTGGCATAGTGTATTTCTTGCTATCATACTGCCACGGCCTTAGAAGAACCATGTGGTGGTAACATGCCAAGTTTTATTGATGTACCCTTTGGGAATAGAACATGCATTTCTTCTAGGTTGTGACTATCTATTTTTAGGAGCAACTATATCCAAGTACTTAAAAATGATATTAAGGAATTGGTGGCCACTTCAATGGAGATTATAGACATTCTTATGTAGTTATTCAATAAGAAGTGGTGTAGCCATGTGTAGTATGGGCCTTCTCTACTCTTCATACATTTGAGATTAGTTAATGTTGAATAAGGAACTATGCTAGTTGCTTCAGTCGATGATGATGAGAAATGATCTACTGTTATGTACATCAAAAGAAATAAATCCTTTTATATGAAAGGCTTTTCTACTATTATTTTATATAGTTATTAAAAGATCACATAGATGGACATTTTTATATTTTGAAATAATTCTTTAAAGATAGATTTAGGCCAAAACATTAAAAATACACACTAATAACACATCCTTAAAGTTTAACGATTATCCAAACTCAAGAAATTTAGGCTATTAGCCTTTGTATTGTGATTTGTAAAATAGTGATAAGATATTTTATGGCAAGACTGGAGTTGGTGCTTCTTGAGATCATTGTTAGAGAACAAGCTACTTTTGTGGTAAGCCCTGTTATATATGATAATAGTTTTTAACCTAGGAATTGGCTAACCATTTACATCTATCTACTTTCAAAGAATGTTTGAAAGTGCTAATATAAGATGTGAACAAAGCATATGACAAGATAAATTAGAAATTTGTATTGGATATGCTAGAGCATTTGTGATTCCTTACTATTTAGTATGATTGGATTAAGACGTGTATCGAGGCTTGGGATGATGTTTAAATGGTGTCCATGTACTGTTGATTGAAGCAACTTGGGGTCTTAGATTGGGATGTCGTATCTCACCATACTGGTTAGTTATTGTGTCTAAGTATCTCTCATGGCATATTCAATGCTAACTTTATCATGCTATCTTAATTAGGCTCAAGATTGGACATTCTTCCCTTGTGATTACTCACCTCTTGTATGTTAATGTTTTCAAGATAATTGTAGAAGCAACTTGCAGTACAATGAAGAACATTTGGTATATTATGGAGTAATATAAGCATCACTCAAGCCAGGTTAGGAATTTAACAAAATATAAAGTGCCATTTAGTAATGGGCTGATGTGCAAGAGTAAGAAGATGATTATAATAAAATTACATATGCCTTACGCAACTCAATTAAAACATATACGCATACTAATTGTTACAAAAACAACTTCTAAAAAGGCTTCCTTTTCATTATAATCATGTTGGAAATTATGCCAAGATGGACGATCAGGTCATTATCAATGGTTGGCTATATTGTTATGATTAACTTGATGTTAGTTGTTATTCCTACTTTTTACTTAGTCCACAGATTAATCCCAAATGACATTATTATAGAATTGTAGAAATTATTGTATCTTCTCTTGTGGAGTAGTTCAAATGACAATAGCGTAATATATTGAGCCTATTCGAAAAAGATAACTCTACCTAAGGGTTATACAGCACTCAAAGTTCATAATTTGTTAACATGGCAGTCAGTAATGGTTGCGTAAGAGAGTTATTTCTTAGAAAGGCTATCTGTGGGATTAGAACTTTAGGTCCAAATAATTATGGTAAATAATACTTATCATATGCCTCACAGTGCATCTCATACGTGTAAGTTAGTCTTTATTGTGGTCAACTGAACCACAAGAGATATGGTTTGGTAAGTTATTGTGAGTAATTAAATTTTCTTTTTTTTTGGATAATTGGCATGGCATCCTTAATATTTTACTTAGGCAACCAATATTAACATGGGTGTGTAGTGTTTCACATTTGTGTTGAAGCCAGTTAAAAAGCTTAGGGTGTCGAATCACAAAAAGATTCATAATTTTTTCATACATTATTTGGTATTTTTGATTCTACATTCAACTTAGGATAAATTGAATGAAATAGATGTGTTGTTATTAAAATTAAGTGAGGATCCATTGTTGGACTGAAAGACTACATATAGTAGCATGTATATGAGCCATAATCTATTAAGACATCACATGGATTTTGAAAGTGCAAGTGCAACTTTGAGTAAACATTTTCCTATAGGGATTAGCATTAAATTTGCATTCTACTCACACCTAGTCTTATATAAGAGTGATTGAGACATCTAAACTCTGTCCTTAATGACTTATTATATATTAAGTTGTGCAACATTTCTTTGTGGGAGTTCCATAACACAAAAGAACTCTAGTCCATTAGCTTTTTAAATGATTGTTTCATGCTTGGAGGTATTATCTGAAGAGGACTTACTTCCATGTTTGAACAACTTAATTGGATATATGCAAATGTGTAGGTGGCTATAGCTTTAGCTTCTTAAGTAGTCAAATGTGCTACTTTGCCTTCAATCTACCTTTTATGTAATAGGAATTTATAGGCACATGAAGAAAAAGCATTGAATTCATCTATGCTTCAAAGGAACATACACATTGTAGCTATTGCTTGCTACAACTCTCCAATCACATCTAGTAAGTGCTTCGAGAGCCTTAACGAGCTATTTGTTACCTCTTATTGGACCGCTCCAACTGATTGTATTAAATTTGACTATGATGTAATTGTGCATGTTGACTTGATAGATGGAATTAGTATTGTTACATGAGATCAGTTGGGTAGAGCTATTCCTATTGTAAGAAAACTTATGTTTCAAGTTTAGCTTCTACCATGGTGATTATTGCTATATTTTGAGCAATGGAACTTTTGAGAATTCTACTACCTAACATTGAAGCAATGATGATTTAATCATATTAATTACAACCATTATTATATTTAACGTATTATGTTTGTCTAAAGTGAACAATAGTTCCTACCATAGTGTCATTGCATATGCTCATGGTATGAAGTCCTTCAAACAATCTTACATAAAATACCACGACAATAGTTTTATGGAGTGGGTTTCTCATGACACACTTTTGTATGATTTTGTTTGGGAGTTGGGAATTCGCTCCCCAAACCAATTCAACTTTATCTTTCTAATGATTTTTTGTATGAACATCCTTATGGAGAGTGTTATGGAAGCTTTGGGCACTACGTTATTAAAGAACCCAAAGACATTGATTTCATATAAGGAGCTATTAGACTCCAAAGAGCAACATCCATTGATCTTGGGTTGAGTTCATTGATCATTCAGAATAGGGTGATATATGATCATCTTTGAGTCCCCACCTTTCATTTTAAATTAAAAAAAACAATCTTGTGAAATTCTTTCATAATGGTTAATCTTTCATAAATCTAAAAATTTTACCTTTAATTATGAAATACAAATACCCATGACTTTCCCTCTCAAACATTACTCTGATACTAAAGGCTAACACAATAGGATCAAAATCTAGTGATGTTATTTCATGCTATTTTATCCAAAGCATAGGATTGCTTTGAGCACTATAATCTCTTCAATATAATGACACTAAAGGTACAACTAACCAAGCTATGTCCATACAATATCATCAACAAAAAGGATTAGAGTGAGTGGTGCATACTTAAAAGTAGACAGTCAAAACTAAATTGAGGTTCAATTTTGATCTTTTTCACCACAACAACTTAAATATATGCTATTGGAGCTTGAATTATGGTGGATTTTTGTGCCAAACTTGCCATTTAATGGACCCTCATTGAGGGATTTATATTTCACTCATTCTAATTATGAGACAAATAAACTTAATATTTTCCTTTATTGTCATTACCTCCCCATGTCAAGATTAGATAATTTGCACACCAACTGTCTTCCTTGGATATGGTAGTCATCTCTCAAGATCCCTCTAAAATATCGAACCATAATTCTCCCTCACAAGTCACCACAATGGTGAGCCCCTATCCAACCATTAAGAGTTGATAAGAGAAAAGTTTGAATGATGCATTGTTAGCACTGAGGCCATCAAATCAAATCGGGAGACCAATAGTTATCATAAATGCAAAAAGTACCTCCATTGCCCACATCACTTAGGTTAGCTTTGTAACAAATGATGATGATGATTTCTCCATGGGATCTTTCTGCTCGGTGTTCTACCACTACGATGGCATGAAACGATCTACTCCTTAAGCCGTGCAACAAACTGTTTGATGACATTTAGCATCCAACCAATGTGCACCACTTGCCATTATTTACTTTCCACTTCATAATGTTAAGCACTCTATGATTGACTTTTCAAATTTCTTGTCATCTTTTCATGACAGTACGTGTTTGTTATCAATCCATCACAACGTTTTAGCCTTGGATGAAATTGATCTTTCAATTTTTGTTCCATTCCTAAAAATTCTAATTTGCCCCTAAGGATTCTTCTCTACAATGTAGCTAAGGCTTAAGGCTACCTAATTTTGACATTAGGCTCATCATGTTTTGCTCATCATTACAAAGTGAATCATCATAAGTTCCTTTTCCTCCACTTATTTATATGCTTAAACTCAATAGATAGCCTCACCTAACATGAGGTCATGATTTGCTATTATGGAGTATGTTGTTTCAGTTTATGATGGTCATCAACTTGTTGCATTATAATACTAATTCCTAGTACCTAATACTACAACATTGAATGGCATCCACCTTTTTTTGTGTTGACAACTGACCATCACCAAACCATTCAACTCACCAAGTAATTGACTGCTTACACATGGGGTAGATACATAAATAAATAATTCTAAGAAATGTATGGTTTCGTTACATTACCCTTGTGATTGATAAGTAAAGTCTTAAATATTTAGCATTTTATTGTAATGGCCTTGCTTAAAGTGAAACTAGTTTAGTTATGAAGAACAAGCCAAATTTACATATTAAATTTGAAAATTATTTTTTTTATTATAAAATATAATATGAGCTTCTTTGTTGCAAGGTACACCACCATTTTCATCACTTTTACATCATACCTAATGACCAAAATTATTTAATCTTTTCCTGATTTAGAAAACATGTAGAATCTAGTTTTCACTAAATCCTTTCTTTGATTCTTTGCTAATTTTTTATTTGATTTAATTAAAAAAATTAAAGTTTAGCAAAACAATATAATACAAAGTTACTCAATACATTCGTAAATATTGAAAAAGTTTTGGAATCTATTTTTCACACAATTCTTTCTTTGATTGAATCTATCGTACATATCTTTGCCAAATTTCATGTTAAGTTAACTATGAAACTTTGGTTAAATTAAAAAAAAATTAATTATGTTAAATTTTTTATAATTCAAAAAGAAAGTATTCTAAGCATATGACATGCATATGCCTTAGAAAAAAGATCTCAAGTAGAGTAGTACGAGTAGGCTTTTACAATGCCTCGAGTCAGAAGATAGTCATATTCAAATCAAGTTGAGCTCGATCTATCCTTGAATATAATGATCCGAATTTGCCCATATTTGAATCCTATGGTTGAGATGATTCTCATCCTTATCATTGATCAATTGAAAGTGCAAGATTTGATTCTAATTGACCAAATGGCCCAAATCTAATCTATCATGATAAAACCATCCACAACACATCCACTTTTATGGCATTTGATTTAAGGATCTAGAACATCTCTAATTAGATTCAATAGTGCAAGTCAATCCCTCTTTATAACTAATTTGCTAGCCAGTTTATGCTATAATTGCAAATAGTCATTTTGGAAGAATTTTATAAGGGATTTCTAAGAGCATTTTATGCTATTTGGTAGAATCCTTAACATTACTTTTCATTCACTTTTTAATAACTGTCATGAAATGTTTTTTTGTGTAAATGTAACCATTATTCAAGAAATACACAATGAAAATTAACTAGATTTTAATATCTCAAAGAATGGTTGCATCATATTTTATTATTTTAAATTTCTTCTAGTAGTAAATATGACATACTACTAAAAGTTTGAAAATCTTCTAGTAAAGCCTAAATCTTATAAGATTTTATTTTCTTATTTTTCTACATAATTTTGAGCTCTTTTTTGCTTCTAAATTCAACAATAAAGATAGAAAAATTTGCTCATTTTTATTGAAAATTTTTTTCTTGGTATATTTTTCTTTTTCCTTGGGTTTGGCAATGTGGAATTTGTGAAAAATTGAGTTATCTCCTCTTGGGTGACCATTACATCACTTTTATTTGGATATATTATATTACTTCTATTAATCTAATTATAGCTCTGTTATATATTTACTAAAGTTTGAAAAATAATATGTTATTATTTATGCTAACATTGGTAATCTATAGTTATTCTAAAAGTGGTTCGATAGAGACAAAACAAATGACCATGGACTCCTCTTGATGAGCCTTATTTAATAAGATATTTATTTTAGTATTTTTAAAAATATTATGTTTTATGACATTTTGATTGAAACCATGATTAATGATGGGTGATATTACACTTGATCTCTTTAGCATCCTGGAAAAATACTTTCTAGTACTAAATGACTTATTTCTTTAAAGTTTTTTTTATTGGTTTGGCTCTAGTGCTACGTAACTTAAAATCTCCTCTCGTGTGACTTATGCATCACTTTTATTTTGCTATATTCCACTATTTCAATTTATCTCATTTCACCTTCATTATATATTTACTTAATGTTTAAATAATAATTTATTATTTTTAATGCTTATTTGTTTTGGTAATTCACAATAATTCCATACGAGCTGCAACTGAGATGAAAAAAGCATCATTGGATATTTATTAATTCATCAAAACGAGGTCTAAATATTAATGTAATTGTTTATTATCATTTATTCTTATATAGATTCATTTTAGGTGAAAAGGTATTATTGGACTCATCTTGATGAGATTTATGCATTGAACATTTACTTTCTAAATTTTAAACATTTTTATTCTAGTGTTCTAACATTCTTTATGAGTCATTTCTGTTCATATATAATATAATGATCAAGGATGTCGCACTCAATCTTCGTTATTTTTTAGGGTTCAAACTTCTCTTATAATTTAATTTATTTTTTCAAATTTCTTGTTTTTATTTGGCTATTTTACTATGTAGCTCAAAATGTCCTCTACTAAGACCTTCAAATCTATTTGATTTTCTAATGTTATATTGCTTTAATATATATTAAGTTATTAATAACATAATTATTTATGATGATGTATTCCAAAAAATTTATATACTTCTTGATAATTCAAAATGTAGTATGATAGAGAGGAAACAAATGTCGATGGACTTATTTTGACGAGGTCAATATAATTTAATAAAAATTTTAATACTTTTATTTGTTTTATTTTTTATTTTTTAAATAATGTTTTTTGGGAGATTTAGATTTTTGCTTAAATTTTGTAATCGAAGAGGTTATACTAAATCTCTTTAGTATCTTAAAATGTAACTTTCTCTTACATTTTTTTCTCATTTCTTTAAATTTTTTATTTTAATTTAGTCATATTGCTATATTGATTTAAATCTTTTTTAAATGACTGTTTTATTGCTTTGATTTGATTTTATTGCATTTATTTATTTTATTTTGGTTTTAGCTTTAATATATATATTCACATAATATTAAAATAATAATTCATTATTATTTATGCTATAATAATTCATTATTATTTATGCTAATTTATTTTAGAAATTTTTAGTACTTTCAAATGAGGTTCCATTGAGATGAAAAAAAGTGTCAATGAGCTCCTTTTAATGAGCTCTATATATTTAAATATTCGTTTTTATATCATCAAAATTTC